>JADLZK010005101.1:0-462231 GCA_015847255.1 Hyparrhenia diplandra | reverse complement strand
TCATCTCCATGGTCCTAGTCTGCCAGCTCAGCCCAGCCTGGATGGTCCAACCTGTTGGAACGCCTTCGGGCCACATTGGAACAACAATATACACCGCAAATGGTTCGCCGGCTTCGATCTTGCTCACAATCTTCAGTGCAGCTCTCTGGGGATCAGCTGCAGCGCGCCGATGTCCTCCGGCTTTATCCCGTCGGGTTTCCACGCGAACGAGCTGCCAAGAAAGTACTGGTTCTCGATGTAGATGAAGTGCTTGGCGCGGCGAATGGCGTGGATGTAGGCGTCCTGGATGCTCCTGTCAATGACGTGGTTCTTGCCACTGATAAGCCCAGACAGAGCCGCCTCCTGTGGGGTCTTGGGAAACCCAGCGCAGGCGCTGCCGTCGATAGACCTGAACACTTGCACGTTCCACGCCTCGTGGTCACCATCGGCGACCACCGGCGACGACTGCGACGCGATCACGTTCTCCATACCTCTGAGGTCGACGAGGAGGTCACCACCTTTGTTCTTCCACGGCCAGAGCACGTTGTGCAAGATGTCGTCCTTCACACCTTGCTTCCGCCACCGCTGCTCGAAGTTGTGGAGCACGTCCCACGCGGCGGGGCCTTCGAGCTTACAGTGGATGTCATGCCATGGCTCCCTCGGCCCGCCCAGTTTGATGTCCGTGTCGCCAATGTTGTTCTGGTAGAAGTCGTTGGCGTGCGTCGTGTTGAGCGTCCCGAACAGAGAGTGCAACTGCGTGTCGTAACGCCCGTTGGTGAGGTCGATGCCGCCGACGAAGCTGACGACGCGACGGAGACCACCGCCAGCATCCGCGGCGTCCACCATGACAGTCTTCTGGTGGTGGTTGAGCGCCACCGTCTTCCTGAACTCGATGGGGAACTCGCTGTCGTCGAGGCTGCGAGGGCAGAGCACGCAGTGCACACCACTGCCTCTAAAGTAGTTGTACGTCTTGGCATCATTGGTGCCGAGCTGGCTCGGAAGAATGCCAAAGTTGAGGAGCGAGGTGGGGTCATCCCACACCAGCATGAGCACGCGCACGCCCTCTTTCGCCTTGCGCTTGAGAAGCTCGCCGAGGGTGGTGCCGCCGCCGGCATGGTGCCGGTTCCCATCTCGGACCAGCGTGATCTCCGTGTTCACCGACCAGCCGGTGACGTACACGAAGTGGCGCGCGCCGTCGATGGCATCGTAGATGTCCTCCCAGCACCGGAGCGGCTCGTACATGCGCCCATCGTCAAGCTTGACGTCCGGCTTGAACGTGTCCAGCACGTGTGCATCCTGGTACAGCGTCACCTTGCATCCCGAACGTTGCTTGAAGAAGGTCCTCAGCACACCGGCGTACTGTGCGCTGCCGACGCCGTTGCCAAAGCTGGGGTCTTTGGCCACGCCGGTTAACCGTGCCTGGATGTGGATCTTTGGCCCGTGCGGTGTCAGGTACCATCTACCGTGTGGGGAAGTCGAGGCAGTGTCGGAAGGTGTGGACGCGAGCATGACGCAGAGCTTGGCGAAGACGAAGAGGATCGCTTTGCCATTGCCAGTGGCAACCAGGAGCCACAACGGTAGCCGCGGCCTGGGCGCTGCCGGGGTGAAGAGCGCGGGCATGTCCTTGGTGAGCCACGGGTCGGAAGAGTCGAGACGACACAGCTGCGTGCGCGTGCGTACATCGCCCCCTCGCGCGTGCGCAGCGCGGGACTGCCGGTGGCGGAGACGAACCACGCGAGGATGGATGAATGTCGAGGACGAAGAGCAGGGACTCCTTCCCGATGCAGAGGACAGTGGCCCACGGCGTGACCTCTTTGGTGAGAGGCGGAGCCAGGACGAGCGTGGAGGAACTCGCCATGGTCGACCCAGTCAAGGCGGCCGCGGTGGAGTTCGCCGCAGTCGGCGAAGTCGTGGCGGATGCCGCGGTTGGTGAGGGAGACGCCACGGATGGTGAAGCTGAGGAGGATGCCGCGGACACCGGAGTCGAGGAAGACGCAGCGATTGGGGAAGTCATGGTTGACGCGGAAGACGCCGCGGTCGGTGAGGCCGACGAGGGCGTGGAGGGGCTCGCTGCGGCGGACGCAGAGCGAAGAGGGCGAGTCGTGGTCGAGCGTGGAGACGCGGCCCCGCTCGGTGAAGGGCTGGTCGGCGTTGGACTGCGCGACGACAACCTTGAGCACCTCGCTACCGGTGGATGGGAGGACCTTCTCGTCCTCCTCCAGCTCCTCGCGCTTCTGGATCTGGAGCGGGAGCTCCTTAGGCTCGATCTCCTCGGGGGCCGCAGCGTCAAGGCCGAGCACGAAGAAAAGGGCGCGATTCAGGCGCCGAGGTCGGGGAAGGTGGAGATGGGCACGGAAACCAGCCCGAGCTCCTGGATCTGGAGCGGGTACTCCTCGGGGGCGACGACGGAGTCGGCGGTGGCGGAGTCGAGCACGTCGCGGGAGGAGGTGGAGTCGAGCTCGTCAGGGACGTCGTTGAAGTGGCCGCCCCAGTTGTCGGCCGCGACATGAGCCACGACAGCGAGCTGCTCCTTCGGCTTGAAGGCGCGCTCCACCGGGATGGAGTCGGACGCGTCGGGGAAGTAGTCGAAAGCAGGGATTGACTCATCGGTGGCGTCGGCGAAGAGGCCGCCCCCCAGCTTGTCGGCAACCACCATGGCGTCGCACTTCGTCGCAGGAGTCCGCTCGGGAACGATGAAGCCGGACTTCACGGTGGCGGCACGCCACATCCGGTAGTCAGAGAGGCGCTCCTCCCACCCAGCGTCGAACTTCCTGAGCATCTCACCGAGGGCGAGTTCGAGGGAGACATCCATGGCACGAAGGATTGGTAGAGCTGATACCACTGTTAGCATCTACCGTGTGGGGCTAAGCCACCCTGGCATGGAAGGGCTCCAGCTACATAAAGGAGACCAGGAGGCCAAAGCAAGGATGAACCAATCAAATATCAATTTTCTTTCCCTTTACCCTTTTACCTGTACTAGTGTTTTTCTTCCCCAACTCCTCTCTTTTCCCCCTGTACCCAGATTCTAGAGGATTCTAGAGGATATTGCGTGAGATTAGTAGCCCAAGTGTGGGGTTGCTAACGAATGTATCGCCTCCACCGATCCTTGCCATGGATCACTACCTCGAGCTCGCTTTTGCCGAGATACTCCGCAGGTTTGACGAGTTTGAGGCCCGGTGGGACGCTCGGGAGCAGCGCGCCACCGCCGCCGTCAAGTCCCACTTCGTCATCTCCGAGCAGACCCCTACGGCGCATTCCCACGCCGTGGTGGTCGCCGACAACTGGGGCGGGCTGTTCGAGCCTGTCTCCCTCCCGGAGGAGCGCAGCGTCGACCTCCACATTGTCGCCCCCAAGCGGATCGATGCTGAGGTGGTTCCGACAACCGGGGTGGGTTGTTCACGCCGCCCACCCATGTCCCGGAGGAGCAGCACGCCGGAGGGAGAGGATTCGGATGAGGGCAAGGCCGCGGTCTTCCCCGAGGGTGCGCCCACCTCGATTAAACCACCGGGACTCCGCCAAGCACAAGTACCCTTCCGCGTCGCGGGACGAGATCCCCGCCTCACCACAACCGCCTCTCGAGTATGCCTCCACCGCCGTGTTCGAGGAGATCGAGCCCAAGGAATCTCTCCCCGACAAGTACCGCTCGATCTTCGGGAGCGAGAAGCCGGAGGAGGTGGATGCGGACGGGATGGTCCTCCCAACCACGGCAAATATGGTGCTCAAGGCAACCATCTCCGCACACGACCGCAGCTTCCTCTCACCGGGCACCCTCTCCGTTCCGCGCTTGATGCGGGCGAGCTCCTCTCGCGTCGGCGTCGGTTCAGCTGACCGCGGCATGCTCTCCCGCTTCGTCGTCCGCGGCGTCATCCGCGTCGCCTCGGCCCCGACGATGGCGTGCACACCCGCGCCCGATTTGGCTTCACCAACCACGGCCTCCACGGATTCTGGTTCGCGGCCGCCGTCCCTACTTCAAACCCACGTGCGGCTCCGAACTCGTCCTCCGGGAGCCCGGCGAGACCGCCTCCGCCGCCTTCGTCCTCATCTACTGATGCGCGTCTTCCTCGGCGCCCCTTCCTCTACCGGCGACCGCAACAATGACCGCCTCGGCCTTCTTCCCGACGCGCTTTTCCGCAACATCGTGTCCCACCTTCCCCTCAAGGATGCCGCGCGTACAGCGGTGTTGTCTCGCCGTTGGAGGCCTCTATGCGCCGCCCGGTCCATCGAGGTCTGCGACATTGACGGCATCCGCATGGACGAGCTCTTCCGCGGCGTGACCGGTTTCGTCCGCTTATGCCACCATGAGGCTTCGGAAGCCGTGCCCGCAGACGCGCTTGCGCGCCTCGCCGGTCTGGACCCCGACCCCCGCGTCGCTCCCCATCCTCGGTGGCTCGGCGAAGTTGGCGTTGTCTTAGGCGCCATTCCTGTGGAGACGCGCGGGCGACTACCAGCCTGAAAGGTCCCTTGTGGTTTTTGGTAATTGAGTGACAACATTAGGTGAACTAATAATGTATGATTGAGATAATTCACAGGAGATTAGTTCACAAGCGATGATGCAATGAAGGAGCGTATTGCATATGAGACATGACATGGAGTCATGTGACCGAGATGGTGAAGATCAAGACAAGGCTTGGCTTGATGGACCGGTTGCAAGTGTGAAGCGCAAGTTGAGGCTTTGAAGTCATGGACCGTGAGGCGGTGAAGCTTGAGCAAGACTTGGTGCTGATGGACTGACGCAACGGTGAAAAGCAAGTGAGGTCAAGATCGATGGACCAAGAAGGTCATGTGATGATATGAAGTGGATCATATCATTCTTGATCGTGTTGGTGCATGTGTTGCATCAGCACTTAGAGATGGAGCGGAATGGAAATGCGCAAGGCAAAGGTATAACCTATAGGGCATTTCATTTCGCCGGTCATGAGGAGCTTAGAGAAGTTTATGACCGGGTTTAGGATAGATGGCCGTAGTATCAAGAGGGGCAAACTTGTTTGCATATCGGTCATCTAGTGCCACTTGTGCGATCTAACTTTGCGATGTGTTAGGATCGAGTGGCATGGTGAGCTCAAGAGAAAATCCTTTGAAAATGATTGTGAAAATGCTAACACACATGCACATGGTGATATACACTTGGTGGTGTTGGCACATTTGCAAAGGAGAAGTTGTTTCGGTGTTTCTTGGACAATTGGACTGCCTTTGGAGTGGAATACTGCTTTTATCCATTGTGCTTTGGATCAAGTAACCATGTGGGTTGTGTAGCCCTCTGAATAAGCTTTCCATAGAGTCTAAGATCATCGAAAACGGAGTTCGATTGAAGGAGATATCGCCGTTTTACCGGGCAGTGGTCTGACCGGACGCTGTGACCGGACGGTCCGGTCCAGGGTCCGGTCAGGTCAGTTTTCTGAGTGTTTCGACCGGAGGGTCCGGTCCAGAGTCCGGTCGAGCGTCCGGTCACTTCCAGAGAGGTTTTTGGGGCGAGTTTTCATGACCTGACCGTCCGGTCAGTGACCTGACCGTCCGATCACTTGACCGGAGCGTCCGGTCGGCCCCGAAAATGGCTAGTAACGGCTAGTTTTGTCCTTGGGGCTATAATTAGAAGTGGTGGCCGGCCTTGGCTGGTTGCCGAGCACACTTGGGCCTTGGTGGCTTGTGTTGTGGTGCTAGAGAGCCCTCCCACTCACTTGTGATCGATAGAGTTCATCCAAATCAAAGTGAGGAGCGATTCTAGTGCGATTGCTTTGAGAGATTGCATCGTGTGGCACTAGGTGATCGTGTTGCAAGCCGGTGTGCTTGTTACTCTTGGAGGTTGCCACCTCCTAGACGGCTTGGTGGCAAGAGACTCCGTTGAAGCACGCAAGGGAGATTGTGCGGTGCTCTGGAGGATTTGTGAGAGGTTCGTGCTCACCTCGCGGGGATCGTGAAGAGCAACACTACTAGAGCGTGTCATTGAGTTACCACCCTTGTGAGTGGTGTCTTAGAGAGCCTTGCGGTGAGCCGCATAAGGAGCCAACTAGCGAAGGCACCGTCTAGTCCAAGAACCATCAAGGTGTTGGTCGACACAACGAGGAGTAGGGGGAAGTTGGCAAGCTTCCCGAGACCTCGGTAAAAAATCACCGGTGTCGTCTTGTGTCCACACTTCGCGGTGGTTTGCATTCTCTTGATCACAAGCTTTGTTCTTACATTCATTTATAAATCTTGTGCTTGTGTAGTTGCTCGTGCAATTAGAAGCTTGTGTAGCTCTCTAATTGCCTTCTTGCTTGTGTTGCTAGAAGTAGTGATCCTAGTGACTAGTTAGCTTGTGTAGCTTAATTAGTTGCTCTTGCTTAGCTTGTGTAGTTAAGCAAGTTGAGCTCTTGGGTTAGGATTGTGTATCCTTGTCCTTGAGCATCTAGTGAGCTTAGGTTTGGCTTTGTGCTTTTGCTCATTAGAATTGTGTAGGAGCTCCCCCAGTTTGTAAAGTACTAGTGCTTAGGCTTGTGTGGCTTGGCATTAGAATTGTTAGGTGAGCTCTTGCTAGCCCGGCACTCCATTTGCTTTGAGGAGGATCTTTTTGGAGGTGCCTTAGAGTTATAGTTAGAGGGGTGAAGTCTTGGCTAAGCGAATAGTTTTATTTCCGCACTTATCTTGCTTAGCCTGCGCGATTAGTTTTTAGAAAGGACTATTCACCCCCCTAGTCCCCATCTCGACCCTTCACAGCCCCCCGCATGGCGGCCACCTCGCGCACGGTGACCGCGCCTGTCATCATTGTCTTCGATCTCGACCCAGGGCGACGTCGACCCCGAGGGCGCCTACGTCGGTGACGCCGACGAGGAACTTCGCAGCCGCGGCTGCGGCGCTCCGCTACCGATCTTTGTTGGAGCCGCAGGAGGTGGCCTCGTTGGTCGGCTCGATGCGCCATTCGTCTCCTTCGCCACCCGCGTCGGGCGTTCAGCTCCGTCCATGACCTCGCGGCACCGGTCCGCTGAGTGCGCTCTCCACGCCGCTCACCGCGTGGTTTCGACGGCTCCCTCGATGATGGCATGGAGCTCGGTGTTACCGTGGTGGCACTCGTAGCGGCCGCGGGCGCTCGCGTCCGATCTTTGCGCGCCGCGCCCGCAGGAGGTGGCCCGGTGGCATGGGAAGCAGCGGTGGGCTCAGCGCATTCCACCTGCTTGACGATTTGCCCCCGCCCACCACGCCTCGCCGACGTCCTTCCAGCGCCGGCCATGTCCACTACTTCTGAGGCAGCACAGTGGTCCCGAAGCACGCTAGCCTGGTGTTTGAAAAATTGCCAACCGTGCACACCACATCCGTGCTCGTCGTGAGTTCTCTTTGTTCCTTGGTGCTATCAACATCTATGAGGGCCATAAGATATTTGTGGAGATGATCGGTCCTAATCCAGTGGTGCAAGAGCTACTACTTGCAGTTCACAAACCACAATGGCCACCACCTCATAAGCTTGAGATGTTGAGTGATGGTGTTCAGCTCAGACCTACTCCTTGGCCATCCTTTACTTGTCTGACAACTTGGTGCTGTACATGTTCAGTCCAGGAGTGTCTGATACAGCTTCTCTATGGCACAATTACTCAGAGGCTTACAGATTTTGATTCTCTATCTCATGGGTTTGTCATCAGTTTTGTGGGACTAATTGCAGAGATGAGATTGTTCAGTTCTATGGCTACAGCAAGGGAGTCATCGGTGCCATGGGATCCTGTTGGGTTGCAACCCCGATATCGCATTGGCGGTGTCAGGCGTTGCTTAAACAAATGAAAGTGCAAATGGAAGTGTGGTGGCAGTCGTGTTTCTTGCTTGAAGTGGCCAGACAGAACTTTCCTGCCTCCCCAACTTGATGACCACCAAGTGTTTGATGTATTGCCGCAGTGGCTTCAATTCCATGTTGAGCACAGCACTGAGCAGCTCTATTCCAACCTGGGTGTCCGCCAAGGTCGTCAACAGCTGGGACAAGCGACCATGGCCACCAGGTTTTCTGTACAATTGGAGAAGCTGATGATCAATCGTTGTCTACAATCTCAGCGGCTTGTGGGAAAGCCGCCATTTAAGGGGGGAGGAATGTCGGGTACCATCTACCGTGTGGGGCTAAGCCACCCTGGCATGGAAGGGCTCCAGCTACATAAAGGAGACCAGGAAGCCAAAGCAAGGATGAACCAATCAAATATCAATTATCTTTCCCTTTACCCTTTTACATGTACTAGTGTTCTTCTTCTCCAACTCCTCTCTTTTCCCCCTGTACCCAGATTCTAGAGGATTCTAGAGGATATTGCAGTGAGATTAGTAGCCCAAGTGTGGGGTTGCTAACATGCGGGAGTGGTTTCTTCTCCTCGTCGACGATGTCGAGCCACCTGTCGATGTCGGCGTCCTTAGGGGAGAGCTTCAATAGGTCCTCGACAGGGAGGTAGGCGCGGCCGACGAGGATGGCGTCGATGGGCAGCCGCAGCTTGATGGAGAAGACGACGTGCGTGCTGTAGTGCACACAGTAGATGTGGAACGACTCGTTCTAGCGTGGGTTGTCCGGGTTGCTGTCGTCGATCCGGGTGCGGCCCACACAAGCGTTGTTGAGGTCCACCGTTGCATACATCTGTGGCAGCCCAGTGGGCCAGCCCTCGAAGTGTGGCACCAGCCCTTGGAGGAACTGCACTCACAGCAGTGGTATTTTAGGTTAGTATATTTATTTGTGTGGATATTAGTTTGTTTTGGATCCATCCCCTAAAACAATCTATTTTAAATCCAAACAGATATAGATAATGCACTACTAATTGTTAGATGGATCCAAACATTGATGCTCATAGAATAGCTCGTAGCTCGATCCATGCCTAGGTAGGGCGGCATGTTTGGTTCTTGAATCCACCTGATGGTGTGTGTAATGTGTACAATCCTTATAATCCAAAACATTTAAGGTGTAGTAGTTGTGACAAAAGCTGAAAAACAGTTTCTAAATATGATGTGAGTAATTAACAAAGTGAGATATTCTACCGAAGGATTTACAGAGCTTACATTGTTAACTTGGTTGTTGAATTTGGCCTCGAAGATGGTAGCATCTAGGGTTCCATGCAGCAGCGCCATGCTGGGAGCCATTGCTAGCAAGCTACCTCCTCCTCTCTGATACTTTCACGACAGATCGATCAGGCGAGGAACAATTGTAGTGAGTACGCTTCTAGCCTTCTACTACTGATGAAGAGCTTGTGGTGTGCTCGGTAGCAGGGATGGCTTGCCAATTTATACTGACAGCTACAGCGCCTGCTGATGCTTCAGAGGAAGCTACATGCCTTCACATACACTTGCTACCATCCATAAAAAAAGTAGCGAGCAAAATCATCACATGTTTCTCGTCCGGCAAGCCGTGTAGCAAAAGGGAGTTGACATGGATCTAGTGGGCTGCATGTGCTGATCTAAAACCCACTTGCACGCACACGCATATGTGAAAAGGGACCTAACTACTGGCATTGTTGAGATTGATCCTCTTCAATTCCTCTGAATTGCTGCTGCCATTCGAGTTTTAAAAATTGACTAGTTGTGGGGGAAGACTCCAATGAGCCAACTTTTTTTCCCTATACAATCATCATGCAGCAGTACCTCTAGATTGGTACATGCCAAGCAATTGAGTATTACAAGTAGCCTATTCAAATCTAGCAAGAGAGAGATTCCAATGTAGTGAACCAAGGCTACGCAAGTTGCAGTATTTTTTTTTTAATTGTAGGATAAGGATTCTACACGTGTAAAATGGTCTGGATGACGTGAAAGCGGACAGTTTAGGGCTCATTAGGTTCTCCAGGAAACTACCGAGAATTTTTTTTCCAGCTAATCAAAGATTAAACAAATTAGACGAAAAATACGGGTAAGAATTTCAGCTTCATGCAAATGCGAGAAGGAAAAAAACATTCATCAGCTCCCTAAGCAATCAAGTAGGGATAGTCGTCACACAAAATTGAAAATCCAATCTAGTACACGACCATTTTTCCCAAGTCATGGGATCAATGTGTCCGCAAGAACAAAGGCTATTAATTGGCAAAAGATTGGCTATGTACACCATGACTTGGAGGAGCTCGATGCTCCCTTCACCGTAGAGGAAATTGAGAATGTAATAAAAGAAATGCCAAGTGAAAAAGCACCGGGACCGGATGGATTTATTGGACTGTTCTACAAGAAGTGTTGGACAATTGTTAAGGATGACATTGTGCAGGCCATCATGAGTTTCTATGCCCACAGGACGGCAAACATTGTTCTACTGCCAAAGAACCAAGTGCCCTCTCAATTGTCTGACTACAGACCAATTAGTCTGATCAACAGTGTAGTAAAAATCATCACAAAAATCCTAGCAAATCAGCTTGCCCCTCACATGAACTCTCTTGTGTCTAGTGCGTAGAATGCATTCATTAAAAAAAGATGTATACATGACAATTTCATATATGCACAACGAGTCATTCAATTACTTCACAAGAAAAGGAAACCAGCCTTATTCAATGTTGGTGCTGATTGGAGAAATGGTTACCAAATAGGGGTGATTTCCATGTTACCGGTATATCAGCTATTTGCTGGGCTCTGTGGATAGCAAGAAATAATGCTTGTTTCAATAAAAAGATCATCAAAAGTCCATTAGAGGTTATCTGTCATGCAGGGGCCCTAATGAGTTTCTGGGCAGGTTTATACTCTGGCAATGAGAAGGCTTCGCTGGAGAAAGGCGTATCTCTGATGGTGAAGATGGCAACGGAGCACCTGGCGCTGAAGAGGACCAAGTCAACAGTGGATAACGCCGATGGAGTCCAGCAAGGTGGCTGCAGCAAGGTCTGATCCTTCCTGGATTGGGAGAGATATCAAGTTCAAGTGGATGTTGTACTGCCTTTTTTTGCTATGTTTTGTCTGAAAGTTTCCTCTTGCCCTGGAGGTCAAGCGCATTTTGTTTGAATTGTTATTTCCACCCAAGCTGGGTTGGTTGGCTGTTAGCGTGCTGGGCACCCAACTCTTTTCATTCTCTTTTGTTCCTGAATACTCTATGAACACTTGTTGTATTTCCGTTTTCTAATGGAAATGGGGAGTCCCCAAGTTTTAAAAAAAAAGTTAGATATCTAAAGGCCTTTGATTCAATAGGATGAAATTTCCTACTCGAGGTCTTGCAGGCATTGGGTTTCAGTAGAAAGTGGAGAGACTGGATTGCATCTTTACTATGGACTGCTTCTTCGAAAATCCTAGTCAGCAGCCAACTCAACGGATTAGGCAAATTCAAAAAAAAAAGGATTAGGCATGCTTGTGGTTTGAGACAGGGAGATCCCCTCTCCCCACTGTTGTTCATACTAGCTATCGATCGATCCCCACTTCAACGCATCATCGAGAATGCTGCTCAAAAAGGATTACTTATACCGATTCTCCCAAAAGCGGCAAACCTATGTTGCTCACTTTATGTTGACGATGCAGCTATCGATCCACTTCAATGCATCATCACATGTTTCTCGTCCGTGTAGCTAAAGGGAGTTGACATGGATCTAGTGGGCTGCATGTGCTGAGCCAAAACAACATGTGTGAAAAGGGACCTAGCTACTGGCATTGTTGAGATTGCTCTTCAATTCCTCTGAATTGCAGCTGCTATTCGAGTTTTAAAAATTTTGACAAGTTGTGGGGATGCGCTTCTTCTTTTTTTTTTCCTTGATTCTATTTCTTTCTTATTTCTGTGATGTTTTTGTTTTTATTTTTTTTAGTCTACTTAATTATTTTATTTGTTTTATTTAATCTTATATTTTTAACTCTTGAATAACTTCTTTCTTTTTTTTTTTTTATTATTTTATATTTTTAATTTAACAATAATCATCTCTTTTTCGCTTTCTTCTACTAGTTCTTTTCCCTTTGGATAAGGCAAGGAAGTTGACATGGATCTAGTAGGTTGCACGCGCTAGATACATCCAGATCTAAACCCACTTTGCATGCACGCATATGGAAACCTCCTAGATAAATGGGCCAGTTAAACAACATGTGAAACTGTGAAAGGGATCTACTGGAATATTGAAATTGATGCTCTTCCTCTTCTGAATTGTAGTTGTCTTTCGAGTTTTGAAAATGACAACTTGGGGCGACACTCCAATGGCAGTCTGGTTCTTGGCAAGTTTGCAAAGGCAGTCTGGTTTCTTTGGCAAGTTTTAGGCGTCACATCCATTTTAAGTACTCTCCCAACATATGTTTTTTTTAAAAAAAAAAAGGGAAAAACTATGGAGCATGCTCTCCAGCAATTAATTAAGATCCAAAATAAAGTTTACACAAGTTAGTTGGATGCTAACCAGGAGGGGAGAGATCGTCAGGGACCTACACAGTGGATGTTGAGTTTTGTACGGCATTTGAAGAAAAGATGCATTGCTGTTTCAATATGTTCTTGGCACATAACACAATTGTATCCTTCTTCTAAATGATTATTTCTTGTCAGAACATTTCTTGTATTTGGGCTGGATGGAAACAATATAGCCATTTTTTAACGGTGAAGACAGCTCTGTTTTTCATAGCGCAGCCCATATTGTCATATACTCCCTCCTGCCCGTTTTATCAGGCGTGCAAACTTTTTTCATTTTGACCACAATAGGAAGCGGTTTGGATGGCCGAGGGCACCTGCTCATTACTCCGCAAGAATGCTACTCCAATTAACAACCGACATGCATGCATGTCTAGAACTCAAACGTCACCTGCATGCGGCCTGACAACTTTGTGGCCAGTAACGTGGTGCTAATTGCGCAGCAGTTAATACAAAGTACCAATTTTCTAAGAATAGTTAAGATGCATGTCGCTAGTTTGTATGCTCAATTAATACTAGCGCGTCCTTCCGTGAAATTACTTGGTATCTGAAATGAGCTCCTCACGCCTGATAAAACGGGTCGGAGGGAGTACAGTACACTTGCAGTCATCTATCAAGAGTAGGGAGCAAAATGATCACATGTTTCTCTCCCGGCAAGCCGTGTAGCAAAAGGACGATGGAGATAAAGTTTGGACGGAGATAAGAGAGTTGACATGGATCTAGCTAGTGGTCTGCACGCGCTAAATACATTTGGATCTACTTGCCATCATAGATAAATGAGCCAAAATTAAACAACGTGTGACAGGAACCTACTGGCATCATTGAGAGTGATGCTCTTTAGTTCCTCTGAACTGCAGCTGTCATTCGAGTTTAAAAAATGACTAGTTGTGGCGAGACTCCAATGGAAGTGTCGGGCATGGAGATGTCAATCAATCAATAGTAATTAATAGGAAATTTGCAAAGACAGTCGGTGCTTTTGCAGGTTTATTTTAGGCGTCAGATCGATTTTACTCAGCGTACCGATGGTTGGGACTGATTGAAATGATGTTCAAGATTTAAAAGGTTAACAATGAAGCGCTGGATAGAAAAAAAAAAGGGCAAATTTCCCACGGTACGTAAAGCTCTAGTTTATATACTGTCGGGTACCAAAATAATGGGTACCCCAACATTCTCTCGCAAAAGGAGAAATACGACAGCCCATCCACACGGCCGAATCTGGCCCAGACCACCAGTGGGCGAATATCACCCAACAAAGATCACAGACGATGACCATGCCGACTCGGGAAATCGACCACCGGTTGCCCGATCCACAAGCTTGAGGCGTCGACAAACGTGTGACCCCACGGTCCTCGGTGGCCCACGGCGGCCAATGACCGCCTGATCTACAAGCTTGGAGGCATCGACAGGCACTTGGTCTTGCCGCCCATAACGGCCCACGACAGCCCATGATGGCCCATGAACGACTCACATTGGTTGCTGTTGGAGACATCAAGAGTGTGGAGAAGAAGGACCAAAGGTAACAACCATACCAAGCTTGATAACACCAGCCACCGCTTAGCCCCTAAAGGACAAGCGTCTAGGCTTAAACCCACCCTCGGGAGGATCTAACCCCCCCCGGGGTTCATTTCCACCTCGCCCGAGGGGGTCATGCCCGACACCCTCTTGGTCATCCAAACTCCGCCTCCCGAGGGGCCGGCCCCATGCCATACCCTCGGGCACACGAACTCCGCTTCGCCCGAGGGCAGAGAGTCCCTCGGACATCGAAAGCTCCGGCCGACAGCCGCATTAAATGCCACCTGCCCGCCTGCGACGACGTCAGGGTAATCGATTACCCTGGGCGATTCGCCTGCCCCGTTATCCCCTCGCAAATCCCGTCGATGGGACATAAAGCGATGGACTACGTAACGCACCGCTTGGCACGGGAAATCACGTCGATATTGTTCACCTTCCGACAATACGTCTCCTTGCCACGTTTCCATTCACCCTCGGGGGCGCGCCACGCCACAATGACGTATCAGGCAACCTACACCCCATGCGGGGTTCAAGACCCGCCCTCAGAGCCCTCGGCTCCTCTGGCAGCTGTAAGACACGTGCTAAGGGTTCAAGGACACGCATCTCCACCTCCCGACCACAGCTGGACTTCCCGAGCCCAGGCCTCGGCCATGAAGACGCTTGGATCCCGGACAATGGACACATTAGCTCTGGAAACTGACACGTAATGTAAACCATGCCTCCCTTCAAAGCTATAAAAGGGAGAGTAATGGCCCATTATAGAGGGACGACCAGTTAGAGACACCACGAACACTACGATCGAGAGAATCACTCCTCTCTTGTAACCGCTTGTAACCCCAACATCGAGCACCTTGGTGCGAGGTAATACGAAACGGTTCCTTTGCTGGACGTAGGGCCATCCATGGCCTGAACCAGGATAAATTCTCGTGTCCATCTCGCACACGCCATCTGGACGGGAACGCGCAGCATATAAATTTATTGCCGGTCCTCGAGACCCTCCGTTTCTCGAATCACCGACACATATATATGTTTGTATCTACAGTAATACAAAACAGTTGCCACCATGCATGTAATGGTCCTATGTCCTAAACAATTAGGCCAGTCTCCGTGGTTAGTTTCCTTGCTTAGATAATGAAATTTGGATGAAACTCTTACTCTTAATGCAAAGTTTTATTCTAGAGTTTCATAGCACTTAATTTAATGACTCATGGATAGTTAGTAATCTTGTCGAGAGAGTTTGATCTAAATGACACTCATTTCTTCTCTCGCCTATGTGACAACTTATTTAATGCAAATGAATCTTATACAAAACCACTGAAAAATAGCACGCTATAGTGCCGCTATAGCGGCTAGAATCGATTGTCGCTATCTGCCGATTAGCACGCTATTTGGTCATTTGTAGCGTTTTGGTCAAGCTCTCGCTAAATTCTATAGCCCGTGATTTTTTCATGGTTCGAAACACCCACCGACACTGGCCTTAGGCAGTTCTTTCTTCGGTACAATCATCATGCATCTTGGATAAGGGTTCCCATGGATCGGTCTGCATCTGCACCTCTAGATTGCTGCCAAGCAATAGAGAATATTACAAGTTGCCTATTCAAATCTAGCAAGATCGAGATATTCCAATGGGCTAAGACTACGCATGTTGCCGTATTTTTAATTGCATGCAGGTTAAGGGTTTTCCACGTGAATAATGGTCTGGATGAAATGAAAAGGCCGGTGACATTTGTACAGGAGACAAGATGGACCCTGTAGAGCTCGGGTTGTCATGGCTTGAGTCGTAGTGCCACCATGGGCTTTCCGAATTGGGCACCATAAGCACGACTCAATTAAAGGGCAACCCGATAGCAGCCCAATATCCACATGTACTGTGAGAGGGACAACCAGCTGGTCACAGGTCCTAAAATGTTCAAACGAAAACTCTATAGCCCACTGCCCACCGTTGCGCAACGACTAAGCCCACACCACACTGCTGGCTGCTGCTTACAAGGCTTGTCGGCTTGTGAGCAGCCGACCAGGATGCTCCATTTTGACCTTTGTACAACAGCTTCTAAATTTGCAATTATTTGTTAAAAATATTATGGCCTGAAATTGGGTAAAAAAACATTCTGATGGGTTTGAACAGGTGATACCCATCGGCTACAAACCCATTGTCATCCTTAATTACAAATCAATGCAAGATGGTCATTTCATTGCATTGCTGCTCAATGTGCATTTCCAAAATGCAAGAAACTAGACTTCGGATTTATTTTAACACAACAGTAATTTCTTTGCAGTAATGATCCGTAAAGGTTTCGTTCAAACAACACGCTACAACATATCTGAAACAAAAAGAGAACAACCATGTGTGGTGAACTACTGCAACTACTATCCATCTCTCATTTATGCTGAGTCCATGACACATTCAATTGCGTGTTTGCAGATCCCAAACTACCCTGAACTACGCTCCCATCACGCTGCAGCCATGATGCATTCAATTGCTTGTTTGCAGATTCCAGTCATAGTCTCTTCTGGTCCATACACCTGAAGTGGATTTTTCAAAACATAATCAGCTCATCTATTGTGGACAGCAGACAATGATTCACAACGACCAACAACAAACGGTTGAATATTCTTTTTTACATCTATTTTCTGAGCTAAAGAGTTTCCATCAAAAAGTTTTCCATTATGCTTAAAGGCAACTAGATCAGTACCTCAATCGGAACACCAAGCTTGCGCATTTTGGCCAGTCCAGATTGGTAATTTGGACCACCACGGCGAACATAAATGTGCATCCTTGAAGCCTTCAACTTCGATTCCTGAAAATGAATTGTGTGGTGATTGGTGAAGAATAAAAAAGGTGAACAGATATGAGTGGTGCCAAACATCAGCGAGGATTCTAAAGTGAGTGGTCTTAGGTACCTTCTCTCTTAAGGCCCGGATGATGCCATTGAATGTGGCAGCAACATCGGTGAAGTTAGCTATGCCACCTCCAATGAGAAGGAATCTCTTGCGGCCATCAGGATCAGCAGTTGCACACTGCATTTAATTGTACGGTTAACAGATGATCCTAACATTATCCCAACCAGAAGATGGTCCAAAGGTGGAGTTAACAGCAGCATTAAAAAGGTTACAGTGTTTGCTTACATCAAGTACAACTCTGGCATAATTCAGAACCTCCTCCTCATTAGGAGCACCACTATACTCTGCATAGTTTCCAAGCTCTGACGCATATCCCAAGTCTCCAACCTGGTACATGGGGGAATTAATTTCATCATGGCATCTAAATACAGGTGAACAGTTTAACAGGCATCAACGTGAAAACCTTTTTTTGTGTAATAAAAATAGGATATAATTGATGCTTACTGTATCAGCATATATGACACTAGCACCACCACCAGCAACCATTGTCCAGATACGACCTTTTGGGTTCAAAACTGTGAACTTCAGAGAGGCACTTGTCTGAAATAACAAGGTTGGCGAATTAACACACAAGTCAACAAAATATACTGCAGATGCAGAATTTCCCATGGAAACTGATTATTTTAGAGGTGACAAACCTCAGAAACAAAAAGGAAAGATAAAAACATAGCCCTGAGATCAATACCTTTTCATCTAGTTCATGGATGAAACTTTTTTAGGACTGAGTACTCTTCCAAAAGACAGAGGGAATTCTATACCTCCCCACCTGCACAATTGATAAGTATAAGAATAGATCCAATAATGACGTCACAAAATAGCATCCTTGGGAAATCTAGGACTCACTTTTTGAAGTTTTTGAAAGCTGCTGTGTCAACTAGTTCTCCTCTCATATCCAGGGGATATGGCTCCCCATTGACCATGGTGAACGGATTCATCTCAAGAAACGAGAAATCCAAGTCTGCAGTTGGAGCAGAATTCTTGTCAACATGGCAAATCAGGAAATATAGCGACATGTACAATTTTTAATTCACTACATCTGGCAAATGAACATTTCCCAAATCTGCGGTACCTTGGAATACAGCAAAGACTCCTTTAATGAAGTCACCAATTTTTCCGCATGCCTGATCAGCAAACAAAAGGAGTACCTCCAATGTGAGAAATGAGAAACATGGAGGTATTGAGGTTAAAACTAAGGAGGAAAGCAACAAGTACCTCCAATGGAAGGGTCGCAATCAATGGAGCACATGAATCAGAAGTCATTGGCTTCTCAGTAGGCAGAAAAATCATCTTGACCTTGTCCCAGTTCTCCTCGATCTCAATCCCTCCACACTCTGAGAAGCTGATGGTGTTGCCCAACCTCTCCTAAACAATCGAAAGGTAGTACTCTTGATCATGGGGCACAAACGGCTCAACAATGAAGGTCGTGATTGGAGCCTTGCAGGCGCCCATTTCAACCTGAAAAATAATGAATGGATCACGAAAAAGGAAAATCAACTCATGTAGCATGTGAATAAAAAGTTGTTTACACATAGGCAACTGCTATACCTCAACTCCCAGACGCTGCTTGACAAACTCCTTGACTTGATCGAAATCCAAGTTGAGAGCCACAAGGCCGCTCTTCCCACGCTTCCCGAACAGCATATCGGGCTTCACCACTAGCTTCATGGTTGATAGCCATGGCTGCTGGCTCAGAAGCTCTGCGAAGTCTGTTGACTGAGTGATCTGTCATTGAGCAAGGTACAAGATTCAGTATTGACTTTTTTTTATTTTGTCAATTATTATCTGATGACATGACACTGTGTCCAATCATCAGTAGTAGTATATGACTGGAACCACCGGGAGTACAGTTTTATAATTCATTTGAAACCGATGTTGGATTTCTTTTGTATGCTTGTTGTACAGTTGCTTAAAATAGCCAAATACCCCAGATTCAACAATCTGAGTGACCCAATGGATCCAAGCTGCTTCAAGAGCACTACTAGTAATATAAACAGGCCTGAACAAGCAAATCACACGGCCAACCAATCACCAGATCTGACTAAAAAGTCAGTGCTCCTTATTATAGACTCCTCCAACGACAGCTCATATCAGTTGAATATAAAAATTAAAACAAAAATCGCACCTTTCTGAAGTTCCTCCTAAGATACCATGAACAAATTCAAGCATAGCACAAGCCTGCGACAAATGGGGGGGCTCCACTCAACCTCTGTCTGTGACTCTGTCCAGATCCCATCTCTAATTCCTAACACGCCACATTTTTCTACTCCTACTACTAGGAATCAGAGTAGTACCAAATTAAGGCAGTAGGAACCATTCACTGCTAAACAGAATCCTAGGAATACGGCTGCTTGAATGAAATCCATGGGCCGCTCATAGGAAAATCGGATCTTTACACTCCCCAGGCCAGATCCAGTCCGAGAATGATGAGGGAAGAAGATTCACCACCCGACGCCGGGTCAGAATTACTGAAGTGGGGGAGGGGAGGCAGAGGCAGTGACTGACCTGGGCGGAGAGGATGGTGAGGTCGATTCCAGCGAGGCGCTTGAGGTGCTCCCTGAGGAGGCGCTTGGAGTCGTACTCCCGGATCTTCTTGCGCGCCATGGCGACGGGAGGTGGTGGTGGGCGGGTTGGTGACTGGCGCTCTGGGCGTGCCGGCCGGGTGCACGACGTTTGTCAGTCAGTCAGCTAGAGGGAAGAACAGAGGATGGTTTTGTTTATCCTAAATGCTACTTTGTGCGACGTTCGCGACGCGGCCTGCGCAGACTTCACGCATCCTCTCCCCGCACACTCCACCCACACACCGCTTCACGCGTCCTCTCCCCACCCGCCCACACTCTCTCTCTCCCCACCGCACGCCCCCTCTCTGCGGTGACCGGCGGCGGCCTCCTCCCCGGCGCGGCCGGCCTCCTCGCACCCGCGCCCACCACCTCCCCGTGCCCCACCGCCTGCCCGCGCGCAGCCATGGTGGGTACGGCGGCGGCGGCTGATCCAGCCGGATCAGGCCCAGGTAGGCCTCCTCCTCCTCCTATCTCCTCTCTCCTCCTCCTCCTCCTCCTCCTCCAACTCCGGCGGTGAGCTAGGGTTCCGGCGAGGTTTCTCCCCTTTCTTCTCCAACTCCGGTGGGGTATAGATCGCCGGCCAGCCGGGGGAGGCAGGTAGGACAGGCGGTGGGATTGGTGGACGGGCGGTTTAGCGTGCGGTTGGTGGAGTAGGGGGCGGTTGGGCCAGGTCGGGGTGGGGGCACCATGGCCGGAGCTCGCCGGAGTTCGTCTTGTATGCATGCTGGAGGTAGGACAGGCGGTGAGCTAGGGGAAGAAGGTGGTCGCCGCCGGCGGTCGACGGGGTGGTGGCCGGCGGCGGGGGCAATGTTGCCGGAGTGGGTGAAGAAGACTTGCTTAGCTTTTTTTTTTTTTCTTTTATGCAACTATACAAATGCCTGGGGAGAAAGTGTGCATGCTGGATGTTTAAATCCTGCACGCGCACCCGTTAGCAAAGTCCTTTGTTTATATATATATATCGATTGAGAGATTCAGTGGAGGCTTTGGTATTGCTAATGCTGGTGTTAGATGGGATCTAAGTACTGGTGGTTACTCGTACACGGAAAGGGACATGAATGAATTAAGAAAAAATATGAGCAGCACCAGCACGGCACAGCACTGCAGTGCTAGACATTATTAAAATCTTAATTGTCCATCAAGGAGATATCTTAACACTGTTGTTTGTCGATTGTGTGTTGCTTAATTTTAAATCAACAGTTGCCTCTTTTTTTGTTACATTTGGAAGTCCAAAACTAGGAGGGAGGAGGAGGAAATTGTGTTCTTATAGTAGGGGAGAAAAATGGTGGGAAAAATAAAGAAAGAAACAAGTTGAGTGATGTACTACCAGTATTAGTACAAGATTGTGTGTGCGTGTGTCAAATACTACGTGTAGGTAGTATTAACTCGTGTGTTGACTGATGGTGGATTGTACCACTAGTAAGCGACTAATAAGTGTCTAAATAAGTGGTTACATATTAAGCAATGTTTGACCAAAGGCTCATACGAATTTCACAGCTCTTATTTTGGTCAAGAATGTGGTTGACATTAGTCATTAGTTGACAAAGTTTGGTTTCAAACAGTGTGCATTTCAAGTGACAAGGGGAAAAAAAAAACATATATACAATATACTCTAGCACTAGTATATCTGAATTCTGAATTGGAATGGCAGGTCGTCAAATACCGTCAAGCTTTGAGACCAGACAGTGCACATTGGTCCGTACACGTGTTTTCCCCACTCTTCCTGTCGGATGAGAATTGGAATGGTTGGTTTGGAGCTGAATTGCTGAATGAGTTTGGTGTTCGGTGGCAGGTGCGGCGAGGAACGGATGGATGGGCAATTTGGTGTTCGGTGGATGCATCTGGTGCGGTGTCGAGGAACGGATGGATGGGCAATGCAATGCTGGTGGTAGGCTGACCGGTGGCGGTGGATGCCATCTGCAATATTAATGAAAAATAAGAGCATGATTATAAGAGCACATTCAGATAACATTAACAGCAACACGTTCACGTTCTCATTCAGATAGTCACGTTCATTGCAACAAAAAAAAAGAAAAGAAAAGAAAAGGGTCACTTCCTGTTTTGTTAAACTCAGGTTGTTTTGCAACATTCAGAGATTGCTACCAGATAGCTGTATAAACAATTTCAGAGACATTCAGATACACCTGTGCTACCAACTAGCTAGTGCTGCAGTTACACTCACTCTGTTCAGATAACATTCAGATACACCGTGCGGAAGTAGAAAACACAGACAACAGACGGTGGCACTCACCTGCGCCAGGCGTCGGCGAGGTCCCTGCTCAGCGGCCGGTGGAGTCTCTTCCCCCCCTCACGTGCCCCTGCCAACCGGCACCTGTGCGCGCGCGCCGCCAGGCCCGTGCCGGCAACCGCGAGTGCGCGCTTCTGGCGCGCGGGAGGGAGTTTTGGCGGGGAAGGAGGAGGAGCGTTCCATCCGCTCGTCGTAGGAGAAGACGGCCTCTACAGCGCGTCGTTGCGGGTCGATTCGGCCTCGGGGAAACGGAGGCGTCGCCTCCGGAGGCGACGCGCGGCCCGTCGATGGGCGCGGGCGAGGGGTTTTTTTTTTTTTGTTTTAACAACACACGCAACCTCACCGCGCACCCAACACTCAGCGCCACTCGGCGATGCTTCTTCCCCTGCCGCAACCAGTGCAGGTGGGCCGTGGGCCGTTCCTTCTGGGATTCAAACGCTCGTCGTAAAACAAACGAGCAAAAGGGCCCAGTCCAACGATCGGTCAACTAATGCTTGGGTTGGGAAAATTGAAACCGATCCTAACTAAGCTTGTGAAAAAGAAAATTCAACCCACCCCACACCAATCTACCACCCGCACTAACCAAACTAGCCCAAACCATTACTTTTTTTTCTCCTCAATCGAGACCAAACCGTTTCTCTAGCTATGGTCTGAACCATCACAAACCAAATCTAAACACACAACTTCTCTTTCACTGTAACTAAGCCCTTTGCTGAATCAGTTTTAGCCATTGCTACTGAGGTTTCAAAGTCAGATTCAGCTATTGCTTCTCCATTACTCATTCCAAAGTCCGGCACAAGCCACGTCACAACCAGGAAAATATACATTACAAGTTTCCATCTTGCCGATCCCTTACACGTTGCAGTACCGCACAACAATATTTCACCAAAAATGAAGCTTTCATCACGGACAAGCATTTAAACCACCCACATTTTGTAGACATTTCCAATTTGTACCTGCCATGAGTGGCTATATGAAGAAGGATTCATAAGAACTCTAAAGCATGTGCACCATCCACAATTTGAATTAAGATGTCCACTCAAACTGAATGCGGAAAACGTTTAGGAAAAGGTTTCCAGGTGCCCTCATAACGGCAACAAGATGTGAAGCACCAAAGGAAAATGAACCATCTCAAAGTACATTAAGGCACAACCATTCCATAGCATTGAGAATTGTTCAGATCTGATGGCAGATGCTCCGAAGCCAAAGACTCCAAAAACATTGAGCAAGACTTATACTGATGCAAAGCACATTTAGTTTGGAGGGATCAATCTTCTAGGATTCGCCATCTTCTCAAAGCCTTCTCAAGTGTCTTCTAGGATTCACCATCTTCTCAAAGCCTTCTCAAGTGTCTCAACTAACAAAAAAAAATAGACCAATCTCCGAAATATTAGAATTGAATATAAATGACAGGCTCTTTTAGAAAAGCAACAGAGGTAGCTACATTTATTTAGTATCACCTGCTTCTGAACTTCTAAGATAATGCAGAGGATTTTTCAAAATTGACAACAAGAGTCGATTGTTTGACCTTGATATCTAAAGTCTGCATTGCTTTATTTGAAATGTTTCCTACGACTACCACTCTTCCACTTTCATTGCTATATATACGGCTGATTAAATAAAATATTCAAATGATTACACTATTGTTATGAGTAAGATGCTATCTGTTTTGTGGCAAGAAACAAGAAAAAACTGACGGCATGGTTGATTAAGCTGAGCTAGCCAGTCAATCCTTATGTATTGACAACAATAGAGGAACTTAATTTGTTCCCAATGATCAAATACAGTAGATTTCCATGCAAACATGTGCAGTATTATTGGTCAATAGTCAAAGGGTACCGGCCCGCTTAGGTTTCGATGAAATGATGACTGATGTCGTCAGACTGTAGAGAGTCATGGCTCATGGCAGTTCGATCGTCACTGCAGAAGGGAAGATAAGGGTGTACCAGCTCGATGCACGACGCTTGCAAATTGCCCGACGGAGACTTGGCGTAGGGCGCGCCGCTCGCCCAGCCATCGCCGCGGAGAAACGCACCTGGTCGATCACTGGAGAGTGGAGAAGCCGCCATTCCAACCCTGGCAAGAAGGCAGAGATGAGCCAAGGAGGAGAGAACGGAAGGGGAAGAGGGAAGGGACAAGGAGGCGATGTTGGAGAAGATTTGTGCACTGGTTCCTCGCCGCGGACTAGAACTCGACGTCGGCGGCCCGGCGTGGCGTGTGTGGCGCAGAGCGGCGGGCGGGCGAGCATGGAGGCTTCCGGCTTGGAGCAGACCTGAGTAGAAACCGTGGGTAACGGGCTAGGGTTGGGAAATTGGGAACCCAATTGGAACCATGGGCTAGAAACCATTTGAGCCCAAAATAATTAACTATTCACCAAACCAAACCAAATTATTTCCTATTGTGAAACCGAATCAGCCCAAACTATATTGTGAAGTCAGCCCATATCCTCCAAACCTATACAGCCCAAAACTAAAACCAACCTGGAAAACCCAATCCGGCCCAAACCAACGATCAGTCACGTTTTGTTGTGATTTGGAGGAGGAGGGCCCAGTTTCGGTAGGAGCACTTGCAATCCCAACGGCAATTTTTGGTCCTTTCTTTAATGATATGATGATGAATGGACTACCACTCTCAGAAAATCAAATGAACTAAGACTACTATTATTTTAATGAGACCCGGGTATGCACAATACAAATGGATGGTATCAACATCTACAATTTAGTATAGCCATCATCATTCATCAAACGTTGGATCTAGAATCTCTATAAAGGAGGCTATTACTTTCCCTCTTTCTCCTCCTGTTATGTCTTTGGCCTCTTTTTTCTTCATGTTCCTTCATGTTTTAGCTTCTTTTCATCTATGCATTAAAATTGCTCCATTGTCTACATGGAGTAAGGGGCTCGCTCGAGCCCCCCAATCCCATATTGGATATGTCGTCAACTATCCCTACTTAAGAGGGCAAAGGCTAGGGTACCCTCCGTGTCGGCGTTTTGGACCGGCGTCCTAATACCAACGAGTAATGTGCCGCGCGTCCCTATGTCTTAGATGGTGATGCAAGGTGAACACAAAGGTTTATACTGGTTCGGGCCAACGCCGGCCTTACGTCTAGTGTGCAGAGATGACTGTATTCCTTGCACCGTAGTGCTTATAGTAGGGGGTACAAGCTGGTCGAGAGAGGGCCGAGCTCCAAGTCTCTCGTGATGAAGGTGGGGGTGATTGAGCCGGAGAGGCCAATATCGTGTGAAGTCAAGGCATGAAGTGCTTCGACCTCTCTCTTCCTATCTCCGGGCTCCCCCTTTTATAGGTTCAAGGGTGAGCCATCGGTTACATATATCTCAAAGGTTGGTAGATACGTGGCGAGATGTTCTCGTGCTTGAGTCGTGGCCGATGTAGCGCTTTGTGCTTGTCGACGTAAAAGGGGTGCCACCTGCTCCCTGATGTCTTCAGATTGCCCGTCTTGTCCGTACCGAGGGGGGCGAGCCGTTGGCGTGAGCTTGGCCGAGGCCAGTTGTAAGTTGCCGAGGCTCCGACTTTTGTCGAGGGGGTACTTGCCGAGGGTGGTGGCAACAGTGTCCGAGGGCTATGGTAACAGTGCCCGAGGGTATCGCGTTGTGGCTGCAGTGATTCTCGAGGCCTCTAGTGATGGGCGCCTGAAGCGACGTTGCGGAGAGGTAGCAGTTGAAACAGCGTCCAGTAAGGCGCGAACTGTGGTTAGCAGTCACTTCTGTGGTGTGGCGATCGTGTCACAGTGGGATGTGACCCCCATCAATCGAACGGGCGGGAATCCTGCCGTGTCAGGGAATCGCAGGGGTCGGTGAGCATTTAATGCGCACGATCCCGCTGTCGCGGCCGTCCGCGTCCCCAACCTGCCGAGGGGGTCGGACGAGGGGGCAACCCTCGCACGGGTCGGGATAGGCCTCCCGCCCGCAGAGGGGGGGTCTTCCACGAGTCGCTGCCGTACCCCAGCCCCTGCAGGCCCTCGGTTAACCGTGTTCCGGGATGATTATACCTCGTCCAGGTTTTGGGGACAAACCTCCGTGTGATCGAGGTGCTCGGGGTACCATTTATTTTGGTACCCGACAGTAGCCCCCGAGCCATCGAGGGGATGGGTTTATCCCATCGAAGGTTCCAATCACTGGATCACAATGCCTGTGGTCTTGACGACCTCTTTGTGCGTTGGTTTCGGTGGGTGCGCGGCGAGCGCACCCGCCGGGTGTAGCCCCTGAGCCATCGGGAGAGTGGGAACACTCTTCCGAGGGCTTTTTTCCCGTCGAGTCGAGGGGTTATGAAAACCGCTTTCCTGGTGTGTTGGCGTCTCTTGGTGATGTCAGTCCGGTGGCTCCACGCGACGTCGGTAGGGGGCCCACGCGGCTGGCCGCGGATTGGCACACGATCATCGAGGCCGAAGCGTTGCGTCGTTTCGGCTTCCTGTCGGAAGGCGAACCGCCGCCTGCTGCCTATATATCACCGCCCATTGTTGACGGTCACCAACGACATATTTTTCCCGTCAACTTACTACCATAAAGGGAGTAAAACTATACCTTTTTATACTCATGTACATTTACAACTAATATATTTCCACTTGTAGTGTCCGAATTATTATTATGCAGATTTATCAAGAAACAAGTGGAAAATGTACCAAAAGGCGCCTCCCTGGAAAGCGCATTCCTGAGGAACATCAAGCCCAAGGGAGAAATGGACCAAACACGCAGAACTGGGCCGAGCACACACCGCCACACAACTTTTCAAGACCAAAGACGCCAGCCTGCCAAAGCCCAGCCCGAACGGAGCCCTAGGCGGCGCGCACCGGTGCGCCCGCTTCCACCCAGTGCGCCCGCACCCTGGCGAGGCGGTTCGGGCCCAGTGGCCGCGAGGCGGTTCATTACCTTCCAAAACGGACACTACCGACGTGGGATGGTCGGTTTCGCTGATTAGGAAGGTGTTCCAAGGTCGGTTTTGATCCTTCCATGTAGGGATGGCTATTTTCTAAAGAGCCCCCTCTCCTCTACCTATAAAAGGAGGCTCTCTCCCCCTCATTCAACACACACCAATTCCATACAACACAAGGAGGAGCCACAATGTAATAGAGAGGAGAGAATTCCATTCTTGTTCTTCTTCCCCCTCTTAGTTCTAATGGAGAGTGAGAGAGGAAAGGCTAGAAGGAAGTTTGGTTCCTTCTACCTGGAGTTGTCGGTCCGCCCCTGGTGTGCCGCGGTTCCTAGGAAGTCGGAGTGCCGGAGTTGTCGGTACCCGCTTCGCTTGTACCTCTACATGCTACTTACACTTTGGTGAGAAAGCTTGTGATTATCTTTTGGCTTATTGTTCTTCAAGTATATTATCTTAGACTTGCGGGATTGGTAGTCGTACCTTCGGGTCGTAACTCTTGGAGAAGGAACTCTTTGACCGGGGAACCTTGATCGACCCAAGAGTTGTGGATGGTAGTGCAAACATGGTGTTTGGGCTAGCGTTCACCTACCTTTTGTGGTGCATCCCACGGTTGAGGGGGTAGGCGGCTTGGTCGTGACAAGCCTTGTCCGTCCCTTGAAATCCCCCCACGTTCGGCTGTGTCGTAGAGCTAATTGCCGGACACTGCCTGGATAGGCGTGGGCCGGTGCCCGAAGCAAGTAGATAACAAGCCCTATAAATCCCTGCCTGAAAACCTAAGCCCATAAAGATACCTCACTATCCATAGTTATCCTAGGGTAGCCCTGCTCAAAGATTAGAGCGCAACCGTTCCCTGTGGAAAATACGATACCCTGAATACTTCCGGGTGAAAGCTACAATGACAATTCCGTGCGCTTGCGGATTTATCTCGTGTGCGTTAAAAATGTCAACACCCATCGTCCGTTGTGGCCCCGTCACTTGCTATCGCCGGTGGCTGCTTCTCCTTCTTCCTTCGCCCTTCTTGCTTCGTTCGTCGATGGAGAGTGGTAGGGCTTCCGGGGCGGGCGGCTCGGCGGCGGTCGTCGCCGCGAGACGGCGCGCATCTCGTCCGGGGGTGCCACGTTCCTCGTCGCCATCACGAGTCCCCTTTGGCGGGGACGTTGCGGCCGCCGCCGCCGTCGAGGCCCCCGCCCGATCATGAACTCGGGGGTGTCGCCGCTACGGGGGCTCTCTGCTCTGCTCTAGTTGTCTTCCTGCCGACCCGTTCCAGGGCTCCGCGAGCACCTGGGTACGGTGCGGGGAGCGGCGGGGGCATCGATGGCGGCCATCGACGCCCTGGAGCAAAGCATTTGGAGATGATGCGTCTCCATTGTGAGAACGCCGACCGCCACGCCGTCGGTAAGTCACCTTTACTTTCTTCGTCGCTGTCGACCGATGCTTTCTTGCTTTAACGTCTTCATCTATTGCAGCCCGCACCGCGGCGGCGGAGCAGCTTAGGGGCGGATGCGCGCCGTGGCTCTCCGTTGCCTTCACCTTGGTGCGGTGACGGGGATCGCGATGTCCGAGTCTTCGACAGGCGCCGATCATATGGGGGTGACAGAGTTCTATCACGGTGAGACCTTGGTGTCATACACGGACATCATCCACAACTACTCCGTGGCTGCCGACACCGTGGTTGCGTCGACCAACGTTGACGCCATCATCGCCGAGGAGACAGAGGTGGCAGCGACCGTAGCCAGGGCGGCCACATGAGGGGCGTGTGCTCTTACGGAGGTGGAAGCTGCGCCTCGTTCCCCGCTTGCTAGGATGTAATCTGTTATGCATGCATGTGTACGTGATAACCTTAATGGAATGAAAAAAGTTTTATCCTTGTATCCGGCAAGCCTTGGCCACCCTTACTTTGTCCATTCTTACCGACGTTGGCTGAAGACGTATCGTTTTGGATTCTGGTTCCTGTCGCGTGCGCGGCGAGCGCACCCGGCGGGTGTAGCCCCCGAGGCCTCGGGGAAGTGTTTTACTTCCCTGAGGGCTTTATTCGCTTAGTTCGCTCTGTTGATTCCCCGGCGGGAACGTAGTGGGTCGCGCTGGGTTAGCCCCCGAGCCCTTACTCGTGCATGGGAAACGATCGGGGGTATCCGCGTCTTTTTGTTTCGCCCCTCGGACTATCTCTCCGTGAGAAGGAGGGTGTGGTTGTGATAGACTACCCTTGTCGAGCGAGGCTATCATGACTCGGTGAGCTGTTATCGGGTGAGTTCGAGTGGAGGTCCATGCCCCATTCGATAGGGGTTGGCACGCGGCCCGGGGGCATGCTCCAAAGTGTGCCGCTTTGGTTTGTCGAGGGGGTCTTCGGATCCGTTCGTTAAGATCCGAGGGCTCGGTGCCTCCCTCGTCGGGATCCCACACAAGACTGCCTAGCTAGCCTCGAACGCTTCGTAGGGTGTCCCGATCATCCGATAGCTCGGGGCGTGGCCATGTAACGGGCAGACCCATCGATGCCCTTGACTCGTTCATCCTGAGGCGGCTGTCGAAACCCCCGAGGGCCTAGCCTTTGAACCTCTGGACCGTAGTGGGCCCGGGGGCCCTTACCCCGCCGAGGGGGTGAGGCCTTGGCGGATACATTACCTGCCGCTTTGCGAGGGGTGTCTCTAGGAATCTTCTTCGTCCGTTGGCTCGCGCGGAGCGGAGAGAGAGAGAGAGAGAATCTGCATGTCTTTTGAGGTAATATAATAATTACGGGATACTGTAACTGATAAGATGAGGCGACGGGGCGGGTGCGGCTTACCGTGGAACCGTCGTCAAAAATCCTCACAACGGATCTCTTGCATTTAATGCGGCTGACGCGGTTATCATTCCGTTGCCCTCGCTCCTCCTTCCCTTATAAGTTGGGGGCCGCGGCCCAGCACAGTTACTTTTTCCCTTCCTCTGCTCCTCCTTCCTCTGCCTCCGCCGCCGCCATATTAGATCTGCCCAGAGAGAGAGAAGAAAGAAAGAAGAAGAGAAGAGTAGGAAGGAGAGAAAGCGTTCTTGCCACCGCCGGCTCGAGCTCCCTGTCCTTCTCATCCATGGCTCCGCCGATCCGCGTGATCGCGCCCGACGAGTGGCCAGAGTCCTCGGTGATGGAGGCGGACCTGCTGGCATTGGTGGAGCAGGGGCTGCTACGCCCCGTCTCGAATCCCGACCGCCCGGAGTGGGTGGTGCCACCGCTCGAGCACCGCGAGCCCCACCCCCCGGAGGGGTATGTCGTGAGCTTCCTGGGGCACCACCGACGTGGTTTCGGGATGCCGCTGAGCCGCTTCATGCGTGCCTTGGCGCACTACTACCAGGTGGAGCTCCACAATATCCCCCCAAACTCCATTGCCCAAGCGGCGATCTTCGCCGCCGTCTGCGAGGGTTACCTGGGGATCCTGGTTCATTGGGATCTCTGGAGGTGCCTCTTCAAGGCGGAGTTGTCGACGGTGTCGGTGGAGAAGGCAGGATTCACCGGGTGCTACGTGCCGGCGGATGTGTCCTCCAGGTGCGCGACCCAGAGCGATATATAACGGCGAAGTTGAAGACAACCAATCGGGGCTGGCACCCCGAGTGGTTCTACCTGCGCAACGACGCCCCCGGCCTTCCTCCTTACTTTGGCAAGGTCTTGTATGTCCGGCCGGACCACTAGGTCGAGGGCCCTTCAGACGAAGTGATCGTGGGGCTCGAGCCGTTGCTGGCGGCCCTGCAAACGCTCCATGGAGAGATTGTCCATGGGCAGGACCTGAGCGCTGAGGTCATTGCCGCTTACTTCGATCGCCCGAGGGTCCCGCCCCCGATGGAGCGGACGCTGCACCTTGACGAGATGCATCCCGACTCCCAGGTGGAGGGCAGTCGGATGTCGCCGGACGCCCTCGAGGTGGACGACCTCCTCTCCCGAGTGAAGGAGGTGACGGGCACAGATGCCGACGTCGTGGACCTGCTCCACCCTGCGATGCGTCCCTTGGAGGGCTTCGTCGAGTTGGTATGGTGAACCTTGTCGTTTCCTTTGTGGCTAATTTTTGTGATTGCCCGGCATTGATCGATGCTTAACTGCGGGGGCTCCCGGAGACCCCCTTGCCGCCGCCCGTCCCGGAGGACGAGGGCGGCGACACTGGTGCGGCTGGCCCGACGGGGTGACTGCCGTTTCCCAGACGCCCATGATCAGCATGCAACTCCGCCGGGGGCCTCTTCATCACGGCCTCTTCCTGGGGGTTCCCGAGGGCGGACACTGCCGTCGAGAGGGCACCTCGCGGGGAGGGCCTCTGCTAGAACCTTGGCGTCGCCCGCGGGTCCGCCTCGGTCGAGACGGCGGCGGACTTCGTCCTCTTCCTCCGGGCATCGGCCGGGCGTGTCCCCGGAGTCTCGGCGTCCTGGGGGAGATGAGGTTGTCCCTTCGCCGATCCAGGTGCGTGTAATCATGTCCGCCTCCCGGTCCTCGTGGTGTCTTTCTTTCAGCTGAGGCATTTCGGGCTTTTTTTAGCAAAAGGGCCGCGGAGGATGAGCCCCCGCTCGCCCCTACCAAGGCGCTCAGGGTGTCGGCGCAAGCCTCGGCGGGGACGATAAGCCGGGAGGCCCAGCATGCAGAGCACCTTCGTGCTGCAATGGCACAATGGTCGGCGCGCGCGCGTGCCGAGGTGGGGCAAGATGCCCCTATTACCCCGGCTGCGCCATTGTCGACGGCGCCGCCACCTTCTCAGCGTTATCCGACGGTGCGGTCGCCCTCCCCTCCGCATCAGCAGGCGTCCTAGGACCGCGCCGCCTGCCGACGCGGCTCATGAAGAACAGCCAGTGTTGTTGGGGGGCAACCCTATGACAGTGACTCGTGACGAGGCCAACGTCGTGATCACCCCCCAGCTTCAGGTGGGTGACGCTCCTTCCCTTGATGATCTATGGGCGGCGGTGGACGCAGCTTCGGCGTCGCAGACTGAAGAGCTCCCTCCACGACAGGCGTCGCGCTTTGCGGAGCGCGGAGGAGGAGGAGGCCATGAATCCGTCTTCCCGAGGACCCCGCCCCTCAGGACAAGGGAAAGGCGGCTGTCAACGAGCTTGAGGCATCGGGCGTGTCTTCTTCCTCGGGTGGCGAGGCTAGCAAAGCCCTCGTCAGCTTGAGGCATCCAAGTTTGTCCTATAGTATATTTGTGTTTTGCTAAGAGACTAGCAAAAGGTAAGCTTGGGGGAGCTTGTTGACGGTAGTTATCGTCAACTTTTTACCATGAAATGACAGATCATTTGAGAACAAGAACAATAGAAGATAGGGTTTATACTAATAATTTCCACAAGTTTTGTGTACACTCAGTTTTGCAGGTGAACTCTGGAAAATACCAGAATATCAGAGAGAAAAGAGAAGAAATAGAGAAACAGAAGAAAAGGACCAAATCAGGGCGATTAGTATAAATTCCAAGGGTCTAAAGGACAAAAGAAGATAGCTCACGAAGGTCAGGGGCCCACATGTTAGGATGTAGGGCCGGGCGGCACCAAGAGTGGGGCCACGTGGCACCCCCAGTGGCCACACGTGTCCCGCTGAACCTTCCTACAACCGACCTATGGAGTAGATCTACACCGTCCAATCAAGTCGGTTTGATCCAAGGGCTGAGATTCATCCTATGGGGCTATAAAAGCAAGGGCAGACCTCACCCCTGAAACCCTAATTCAGTATTGATAATTCTAGAGATCAAGTCCAGAGCCATAAACCCTAGTTCTTCAGAGTAGTTCTAGTTTTAGAGAGATTAGCTACATAGTAGTAGATTAGAAGGAGATCCAAGTCTAGGAAGACTTGAACTTCAGATTCTGTCCAGGTGTTTCATAGGTACATTATTATATCTTTTGATATATTTATTACTCAAGTTCATCTATGACATTGTTCTTTATCTTTATTATATTATCTATTGCATTGTTTATTGTTTGCTTTAATATGTCTAGTAGAGTTAGTTATTTATTATGGATTGCATGCTTAGGATTGTATAGACCTCATCTTGTAACATGCAAGATAGGTGTTATAACTTATGTAAGCGTGGTGCTTATATTTGTTATATCTGCAAATGCCCGCTATATGCCGAGTCGTGGGGTAGATCGTAGGGGTTACAGCCCTATTGAGTCCTCTGTAATCCTCCCTCCGTATATAGTGAATGGTAGGTCGTGTGTCGCGAAGAAGGTGAAGATCTCATTATTGAATCCTTCCTAGTTGATGACCCTTGAGTATGGTATGAAGTAGTAGTTATTAACGATGGTAGCTAGATGTTTGCACTAATTAGAGTTTAGCAATAGCATGTGAAGATAGTTACTCATTAGTAAGTTTTCCTTATATTACCCATGTTAGTCCTTAGACTAGAATACTCTGTTGAATCTTATTATTTCATGATGGCTTGATCCTGCATTTATCATTTATCTTTATTAGCATTTATCATATATATCTTTATCATTATCTATTATTTTATGAGACATTAACCCTGTTGTTGAGTAGAAGCATTATTATTATTGGTTATAGCTATTCCATACATAAGGACATTATTAGTACTACGCATATTTAGTTATAGATGCCTTCCTTGTGGATTCGATACTCTAGGATACTCTTAGAGAAAATGCTACAATGGTATTTATTATTCTGTCCGCTTGCAGAGCCTTGATCTATATTCTTTATCTTACCTTACTTTCTGCCTAGTCGTGTTATTTCATGCCATGATATACTCTCTAGTTGCACCAGATAGACTGGCAACCTATCTTACTAGAAGTATGGGTTCTCTTTGACTAGTTTTATAGTGGCTTAGTAATTCCTATAATACCAGCACTGTTTGGGGTCATTGCTTTTATAGTGTTTGTCATCTTTGGCGCCGTTGCTATATTAGTGATGTTGTTAAGCAGTGTCAACACCCCCGAGGGGGTTGGTTCTAATTGGATTAGGACGAAGCCCCCTGAGTAGTCTATCAATCTTTTTAGAATGTAGGAACTTTTTATTGCTGATTCGACAGAGTATGTGAAAGTGCTTAGAACATTCTAGGGGTAAAAGCGATGTAGCTGTTCTATGTTCCAAGCGTTGTCGTAGACCTCGCCCTTGTTGTTGGCCAGTTTGTACGTTCCAGGTCTCAGCACCTCGGCGACGATGAACAGTCCTTCCCACGGTGGAGAGAGCTTGTGACGGTCTTTGCTGTCTTCTCGCTGCTTCAGTACCTTGTCTCCCACCTTGAGCTTCCAAGGCCGAACCCGTCGATTGTAGTAGTGTTGAAGGCTTTGCTGGTACTTGTCGGAATGTAGGAGTGCGACGTCACGGGCTTCCTCGAGCTGATCGAGGGAGTCCTCTTGAGCCGCACGGTTGCTACGCTCGTTGTACACTGCTACCCTCGGGGCGCCGTAGTCTAGGTCTGTGGGTAGGATGGCCTCGGCCCCGTAGACGAGGAAGAATGGCGAGAAGCCCGTAGCTCGACTTGGCGTCGTGCGTAGGCTCCAAATGACCGAGGGTAGATCGGTTAGCCACCTTTTTCCAAACTGGTTTAGCTGGTTGTAGATCCTCGGCTTTAACCCTTGAAGGATCATGCCGTTGGTCCGTTCGACCTGACCGTTCGTCCTGGGGTGTGCAACGGCCGAAAAATCCACGCGGATATGATGGTCGTCATAAAAGTCCAGGAACTTTGCACCCGTGAAATTGGTACCGTGATCAGTGAGGATCGAATTTGGGACTCTGAAACGATGGATGATGTCCGTGAAGAGCAAAACTGTCTGCTCAGCCTTCACGTTGGTGATGGGTCGGACTTCGATCCACTTTGAGAACTTGTCAACGGTGACAAGTAGGTGTGTGAAGCCCTCGGGCGCTTTCTTCAGCGGTCCTACCATGTCGAGGCACCATACTGCAAAGGGCCAGGTAATGGGTATGGTTTGCAATGCCTGTGCCGGAAGGTGTGTGCGCCGAGCATAGAACTGGCACCCCTCGCAGGATCGTACGGTTGCTTTGGCGTCTACAACGGCTGTGGGCCAATAAAAACCTTGCCAGAAGGCCTTTCCGACGAGGGTTCGAGGGGCTGCGTGGTGGCCACAGTCGCCGAAGTGGACGTCTCCCAGCAGTTCTTTGCCCTCGGCAATGGAGATGCATCGTTGCAGGATCCCCGTGGGACTTCGCTTGTGCAGCTCTTTTTTGTCGCCGACTATAACGAACAACTTTGCTTGGCGCGCGAGCCGTCTAGCCTCGGCCTGCCCTGGAGGAAGGTCCCCTCGAATGAACTAGTTGATCGAGGTACGGGATCCTCCAATCCCCCGAGGGTAGGACGGCGATCGGGTCTTCTTCTATCTGCATGGCCTCGGCCTTCGAGGGGGCCTCTTCTTGTTTCCAGGCCTCATGTTGCTCCCTGTACTTGACCGTCGGTGCGTAGAGGTCTTGGGCGAAGACATCGGGAGGAACCGTGGTCCGGCCCAACGCAATCTTGGCCAACTTGTCCGCGTCCTCATTGTACCTCCGAGCCATGTGGCTAAGCTCGAGCCCATGAAACTTGTCCTCCAAGCGTTGGACTTCTTGGCAGTATGCCTCCATCTTCGCATCATGGCAGCTGGATGACTTCATGACCTGGTCGATGACGAGCTGCGAGTCGCCCCAAGCGTCGAGGCGCCGAACCCCTAGCTCGAGGGCGATGCGCAGCCCGTTGACGAGTGCCTCATACTCAGCGACATTGTTCGAGGCGGGGAAGTGGAGTCGGATCACGTAGCGCATGTGGATGCCGAGGGGTGAGATGAAGAGGAGGCCTGCGCCTGCCCCTATTTTCATCACAGACCCATCGAAGTACATGGTCCAACATTCCCCATGGATATGAGTAGGTGGCAACTGAGTGTCTGTCCATTCGGCTATGAACACTAGTAACGATATGATTTTGCGTGATGGTGGCAGATCTTTACCGTGGCGGGCACACTGTTTGCCCGCCACGGTAATTCCCTAGCCGGCGCGGCCGGCCGGCCACCCGTCACGGTTAATTGATTAACCGTGGCGGGCGCCTTAACAGCGCCCGTCGCCTAAAATGGAGATTAACCACGGCGGGCGCACATGCTTGCGCGCCTCGCCACGGTAAATAGATAACCGTGGCGGGCGCGTTACGCGCCCCGCCATGGTAAATGGGGATTTTACGTGGTGGGCGCGTTAAGGCGCCCGCCACGGTTAATCCCGAGCACTATAAATGCAAGCCAGCCACCCCTTCTTCTTCTCCATGGGTCTTCCTCTTCCAACTTGTGGGGGGGGGGGAGGCTTTGCCCTAAAAATTGACCAAATTTTTGAATTGGGACTTTGAGCTTGGATTTGGGGGAGGAAAACACACCAAGTGGTACATAAAGGCTCTCTAATCCTCCCTTAATCTCTTTTTTCATCATTTTGATCCTCTCTAGATCTAGATCTAGATCCATGTTTATGGAGGAGAGAGAAAGCTTATATTTCTCTACTCCCATCATCTTCCTCTCTTTATTTTCACTTTGTTTACTATATAACATCACTTAACATTTATAGATAGCAGGGAGACAGGTATGGAGAGGCGCCAAGCCGAATGGATGTACGGGATGAAGAGGGTGGATGATGTATACATTGCTGAAGTGAGAAAGTTTGTTGCCCCAGCGAAAAGACACCGTGAGATAAATCAACAGAGGCTGATTATATGTCCTTGCTCTCGCTGCAAGAATCTCAAAGCTGACATTGACACCATGGTGCAATCTCACTTAATTATACATGGTTTTGTCAAGGACTATACGGTCTGGACTTTTCACGGCGAAGAAGTTCCACCATTAGATCCACCAGCCGATCCAGTAGCAGCAAATCCACCAGCCGATCCAATAGCAGCTAGTATATTCGAAAGCACGGCTGACGTCGACGACGACGATGACGGTGGTGGTGGAGGGGATGGTGAGCAGGAGGATGTCCAGATTTTTGAAGATTTGGTGAACAGCCTCGGTGAAGATGACATTTTGTTTGGCTGCCCGAAATGGCTGGAGAATTTCAAACAGATGAAGCAGACAGCAATTGATCCGCTTTACAAAGACATTCTGAAGGGTTGCATGGCGCTGAGTTTTAACCTTCATTTGCTGATGATGAAGGCTCGTCGTGGCTGTTTTGACACTAGCTTCAATGAGCTTGTAAGTTACCTTGCTACCACGTATCCAACGCCTAACAAGGTTCCTGCTAATACGTATCGTGCTGAGAAATTGATCCGGCCAGTGGCGATGAAACTCAAAAAGTTCGATGCCTGCCCTAACCACTGTATCCTATATCGGGGTGAGCAGTATGAGAATTTGACCAGTTGTCCGCACTGTGGCGCGAGTCGATACAAGAGGAATGCCGGATGTCGCGTGGATGAGCTCGATGAGGAAGCCCTGGGAGAACGGCCGAAAAAAAAGAAGAAGGGGGCGAAGAAAACCAGTGCGGCAGAGAAGAAGATCATGTCAATGCAGGATGCGGAAGAAGAAGGTTACATGCAGAGGAAACGTCCAGCGCTGTTGATGTGGTACCTTCCTGTCACTGATCGCCTGCAGGCTCTCTATGGGAACCCTGAGGATGCTAAGCACATGACCTGGCATGCATCTAGCGATCGTCTAAAGGATGACGGGAAGCTGCGACACCCTTCCGATGGTAAGCAGTGGCAAGATTTTGATGCCGCCTACCCTGAGTTTGCAAAGGAGCCCAGGAACGTTAGGTTTGCATTGAGTACCGACGGAATGAACCCATTCGGTGATCTGAGCAGCACGCACAGCACGTGGCCGGTCGTCCTCACCATGTACAATCTACCTCCACATCTTTGTCAAAAGCGCAGGTATGTTTTGCTGACCATGCTCATTTCTGGACCGAAGCAACCCGACAATGATATAGATGTGTTCCTGGAGCCGTTCATGGAGGAGATGCAGGTACTATTTGATGATGGGGTCAAAATGGTTGATGCGTACCGCAAGCAGAAGTTCACTCTTCATGCCATCATCTTTGTCACCATCACTGATTACCCCGGTCTGTTTTCATTATCGGGGCATATCAAAGGGAAGACCGCCTGTGTAGCTTGCATCGATGATACCTGCTACACTTACCTGAAGGGATCCACCAAAACGGTGTACATGGCACACAGACGCTTCCTCTGCAAAAAGCATAGGTACAGAAAGGAAAAAATGAATAAATACTTTGACAACAAGGGTGAGCCGCAACTTGAACCGGCACCGACTAGTTATGGTCCAAAGGTGTTTGACATGGTGAAGGACTTAGAGTGCGAGTTTGGAAAGAAGAAGAAGAAAGAGGAAAGACGGCACCACCAAGACAATGAAGAGAAAGAGGGATAAATTGGAGGAAGAAGCGCCTCCCATTCCTTTCAAGAAGAAGTCAATTTTCTTCAAGTATCTAAAGTACTTGGAAGACACTGAATACACCCCATGCGATTGACTCTATGCACCTTGAGAAAAATGTCTTTGAAAGCACGATCGGTCTCCTAATGGATATCAAGTTGAAGACGAAGGATGGTATCAAGTCACGTCAAGATCTTGTTAACATGGGCATCCGATCGGAAATTCACCCTACACCGCCTCAGAACGGTAAAGTTGAACTCCCAGGTGCGGCCTACAACCTAACGAGAGACGAGAAGTTGGCTATGTGTTGGTTGATTAGGGGTATCAAGGTACCGACCGGTTTCTCTTCCAACATCAAGAGTCTGGTATCCATGAAAGACCTCACAATGACAAACTACAACTCACACGATGCTCACATCATGCTGACGGTTTTTCTTCCAATTGTGATCAAAGCTATTCGTCCACGCTACGTGAAGATGGTGATCACAAGGATGTCATACTTCTTTAACCAAATCACCCAGAAGGTCATTGTCAAAGCCAATCTGCCTGCGCTGAAATAGTTCATTGCGGAAACAATATGCCAGCTAGAGATGTGCTTCCCACCGTCGTTCTTTGATATTATGCCACACCTGATGATGCACATGGTTGATTAGATAGAACAGCTTGGACCCGTGTACCTATAGGCGATGTGGACCACTGAGCGATTAATGTCCACCCTCAATTGATTCATTCATAACCGTGCTTACCCAGAGGGCTCTATGATCGAGGCATACACAAGCCAGGAGGCCGTGAACTGGTGCATGAAGTACATAAAAGATGGGAGGGCTATTGGGCTTCCAGTCCATCAACATGAAGGCAGAACCTCGGGGATGGGGTGCACGGGCCGAAAAGCACGCACCGACGTACCTAGGCAAACATTGCTAGAAGCTCACTACAACATCCTTCATCAGTTAGTGATCATGGACACATACGTTAAAAAGCACCTCAAAGAGATCCGCGCTGCAAATGATGGGAAGCGCCGCGAAGGAATGGGTCGACAAGGAACACAAGAACTGTTTCCTCCGGTGGCTCGAAAGAGGACATTCCCGGGGAGATGATGTGGAGACAAAGGAAGAAGCTTGTGTCGTGCCCGGCCCACTCGGATCAACACCGCAAGGGTATGACGCGTCAAGCGAATGTGTTCCACACAAAAAGAGAAGCACAGAACAACGGTGTTCGATATGAGGGCATCGACGACAAGACGGGGGAGAAGATGTCATACTTTGGACAAGTCGAAGAAATATGGGAACTTGACTATGGCGGTGACCTACAGATAACCGTTTTTCGTTGCCAGTGGGTCAAGCCACAGGCAGTTGTTGTGGACGATTATGGGCTAACCAACGTGAACCTTCAAAGTGTCGCTTACAAAGATGATCAGTGGGTACTAGCAATCGATGTCGCACAAGTAGCCTACTATATGAACGCAGAGAACATAAATAGACTTGTGGTTGTGGCAAGAAAGCAGCGGATCGTGGGAGCTGACGGGGTCTAGAGTCCCGAAAAATACAACAACTATGATGAGTTCCAGGCTCTTTACCGATCATCCAAAAAGGATAAAGGCCGTTGAGGACGTAATCAATCCCGACAAGACCAACATGATGCCCCGGACCCGCCCGATGCCGAAGAAGACCGCCAAAGCACCCGCGGCAAAAAAATGATATGTAATAATGTAGTGACATGTTAAACTAGGATATTTGCGAAAGACAATTATTCGATGAATTGAACAATTTTCTAAATGCGGCACAATTACTTGATGAATTTTATCACAATTTAATTGCAATTATTCTAATGTAAACAATTTTTTTGAATTTTATCCTTTGTTTAAAGCAATTATTCTGTGTTTTATCTCTATTTAAACCAATTATTCTAAATTTTATCTCAATTTAATTGCAATTATTCTGAGTTAAACAATTTTTTGAATTTTATCTCTATTTAAACCAATTATTCTAAATTTATCTCAATTTAATTGCAATTATTAAGAGCTAAACAATTTTTTGAATTTTATATCTATTCAAACCAATTATTCTGAATTTTATCTCAATTTAATAGCAATTATTATGAGTTAAACAATTTTTTAAATTTTATCTCTATTTAAACCAATTATTCTGAATTTTATCTCTATTTAAACCTATTATTCTGAATTTTATCTCTATTTAAAACCTATTATTATGAATTATTAGGAGTTTTTGTATTTAATACGTTAACATTAACCGTGGCGGGCGTCTTAACGGGCCCGCCACGGAGCATGTTACCGTGGCGAGCATCTTAATGCGCCCGCCACGGAAAATATGCCGTGGCGGGCGTTATAAAGCGCCCGCCACGCAAAATCGAAGGAGTATATATACTCCGCCACCACTCAGATTTTTCGCTAAGTCCTTCGTCCGGTTCAATTTCACCCCAAGGGCTGCCAAATTTTTCGCGGGCCGCCACCGCCGCCGTGCCCTAGATCCGCCGTCGTCGTGCTCCTCGCCTCCGTGGCCGAGCCCGCCCTCCCCCCAGCGGCTCGTGCGCTAGATCCGCCACCGCGCCACCGCAACCGCCGGTGGGGCCCGCGGCCACCACCACCAGCCGCCACCGCCACCGCCACCGTCCCCGCCACCGCAACCGCCGTGTGCCTCCGTCCCTGTGACCTTCGCGTGCTCGCCGTCCGCGCCTCCTTCCTCGCCCCCGTCCTTCTCCTCCTTCGTCCGCTAGGCTGGGCCGGTGGAACCCTAACTCCGGCCGCCGCTGTCGTCACTTGCCGGTTTCCTGATCCCGTCCCCCGCCGGCGACCCTCTGGTGGTGCTGTGGTGCCCTCCGGTGGTGCTTCATCGACCGGCGTGCTCCATCTTCTTCCACTCCTCCGGTGGTGCACGTGGTGCCCTCGAGTGGTGCTCATAGGCCCGGAGTGCCCTTCTCCACCATCTCCTCTACTGCATCTCGAGCTGAGGTTTGAAATTTGATGCCTGTGGTGCCTGCTGCTGGTTCTATGTTAAATGCCGGCATGTCCTCTGCTGGTCCTGCTGGCTCTCTATTAAATGCATCTTCTTGGTTACGTGATGCACCTTTGTTAAAATGTTCTTTGGTCCTCTTTGGTTCTCCTCTCGCTGGTCCCGTTGTTTTCAATTGAGCCCACTGTGATGCCCAGTAATATGGTTCTCTGTTAAATGCCTGCTGCTAGTTCTGTGATGCACTATTAAATTGTTGCTGGTCCTGCTGGTTCTCCTCTGCTGGTCCTGTTGTTTTCAATTGAGCCTGCCTGTGATGCCCAGTAATATAGCCTGCCTGATGCGAAATTGAATAATCTGAGCATTTGAGCGTATGCGCCACTGCCTGTGATGCGAAATTGGATAATCTGAGCATATTTGTTTTTGAGTTCTCTCAAAACTGATGGCCTGTTTAGCTAGTGCTCTGTGATGCGAAATTGGATAAGCTGAGCATAATCTGACCATATATCTCATATGTAGTTTCTTGACATGCCATAGCTAGTGTCAACCATAAAGTGTCAATGCTGCCTACTACTCTTTTTTTTTGAATTGATCATATTCTTTTAAAGTTGGAGATATACTGTGCCTACTACTCTTTCCTCTCTACTTACTGTCAATTTTGAGATGTGAACCCTTTTATGCAATGATGTGAACCCTTTAAACTTATTAGTGCTTTGAGGCGTGGCATATATGCAATGACATGAACTTATTGGGGCCGAGGCAAATGACTATGATGATTGAATGTCCCCCTACTTGGAAGCTACTAAACTAGGATGGCTTTTACTAGCAGCCAATTTAGAAGCGATGTGATCACAAGGGGGCTATATCTGAGCCAACATGTTTATTTTTCTCTTTCCGCAATTTTGAATTGAGCTTGTCTACTCCTACGTACTGCTCCTCCTATTCAACTACTATTACTAATGAACTATATATTTGTAGCTTGAAATGGCGAATCAACAGGACCAGCCGAAAGGTCTTGTATGGGAATCGCCTAGCTCCAGCTCGAGTTCAACCCCTAACGCATGGCGGAGCGTCGTATAGCCCGTCGAGGGGTAAAAGGAAACGTACGGAGGAGGAAGATGATCCGAGTTACAACCCGAGGGATGAAGCATGAAGCAAGGTGCCTTGAGCTTTGGAAGAGAATCAGGACCAAGAAACAGAGCAACAACCCCCCGCTACCTCCACGGCCACCTCTTCAGGCAACCAAAAGGGTGACAAGCCGAAGCTGAGAAGGGGAGAACATGGGAGGCACAAGAAGAGTAGTGAGGTCCATGTCATTCTAGAGTTGGGGCCGCAGGGCGAGCCATTGCTGCCCATTGACGTCATCGTGAAGTACAGCAATCAGTGCTCATGTCTAGTGAAAGATAAGGTATCTATACTTTATGAAGACTGGAAACAGGTCCTTGACAGTGACAAGTTTTGGGTGTTGCAAGAGATGCAGAAACGGTTCCAGTATCCTACCAACGCCAATCTGGACAAGGTAGAGGAGCATGTTTATGTCCTCGCAGGAATATCGCTCTGGAACTGGAAGTACAGGCTCAACAAGGACTTCAATTTGAAAGGGCGGTCAAGGCCACGGTTTGATGATAGGATGAAGCATTGCAGCGGGTACTAGCTGAACATTTCCAAACCGTTGACACTCTTCACAACCTTTGTAGTAACGAAAGCAATCGGCCATCATAGTAGGCCAATAAAAACCAGCCCTCCTTAGTAGCCACTTCATCTTCGGAGCCAATTGATGCGTACCACAAATGCCTTCATGAACTTCTCCCATTGCCACTCTTGCTTGATCGGTCCCCAAGCACTTTAGCAACAAATCTTCGGCGGTCCTTCGATAAAGCTCACCGTCATGCAACGTATACTTGAAAGCGAGCCGCCGAACATTCTTGTCAACCTTGGCACTAGGATCCTGCAAAAAGACAAGAGAGGAGTTCTCCAATCTTCCAAATCGGTAGTACCATTGTCTAAAAACAGAAATAGACCGATTTAAAAGAAGTTTACTTTGCTATCCCAAATCATAAGTAACATCGGTTTGTCCACTAAATTAGATGGTTGAACTGAATTTTCACCTAAATCTAAAACAAACAAACTTTCATGCATCGGCAAATGTTGCAAATGAAAATACTTATCTTTTACCTCAAAGCCGGATGCCTGTTGAGCAAGCAAGTTTGCTCTCTGCACATATTTCACATGCAAGTAATCCTCTTCCTTAATATAACCGGAAGCTTGTTGAGCAAAAAAGTTAGCCTTATGATTTTCCTTTCTTGGAATATGCCGAATCTTGAATTCAGCAAAATTACCAATTAAATCAAGGCAAATATTGAGGCGAGCCTGAAGAGATCCATTTAAACATTGACATTCACCGAAAAACATGCTGCACCACAAGTAATGAATCACCAAATGCTTCAACATGTTCAGCCCCCATAGCTTTTAACATGATCAACCCGAACAAGAGAGCTTCATATTCGGTTTGATTGTTAGTACATTGAAATTCTAATCGGCTTGACATTGAAAATTCAGCACCATAAGAATCAACAAGAACAATCCCAACTCCGGTACCGTCTTTGCAAACCGATCCATCAAAATACAAACACCATGGGGTAGCAAAGTGATATAATTCACCTCATCATCAAGATTTATGCTATGCTCAACGATAAAATCAGCAAGAACTTGACCCTTTAAAATTCTCAATGGTTCAAAAGTCAAGTCATATTCAATCAAAGCGTATGCCCATTTGCCCACCCTTCCAGAAAGGATTGGCCGATATAACATGTGTTTAATGACATCGGCCCGGCATGCTACCACACATGTGCTTGACAAAAGATAGTGTCTTATCTTGGAACAAGCAAAATATAGTGATAAGCATAAATTTTCAATATGGGCATACCTTGTCTCGGGACCAAGAAGACGGCGACCAAGATAGGCAACAACATACTCCTTTCCTTCGTCTTCTTGAGTCAAAACAGCCCCAATCACCTTATCTTCGCAGCGATATATAATCGGAAAGGTACTCCCCTTCTAGGTGCGCGAAGAACGGGTGGTGAAGACAAATATTCCTTTCTTTTATCAAATGCAAATTGTTGGCTTGCCCCCGAGGCAAAATCAGCTTCATTCTTCAACTTGAGTATGGGGGTAAAAGGAATAATCTTCCCGGACAAGTTAGTGTTGATGGTAACCAACGACAAATTAAATACCGTCAACACAACACCAAAACAACCTAGAAATAGGAATTTCAACTAACATATTCCAAAGTTTTGGTGTTTATTTGGACTTGCGGTACAAACTCACGGATGATCACTTTGGGCCAAAAAGACAAAGAAAAAGAAATAAAATCAACAAATAGAAAAAGGCCCAAAGGAGCAAATGGCAAGCCCAAACGAAAATCGCAACAAAACGTCAAAACCAGGCCGGGCCAAGTCCACCTTACAACTTTTGAGCAAGGAAGCCCGGCTGCCGAAGCCGGGCGGGCCGGCCGGCGGGGTTGTAGCGCACCACCACAGTGCGGCGGCCGCACCTGGCCGAGGCGGTTCGAGCCCGGCCGGGGGAGGCGGTTTGTTACCTTCCAAAACTGGTGAAACCGACGTGGGATGGTCGGTTTGGCGTACATGGAAGGTTTTCCTAGGTCGGTTTGGGTGTTTTTTAGCACTTAGGTCCCTCCCCTTGTGTATAAATAGACCCCCTCTCTCCCTCTCAAAAAAGCAATAAAAATTCAAAGGAGAAACCAGTCCACTTGTGCAAGAGAGTAGAATTAGATCTTCTTCTTCTTCTACTACTTCTATTCTATCTCCCAATTCTAGAGAGTGAGAGAGGGAAAGGCTAGAAAAGAAGCTTGATTCTTTCTACCGGAGTTGCCGGTTTGCCCCTCGGTGTTCAGCGGTTCCTAGGAGGGGCCGGAGTGCGAACTTGTTGGTACCCGCCCGGCTTGTACCTCTGCAAGCTACTTACACTTTGGTAAGGAGTCTTGTGATTATCTTGCAGACTACTTAATTTCCATCGTACATTTCTTAGCTGTTGTAGACTTGCGGGATTGGTAGATCGTTTTTACGTTAGTTCTTGGTGGAGGGACTCTTTGACCGGGGAACCTTGGCCAACATCAAGAATCTGTGACCAATAGTGCAAACGTGGTGTTTGGACTAGCGTTCACCTACCTTTTGTGGCGCATCCCACGGTTGAGGGGTAGGCGGCTTGGTCGTGACAAGCCTTGTCCGTCCCTTGAAATCCCCCCACGTTCGGGTGCGGCGCGGTGCTAATTGCCGGACAAATCGTTCTTTGAGCGTGGGCGGTGCCCAAAGTGAGTAGACAATAGACTTTAGGAATCACTTTGCACGGAAAACTTAGCCTATAGATACCTCGCTACTCTTAGAAAACAAACCCTTGCCTTAGGTTGACATAGACACGAAAAGCCGGTCAGCGACCGTCCCCTGTGAAAAAAATACGATACCACTTACCACCGGGTGAAGTGCTACAACGGTATTTCCGTGCGCTTTGGATTTCTCGTGTGCGTAAGAAACACCAACAAGCATTTAAGGCGCCGTTCTTGGACGGTTGTCGTAGTTATATATCGAGCCGAGTCAACCTCGTGGATTTGGTAGTATCCTTTAAACAAAAATACCAAAAAGAGTCCCCTTGTTACTCATGGAGCAACCCACTATCCAAATCCTATCTGCTCCCAAGGGCGAGCTCGTAGAACCACGCCAATCTGAAGCCAATCACCTTCCGAAAATGAGCTCCGCCCGGGCTTTATAGCCATGGTTCGGGCCCGAGCCTTTTCGGGCTCGGAATATAAAAACCCCTATCATCACTTACGGGAGTTTGAGCAACTCACGTGGCTGCGACAATTGCGGGCATGACACACGACACGTTGAGGTGGAAGTTGTTTCCGTTCTCTCTTCTTGAGAGGGCAACTCAATGGTACGCCCATAACGTAGGGTTGGTAAATGGAGAATGGGAAGAACTGCGAAGCAGGTTCTCTGTAGCGTTCTACCCGATATCCAGAATCGCGGCCCTGCGACAAGAGATACTCAACTTCCGACAAATAGAGGGTGAAACCTTAGGTGCAGCCTGGGACCGGTTTACCACGCTTACACGATCCGGCCCAGACCTGTCCATACCAAACCACGTGCTTTTACAGCATTTTTGGCTAGGATTGGACAGGGCGACTGCCCTGCTGCTTGATTTAGCTGCCGGAGGGTCATTTTCACATAAAACCACAGCGGAAGGAGAAGCTCTCCTAAACCGTATTCTTGAGAATACCCCTCCGCTAGAACCCATCCAAGTAGAACCCAAGCGAGAAACCGAGGGAAGTCTCTTCGAAGAAAAGCCGAACCTGTTAAACCTATAAAGAGACCCTCGCTGAACGAACACAAGGAGACCGTGTGCACGGATCTCCCATTCTTCGAGGTTGACCTTACCGATCAATTCGGTCACACCTCGAAGTGCGAACAATGGAAGAAACCACCGGTCGGCTAGCCACTGAACAGCCCCCGGATAAAACTTTCCTCCGTGAGTCTATTAAGGAGCTAACAGCTATAATGAGCACGGAATGGTTGCGAGAGGAAGGACCCTCTTTCGAAGAAATTCGGATAAGTGGCCCCTCTACACCAATCCATTGCAGGTATCAGGGAAGTTTGGTGGAAGTCATGTATAACCCTACGTGGGAATAAACATAATGTCCAAACCTTTGCACAAGCCTGTGTCGAGGAATCCATTAGGACCCCTACAAAGACGGACCTGCGCATAGCACCTCGTACCACCATTGAAAGTCGTGAGGTTATACATGAACAAATCTTCCCGCACAAGGATGTCAAGATGTCTTTGGACTTTCACGTTTTTGATATCCAAGACTTCGACATCCTAATCGGGCATCCACGGAAAAAGATTCTTGACCTACCAACATCCGGGGGATTTAGATGTCAAACTCGGGAAGAAAAAGTTTTCTATCCCAGTTACTCGAGCTAAAAACTTCGATATGAGAACCCTTCCTTGAGTACGACACGCCCGAGGAGGTCATGGGAGTTATGCTATATGAGAACCCGAAAACGGACCTTGAAAAAGACGCCCAATTCTTCATTGAAGAAGAGGGCGATTCGGGGGAACTCATAGAACTTCCCAAAGAGGAAGAGCTAACTCGGCCTCCGGTTGAGCTTAAACCCCTACCCCCGTGGCCTACGCTATGTCTTCCTAAACGGCGATTCACAAGCACCGGTCATCATAAGCGATAAACTTAGTGACCGGGGAGACTACCCGGCTAATAGCCGTTTTAGAGAAACACGGATCGGTCTTGGGTATTCCCTTCAAGATCCGAAAGGGGTAAGCCCAACACTATGCACACATCGCATCCCTATTGACCACTGACAAGCACCCCATCATGTGAACCCCAAATAGGCTCAATAATGCGATGCGTGAAGTCGTGAAGAAGGAAGTTCTCAAGCTTCTTCACGCCGGGATTATCTATCCCGTACCACCACGATGATTGGGTTAGCCCGGTCAAGTGGTCCCTAAAAAGGGAGGAATGACGATCGTTGAGAACGCTAAAAAACGAACTCATTCCACAAAGACAAGTCACGGGGGTGGAGAATGTGTATTGATTACGAGAAAACTTAACAAGGCAACAAAGAAAGATCACTTCCCGCTGCCCTTTATTGATGAAATGTTGGAGCGGTTAGCGAAACACTCTTTCTTCGTTTCCTTGACGGGTATTCGGCTACCACCGGATCCCGATCCACCACGATGACGAGCAAGACCACATTCACATGCCCATACGGAACCTATGCCTATCGTAGAATGTCATTTGGGCTGTGTAATGCGCCGCTTCTTTTCAGGTGGTGCATGATGTCTATATTCTCGATTATGATCGAAGAAATCATGGAGGTCTTCATGGACGATTTCTCTATCTATGGTAAGACCTTTCGAAAGTCGCCTCGAAGAACCTAGACCGGGTCTTGCAAATGATGCCAAGAAAAGGACCTGGTACTTAATCGGGAAAAGTGCCACTTTATGGTCCGAGAAGGCATCGTTCTTAGGGCACCTCGTGTCCGAGAGGGGGGATAGAGGTAGACAAAGCTAAGATAGAAGTTATCGAAAAGCTACCACCCCCCATGAACGTCAAAGGTATCCGTAGTTTCCTAGGCCACGCAGGTTTTATAGAAGATTCATAAAAGATTTTTCGCAAATCGCTAGACCTCTTACGGCCCTGCTAGCCAAAGATGTACCCTTTGACTTCACGGATGAGTGCTTGCACGCTTTCGAAACCCTAAAGAAAGCACTCATCTCGGCTCCGATCATCCAACCCCTGGATTGGTCGTTGCCATTTGAAATCATGTGCGATGCTAGCGACTTACGCTTGTTGGTGCGGTCCTAGGCCAAACCAAGGACAAAAAGCAGCATGCCATCGCTTATGCTAGCAAAACTCGACAAGAGCCCAGCTTAATTACGCCCGACACGTAAAAAGAGCTCTGGCGGTAGTCTTTGCTATCGAGAAGTTTCGATCCTACTTAGTGGGCGCAAAAATAATCGTTTATACGGACCATGCCGCCCTTAAGTACCTTCTCACCAAAAAGGATGCGAAACCCCGCCTGATCCATTTGGATTCTTCTACTCCAAGAATTTGATATAGAAATAAATGATAAAAAGGGAGTAGAAAATACGATTCTTGCGGATCATTTGTCGCGTATGCGTGGTACTAACATGCGAGGAACCACCAATTAACGACTACCGCGCGGCGACATGCTACTCAAGGTGTCGCACTTCAACCCATGGTACGCAAACATTGTGAATTACATGGTTGCGGGATACGTACCACCTGGGAGAACAAGCGGAAGCTCCAAATGGAGAGCGGGCGGCACCTATGGGATGACCCATATCCGTACGGGGTGTGTGCGGACGGCTTGCTGAGAAGATGCATACCCAGGGAGGAAGGAATGCAGATCATCGAGAAATGTCATGCATCTCCCTACGTCGGACATCTGGGAGTATTTCGCACACAAGCCAAAATTTGGCGGTCGGCGGATTCTTCGGCGACGACGATGTACGACGACACGAAAAGAGTTCATCGAAGATGCTACAACCGCCGAGAAGACGGGGAACATCACAGCTCGTGATGCAATGCCCCTACACTACAACCTTCAAATAGAAATATTTGATGTGTGGGGCATTGACTACATGGGGCCATTCCGGAGATCCCATGATTGTGAGTATATCCCGGTGGCGGTGGACTACGTGTCGAAGTGGGTAGAGGCACTATCATGTAGAGCTGCGGATGGCAAGCATGCACGCAAGATGTTCCATGAAATCATCTTCCCCCGTTTCGGGATGCCACGCATGGTGATCAGTGACGGAGGATCGCATTTCAAGGACAAATCCTTCAAGACATTCTTGAAAGAGCTTGGCACCCAAAGACAATATTGCCACCCCTTATCATCCATGAAACCAAATGGGCAAGCGAAACCTCAATAAACAAATCAAGAACATCCCGCAGAAGACGGTCAACAAGATGGGGAAAGGCTTGGAAGAATAAGCTACCCGATGCTCTCTGGGCATATCGGACAAAGATACAAAGCCCCCATCGGCATGTCACCTTACCAGCTGGTCTATGGCAAAACTTGTCATTTACCGGTTGAGCTTGAACATCGAGCTCATTGGGCCATCAAGAAGTGGAATATGGACGTCGGACTTCGCGGGAAGAACCGTCGAGAGACAAATCTCGAACTAGAAGAATGGCGAGAGAAGGCGTACCACGGTGCAAAAGCTCTACAAAGAGCGCACAAAAAAGATGGCATGATCAGGCGCATCAAATTCAAAGAATTCACCACGGGAGACAAGTACTCCTATTCAATTCCCGGGTGAAATTATTCGGCGAAGGGAAGCGAGAAGCAAATGGAAAGGACCGTACACCGTCATCAATACATCGCCACACGGCGCAATCACAATTCAAGATGACGCAGTGAGATACAAAAGGTAAACGGTCAACGTCTTAAGCTTTTCTTCGAGCCAAGACGATCTTAACCAAGAGCTCGATAGAATAGATTTATGCTTTGAGAATTAATTTATAATGATCAGCATTTATAAAAAAAATAAAAAATAAAAATAATAATAATAATAATAGTAATAATTATATTTATATATAATAATAGTAAAACATAAAAAGTTATCTATGTAGTTTTTAATTAAGAATTTGCCTTTCTATTTTCTTTTTATTCTATTAAATTTATCTTTGGTCATTTGCTACACAAAGAATATTAACTTTCTAAATTAAATCAAAGCATAAACTATTTTCAAAATTCAAATTTGAGGATCAATTAGAGATCAGCAAGAAAGGAAACGTTTCTCGCGCGGCAAACCCCGATTCAAAACTTTTCAGAAAAGGAAACGAATGTGGACGAAAGCTCGACCAGGGGGGACACCTGGGTGGTGCGCGCGCACCACCTGGTGCGCCCGCACCCTGGCCGGCTCCGTTCGGGCTGGGATTTCACCCATCACCTTCCTCTTTCTCATAACCTGCAATAGTGAGGTGCGCTCCGCGAGATTTCGACCTAAAAAAAAAGAGAGGAGAATTTGTCCTATAAAATCCACCCTCCTCCTCTCCGTTCTTCACACCTCTCCTTCTTGCTCTTCTCCTCCTCTCAAATTCTCTCCCTCTAAGTCAAGAACAAAGCAAGGTTCTCTTCCTCCTATGGCTCTAGTACCATGTAATAGAGAGGAAGCCATGACTTTAAGCCTCCAAATACTTAGAAAAGAGGGAAACCCCCGAAAAGAAACCTAGCTCTCCTACCTTCTCCGCCCAAGATTCCTACACCAAAGAAAAGAAAGGTAGATGGCAAGGAGAATGTCCCCATAGAGGAAGCAATAGTTTATGACGAAGACCTATTAGGGAATCTCTCCGCTTACTTCCAAAAAGGCGATTCTTGTTTCCCTTATACCTTAGAACAATTGCCAAACGGACAATGGAGGAAGAAGGTTCCCAAACCATAGGTTTGGGGACAGCCAAAAGGATTCTTCGGGGATGACATTGAACCTCAAACGGGTCCTACAATTGAAAATGTACGAGAAGAAGATCACAGATTTCTCGAACTTCATCCAAACCCTTAGAGGCGGGTTAGCGAGAAAGGCATAGTGCCAATATCCGCCTTAGGAAGAAGCTAGCGAGACTTGCATATTAGCATGCACGAGGAGCTCAAGCTCATTTGCTAAGGAGATGGGGGTAGAGCGCTCGGTGGATCTCATTGACCTTTTGAGTAGAAGTGCTTTACCTCTTTATCAATAATTAGGCGCGCACTAGTTTAATTTTCAGTATTTTCCCTTCCTATCGTTTTGTAATTCCTTCAAGTGTGCCCCCAGTTTGAATTATTTATAAATTCAATAAAGTTTTATTATTATATTATTGTCTATGTCTCCACTTGTTTTTGTCCTTGTGCAAAAAGAAAATAAAAATAGGTACAAAAACAAGTGTGGGGGAGGTTCGCAAGTCAAAGGTACGCAATTTATTAAGATTAAATTTTGACTTGTGATCTATCTTTAAGTGCTAAAACCTGAACCAAGTTAGCAAAACTCCATCTCTATATCTACCAATTGATACATGGCATGCATACATTTTATTCCTCGCGTAATACCAAGCTTCACATTAAAACAACTACTCATCCCGAAAAAAAACCCGATTCATGTGGGTTGCATATGCTCTATCTAGTCTAAGTTGTTGCCAAATATGATATGGTACAAATGGATTTGCTATGACTTCGTCCCGGAAGAGAAACTCAACATCCGGGAATCTATTCTTTGAAAAAGAAAATGTCTTGGGCTATGCTAAAAAAAAAAAAAAAAAAAGAGATGAAAAATGGACAAGTGTCCGAGGGCGAGTAGAGCCCACATCTTTAAAAAAAAAAGAGAAAAGAAGAAGAAATGAGATGAAAAATGGGCAAGTGTCCAAGGGCGAGTAGAGCCCACATCTCTAAAAAAAAAGAGAGAGAAAAAAAAAAGAGAGAAAATAAAAAGACAAAAAGTCTAGGGCGAAAGAGAGCCCACCTCTCCAAAAAAATTTTAGCAATAAAGCCCATGCTTTCTCAAAAATAAAATTTTATTTAAATAAAACCCCTGATAAAAAGTTGATAAAAAGGATGAATGATAAGCACCTCTGTTATAACCATTCTATCCGGCAATCACCCAAGGCTTGGAGAAAAGCTAGAAAGCCCCACTACGATGAAAGGTAATAAAGGGTGGGAAAATGCTCACAAGGCGGGTAAGGCTTCGAATAACCTTGTATGCAAGCTTACATCTTGGAGTTTGAACCACTTTAGTCCTGCCTTCACTCGAGGACGAGTAAAGGGCTAAGTGTGGGGAGTTTGTTGACGGTAACCAACGACAAATTAAATACCGTCAACACAACACCAAAACAACCTAGAAATAGGAATTTCAACTAACATATTCCAAAGTTTTGGTGTTTATTTGGACTTGCGGTACAAACTCATGGATGATCACTTTGGGCCAAAAAGACAAAGAAAAAGAAATAAAATCAATAAATAGAAAAAAAGGCCCAAAGGAGCAAATGGCAAGCCCAAACGTAAATCGCAACAAAACATCGAAACCAGGCGGGCCAAGTCCACCTTACAACTTTTCGAGCAAGGAAGCCCGGCTGCCGAAGCCCGGCTAGGCCGGCCCTGGCGGGCAGGTGCGCGCGCGCACCACTGTGCGGCCGCACCTGGCCGAGGCGGTTCGAGCCCAGCTTCGAGGCGGTTTGTTACCTTCCAAAACGGTGAAACCGACGTGGGATGGTCGGTTTGGCGTACATGGAAGGTTTTTCCTAGGTCGGTTTGGGTGTTTTTAGCACTTAGGTCCCTCCCCTTGTGTATAAATAGACCCCCTCTCTCCCTCTCAAAAAGCAATAAAAATTCAAAGGAGAAACCAGTCCACTTGTGCAAGAGAGTAGAATTAGATCTTCTTCTTCTTCTACTACTTCTATTCTATCTCCCAATTCTAGAGAGTGAGAGAGGGAAAGGCTAGAAAGAAGCTTGATTCTTTCTACCTGGAGTTGCCGGTTTGCCCCTCGGTGTTCCGCGGTTCCTAGGAGGACGGAGTGCCGAACTTGTCGGTACCCGCCCGGCTTGTACCTCTGCAAGCTACTTACACTTTGGTAAGGAGTCTTGTGATTATCTTGCAGCTACTTAATTTCCATCGTACATTTCTTAGCTGTTGTAGACTTGCGGGATTGGTAGATCGTTTTACGTTAGTTCTTGGTGGAGGGACTCTTTGACCGGGAACCTTGGCCAACATCAAGAATCGTGACCAATAGTGCAAACGTGGTGTTTGGACTAGCGTTCACCTACCTTTTGTGGCGCATCCCATGGTTGAGGGGGTAGGCGGCTTGGTCGTGACAAGCCTTGTCCGTCCCTTGAAATCCCCCCCACGTTCGGGTGCGGCGCAGTGCTAATTGCGGACACTTGTTCTTTGAGCGTGGGCGGTGCCCGAAGTGAGTAGACAAATGGACTTTAGGAATCACTTTGCGGAAAACTTAGCCTATAGATACCTCGCTACTCTTAGAAAACAAACCCTTGCCTTAGGTTGACATAGACACGAAAAGCCAGCTGCGCGACCGTCCCCTCGTGAAAAATACGATACCCCACTACCACCGGGTGAAGTGCTACAACGGTATTTCCGTGCGCTTGCGGATTTCTCTCGTGTGCGTAAGAAACACCAACAGTTAGCAATAAATCTTCTCAAGTAGTTCACTTTACCTAAGAATTTTTGCAAATCCTTTTTGCATTGAGGTGCTTGAACTGCCTTGATCTTCTCTATCCTCTTGGGATCAATCTCTATGCCCTTGTCATGAATAATAAATCCAAGAAATTTTCCAGCTGACACTCCGAAGGCACACGAGCGGATTCATCTTCAAGCCATAATAGCGCATCCTCTCAAACGCAAGACGCAAATCGGCTAAGTGAGGATCATGGGAAGCCGATTTAATCACCACATCATCAATGTATACCTCCATAATCACCCCAATTAGATCATGGAAAATTAAATTCATAGCTCTTTGATAGGTGGCGCCTGCATTCTTGAGCCCAAATGTCATGACAATCCACTCAAACAAACCAACAAATCCGGGACAAATAAAAGCAGTCTTGGAGGTATCCTCTTCAGCCATAATATTTGATTGTAATCGGCATTACCATCAAGAAAGCTAATAACCTTGTAACCCGAAGCATCATTAATCAACATGTCGGCAATAGGCATAGGATATTCATCTTTGGGAGTGGCTCTATTTAAATCTCTGAAATCAATACACACTCTAATCTTCCCGGTGTCCTTCTTCTCAACCGGCACAATGTTAGAGACCCACTCCGCATACCTGCATGGACGGATGAAGTCCGCTTGAAGCAACCGATTAATCTCTTCCTTGATCCGGTCATTGATGGCCGAGTTGAAGCATTTTGGCGGTTGCTTGTATGGTCTAAATCCCTTCTTGATAGGAAGCCGATGCTCAACAAGATCTCGGCTTAACCCAGGCATCTCTATATAATTCCATGCAAAACAATTAACATATTCCTTGAGAAGCGCGATTAGTTTAGATTTATAATCAGCTTCCAAGTTTTGATTAACAAACGTCGGCCGCGGTATAGAACCATCCCCAATGTCAGCTTGCTCCAAAGGGTCGGCCGATGTAAAACCTTGGCCCAACTTATTGAGCTCATCAAAGTCATTGATAGCTTCACATGCATCGGTCTTTTCAGTCCAATAGTGCTCAAGTCTACGCTTTAACCATTCAAGTTTGTCTTCCATTAATAAACAATGTTTATTTAATGATATTGAGCCGATTAGTCGTCGGCTTCAATGTTAGAGGTACAAATCCACCCTCATCATAGCTAATATACTCATAGTTGGATAGATCTCTACCTGAAAGACAAGCAAATCCAGAGCTTTCAGGCGAAGCATCGGTTGTGGCAATCTCAACCGAATCATCCGCATGAACAATCTCTATAGCATCTCCCACCCATTGGATGAGGAATTGGTGCAAGCTAGAAGGAATGCATTGATTGGTATGAATCCAATCACGACCAAGAATAAGATCATAGCTACCTTCCACATCTGCAACGAAGAAAGCGGTAGCCAAAGTCTTGCTTCCCACAGTCAGCTCAACATTGGCAATGCCCTTGGAAGGAATCAGGGCGCCTCCTCCTACGCCGGTGATGGTCATGTTGGTATGAATTAGCTCCTTGTCCTTGCATCCAAGCTTCTTGAAGAGTGAATAGGGCATAAGATTGACAATTGCCCTCCCATCCACTAGCATCTTCCGGACTAGTGTTCCATTGATGTGCCCTCTCACGTGTAGTGGCTTGAGATGTCTGACTGGCACAGCAGGTTTCTTGAACATGGCATCCTCCACCCCAAATGCCAACTCCGTAGCAGCAACCTCATCATCTCCCTGCCCGATCACGTAATAATCGGCTGAGAGAAAGATGGTATTCATGTCAGCACGTGGTGGTGAAGGCTCGTAGTCCACCATCTCCTCATCGGCTTCAGCTGGTGCTTCAATGCCGACCATAGCGGAAATAGTAGCGGCAAATCCTCGGGGGTACCTGCAGGAACATCAGAAATAACGGAAATTGGTTCAACCGACTCGGAAGTCGGTATGTCCGAATCTTGGGCATTAGCAGCCTCATCAATCGGCTTGGCCGATTCATCAACTTGCTCGGCTACCTTAGCTGCCCCATTTGCTAGAAGCGCCAAAAGGTCAACGGCTGGCTTGGGCACTTCCTCGACTTGTTCGGGCGGCTGTTCTTGAAGCACAATTGACTTGACCGATTTAGCAATCGGTTGAGCCAACCTCTTGGCAGCGGCAACCATCTCAGCCTCCCTTTGCTTGATTTCTTGTACTATCTCAGGCAAGATGGCCCCTGTCCCTGAGCAGCAGCCATGCGCTTCAACATCTTCTGTCGAGCTCGCTGAAGCTTCCTGTTTTGAGTTTTATCAAGATCAACCGGGCACCACTTGGGTTGTTGGTACCGAGGATCTATGGGCTTCTTCTCTTTGACTTGAGCTTCAGCAACTTCTCCCTTGGCTTGATCCTTGTCATCTTTCAGGTCTTGTCCCCCAATCACAATCAGTTTGTTGGCGTCATCGATAGGTGCCGTCATTGAACCGATAATGATAGAAGGCGGAGGAGTAGCAACAGGAGCGGGCTTCACTTCAACCTTCTTAGGGACATATACCTATTGCATGGGCGCCTTTCCTGATTGCTCGAGTGTGAGAGAGTGAGACGTAGGCAACTCCTTCTTCCCTGCACCGCTAGAGCTCGATTGTGGACCCAATCGGCTAAAGACGGATGGCATAGCTGTAGGACCAGCAGCTCCTCCCTTCATGGGAGCCGAAGGATAAGGTACGAATACTCCCTTCGGTCCCCATTGTGGTAGTGGAGTCACCGGTGGCAGTGGTGGCCCCCAACGAGACACCCGTGGTCGAGTAACCTGCACAGAAGGAAAGGAATTTGGAGGAGTCATAGCCAATTGCTTGTTCTTCGCCTCATCACGTTTGGGAGGCGATGACTCTCTCTTTTTTGTAGGCCGATTCTCGGAATCGGCCTTTTGCTTCTTGTACTTAGCCAAAAGCCGATCAAAGGTGCATTGAGGCTTTATCACTTGCTTCTTCGGCTTTGGCTCATTGGTCTTCCACACTCCAACTTTCGGCTTCTGCGGAATGAAAAACTTGATGACATGCACTCCAGAAGAAGAAGAGCTGGACTCAACAGGATTGGTTGAGCCGACCAGAGTAGTCGGCTTAACCGCCTGGGGTGATCCGGTCTGGCCGATTGGGGTAGTCGGCTTGGCCGGCTGGTGCTGCTCCTGGGCGCCATCACCTTGACTGGTCGGGCTGTTAGATCTTGCCGGCCTGCTTTGAGCTGCCCTACCGTCCATCCATGTTTGACGCCGTAATGCCTGCACCGAACTTGCCACAATGGTAAGCTTAGTCTTGCCTTCTTCACTCTTTTCCGCCAACACTTGCCGTCCCGAATTCTTAGGAGCATTCGGTACGAGTCGTGGTTCACCAATGATCACATTCTTTCCCTGAGTGGTAGCAGCTTGCTCTGGGCGGATCAAAATAGCAGGCGTCTTGGCGTCCACCACATTCACATGAGCTGGGAAAGGGTGCTTATCAAGCTGCATCTCGGTAAGACTCAATCGTCCCTCATTAAGAGCCGATTGGACCTGCTGACGGAAGACATTGCAATCATTAGTGGCATGAGAAAAAGAATTATGATATTTGCAATATGCTCGTTTCTTCAACTCATCTGCAGAAGGCATAGTATAATTAATCCCAATGCACCCGATTTTTAATAGTTCATCAAAAATGCGGTCACATTTGGACACATTGAAAGTAAACTTTACTTCCTCATTCCGATTTTTGTGAATCGGCTTGAGCGAAGGGCAAGTTACTTGTTTGTTCTCAGCTAGCCACCTAATTTCAGCAGCCAACACATCTTTGCTCTCATCGTCAGACGAAGAATAACCATCAAGTGCATGCACATTAGCACGATGAGAGCGATAAGTATCACGAGACTCTTTAAGGCGCGATTCAACTAAAACGGCCTTCTCTAGCAATTGGTTCATAGTAGCAAATTGATGATATTCAAGCTTTTCCTTTATGCTAGAACGAAGCCCCGCAAAGCAAAGATCAACTAGGTCCCTTTCAGAAATTTGTAAATTAAAACAATGGCTCTTAATTTCCCTAAACCTCTTAAAGAAATCTAGGACAGTTTCATCACGCCCTTGTTTAACACATGCAAGGTGGGACGATCTAGTTTCTTGGACTCCATTATAAAAATGAGCACGAAATTTTTCTTCTAACTCAGCCCAAGAACCAATGGAATAAGCAGGTAAAGATGAAAACCATGAAAACGCAGTACCAGTAAGAGATAAAGGAAAATTGCGAACCTTCATGTAATCTCTAGTACTAGCAGTTCCTAGTTGAGCAAGGTACATACTAACGTGTTCCATAGTAGTTTTACCATCATTACCGCTAAACTTTTGAAAGTCAGGTCCCTTCCACCTAGGGGGTGCTTCTAGATAATCAAGAGCAGAAGGGTACGGTTTTTGATATGCGGTGTTGATGGAATCAAGACGAACTCCCAAGCTTTTCTCTAAAGACCTGGAGAAATCCTCCCTAAATTGAGCTAGAACAGCTTCAAAATCATTAGGAGCTCCGGTGTTTCCTGTATTCACATTCCGATTAAGCATGGGATTTGGGCCTACATGATTTGGTGGTGGATTTGGCAAAGTATTATGCCCACCTGCTGGATTTGGCAAAGGATGGTGCACCCCCGAATTTCTGGAAGCCTCATGATCGGTTCTTAATTGTTGAGCCAATCCTTGATTGTTCAAAGAAGTGCTAGCCCCACCGGAACCGGTTCTAACGGCAGAGGCCGAAGGAGCCGATTGTGGTTGGCTAGTATGTAAGACCATATCTAAAGGCATGCCAAACTCAGGTTGAGGTACCACACCCGATTGTGAATTATCGGTTGAAGTTCCTTCTAGTACTTTTAAACGAGAATCTAAAGTGCTAGTGACCTTTGTAACTATATCTTCTAACGTTGTTTTTTGATCAAGTAGCATCTTAGCATAATTAGCATGCGTAGGATAAGCATCATCGAATATAGGTTGAGTGTCTGCGGGGATTACCTCCTTTGACGCGGGGGCTTCACCGTAGACAGGCTCTGTGTACTGAGTCACACGATCTTGCCTATCCTTGCAACAACTTAGCATGAAGGCGTTTGTGACGGCGGCTACCTTATCTTGGAGCTTCTTCTTTAGATCTTCAGGGAGCTCCTCTATAGACTCGGGATGCCGTATGTTCGTCTGGTGAATCTCAGAACGCTTGCTAGCTTCGTTGTCGTTGGCCATGTCGCTGGTTTCGAGATTGAATTGGAGTTGACGCCTTGTTTTCCCCAGCGGAGTCACCAAAAAGTATGTTGATGCTTATTAGGGCACCAACACACCGGGAGGGCTTTGGACACCCACGAGGTTGCAAACAACCTGTAAAAAGCGGCAAGGATCGCAGCTTGACCCAAGAAACCGATCTAAAGAACGGTTAGGTCGGTGTGGGCTCGATCTCGGCCGAAACTTACCTTGGAACGCACTCGAAGGATATGTCGGGAGAACGCGACGCGAGGGTTGTCCTAGGGTCGGCAAGGCCACCTAGAACGCCCGCGAAATTCGTAGAGAAAGACACCGGACAGCAGAATTAGGGTTTGGAAAAGGGTAAAAGAGTTGAAGAGTTGATAGTTTGATCGATTGGATGTAGATGGGATCAAATCGGTCATGAACATCTCATTATATAGAGGGGGGGGTGGTCTTATCCCCTTAGGAACCGCCTTAGATGCATTTCCAAGCATCAAAACTTGCCAAAAATCGATTAGGAAAGAGACCGGTTCGGACAAGTCACGAAATCGCGCCGACAATTCCATGCGCCGGACGCCCGATCGGGTGCGCCGGACGCGTCAAAGCGCCAACGGGGACGCGGTCGAAGGACCCTGCAGCGGCGCCACGCCGACGCGTTGCGCGGGCGCGGGGCTGGCGTCGGCGCCCTCTCCGACGCAGTCGAAGAGACTTGCAGGTGGGTCTCCGTCGGACGTCCCGCGAAAGGGCGCCGGGCGCCAAGTGCCAGCGTCCGGCGCATGCTGGTCGAGCGCCGGAGCGTCCGTCGCGTCGTCGCCGGACGCCGGGCGTGAAGCTCAGCGTCCGGCGCATGCAATGTTGGCGGTTGCCTCTTCTTCGCTGAATTCGGCGATCTTGTGGCCCTCAATAGAAAAACCAACAGATTAAATTTATATTAAATAGCATTAACATTTATACAACCAAATGAATTTATTAAAATATATTCTGTAACCAATCTGACGGTACTAATTTCATATCATGAAATTTTAGTCAAAGTTCAAAATATTTGACTCACCGAAATCCGAGAATTGCATTCTTGGTGGACAGAGGTTGTACTTTTTACTAAGTTTTGGTATCTCTGTCTACATTCCATTGTACATGTTCCCTACATTCCATCGTACATGTTGATAACTAAATCTATATCCTGTTCAATCAAATAACAAATATGAGAATATCCACTATGTACACCGACCTATCATCTTGTACTTATATATGAGAATATCCACAATGTACATCGCCTATCATCTAGTACTGTGTATCTATCTATCTATCTAGCTAGCTAGCTAGCTAGCTATCTGTCCATCCATCCATCTTGAACGCAGTCGCCAGGCATGGCAGTGCCAGTGGGCATAGATAGATGTTGAGCATGCATTGGCCATGGCGCTGAGAAGGCAACTGTACCTTCTATAGTTGAGAATTCATTTTCTTACGAGAACTTTTCTTTTGACAACATATTTTAACAATCTATTGTTTTCCTTTTTCCCATCTAATAAAATCGGCAAGATTCTTGCCGTCTTTCTAAAAAACAAATTTTAACAAGAACTTGATAAAACTTGCTAGGTTTTATCAAAGAACTTCTTAAGGACCGGCTTAAGATCTCCATCCTTTCTACTGGCAAAACTGACAGGTTGCAACAAAGAGAAACTAGAGACATAGGTAATAAAGGAGCTTGGAAAATTCCAAGAATTTAGTGGTACTGCAAGTGTCCTTGGTTGTGCCGATTCAAAAACCGACACTAATGGGGGTCTTGAACTGGCACAAACGACCAATTCTGTAGTAGTGCATAGAATGTCACCCGCCCGTGAAAATAACGGCCATAGCTGTGACTTTCCATTTTTTCACACAATTATACTACCACATGGCCTATTTCTGCCCATCCTTCCGCTCCCGCCTCAGGTCCTCCCTCCCTCCCCCCAATGGCACCGAAACCACATTTGGCATCTTAGTCATCCAGCTAGCCATCTAAGAAGTCACCCGCCCCTACAACATTTGATAGCTCAATCTATATCCCATTCACCTAAATAATAAATAATTTGATATCCAGTTTGTACACCTCCGCATCATCTAATACATCTCTTTATTTCTTTCAATTGATGCAGTTGGCATGTCCACCTTATGATAACGAACTCTATGAATGTCATTAAATTTTCACATGGTATATTTGTTCCTTTATATTTATATGAATATGAATTGATTGCTAGTGTCCAATCCAATAGCAATGTTCATAAAACTAAAAACTAAGGAATACAGTGCTTGTATCAAAAAAAAATTGCTAGAGTGTTTTCTTAGTTTATCAACCATTATCACAGGCTGAAATTAAACTTAGGCCCTGTTTAGTTCCTCTACAGGAACCCAAAAAGTGCTACAATTCCCGTCACATCGAATCTCTTAATGTATTTTTGGAGCATTAAATGTAGGTAAATAAGAGGGTGCCACAGAAGTTGAAAGGGAAGTTCTATAGGACAGCGATTCGCCCGGCGATGCTATATGGTGCTGAATGTTGGCCTACAAAAGGCGACATGTCCAGCAAGGTAGCGTGACTCGAGATGCGTATGTTGCGTTGGTTTTGCGGGCATACTAGAAGGGATAGAGTTCGGAATGAAGATATTCGGGATAGGGTCGGGGTGGCTCCTATCGAGGAGAAATTGATTCAACATCGGTTGAGATGGTTTGGACATGTTCAACGGAGGCCTCCTGAGGCGCCGGTGCGTAGTGGAGTTCTAGAGCGGGTAGATAATGTAAAGAGAGGTAGAGGTCGACCTAGACTGACTTGGGACGAGTCGGTTAAGAGAGACCTTAAGGAGTGGAATATCTCCAAGGATTTAGCTTTGGACAGGAGCGCATGGAGGCTAGCTATCAACGTGCCTGAACCATGACTTTGTTTCCTTTTCTATCTACCCTATCTTTATCTTTTTTGTCTTCGGCCTTTCTACGTTCTTTTTTTGTTTCATATGGGTTTCATCTCTAGCCTACCCCAACTAGCTTGGGACTAAATGCTATATTGTCGTCGTTGTTGTTGTTGTTGTAAATGTAGGTAAATAAAAAAATTGATTGCACAGTTTGGCTGAAAAGTGCGAGACGAATCTTTTAAGCTTAGTTAGTCCATGGTTGGACAATAATTACCAAATACAAACGAAAGTGCTACAGTAGCCCAACCCAAAATATTTCACCAACTAAACACACCCTTAATACTAACATATAACAGGCCGGGTTTCGCTAGAGAAACTAAGCTCCCTATTTAATGGGCTTGGCCTAGGTATACGTGCTCCTCCATAAAGATTTGATACCCTAATAATTATTGCTTCCTTGGATTACAAACATCTATACTAAACCACCACAAATGGAAAAGCTGGTTTATTTAGGGGATAGATTTGCATCACTTGATATTCAAACAGCATAGTTTCATTGCTGAAACGAAAAAAAAAAAAAAATCACATACGACAGTATGGTATTGATTCTACTGAATCTGCACGCATCATTCAGAGATTAGACACTACGCTGCAATTTATAACTCAGCACTAGTTCAGTAAAGATAGAGAATACGATAGCATCATCTCATGATATCCATGTAAATATATACCTACATCTTGTTACATATAAATTAATACATGGGCGGCCGCTGCTAGCCATGAAATCCAACCAAGCTTCTCTATGGTGGCCTGAAGCGGTGGAAGCAGCGGCGGCGGATGGTCATCACCAGTTCATGCGTCGGGCACTTGACAGCAGCAGTTGGGGTAGTATTGTCCCGTCTTGCAGTAGGTCTGGAAGTTCTTGTAATTATTGTTCTGGCAGTAGTAGAAGCACGTCTCGTAGGAGCTGCTGCTACCGGCAGGAGATTCACGGTGCCTTTCTTGACATGATATGCCATGGTGACCAAACCGAGAAGTCCTACTTTTTTTTGGAAACGGGACTTTTATTAATTTCAAGAAATTACATCGAGATGATACGACATCTTGAAAAAAAATCCCGGCCTTTGTCCAGGGGCACACAGCCTTTAAGAGTTCAAAAGAGCCACACACACTAATGACTGTCAATCCTAAGACTAGACTGCCACCCATGCGCCCGGGAAAAAATTCCTTGACCACTCGCTCCAAGAACCGAGATGTTGCCACAAGCACCTCCTGGGAAGAAGACCGTTGTAGGATAGCCTACGTGCAGAGCCAGTGTGTGATCGAGAAGAGTACCTGCAAAAAAGAAGATCGTTTGTTTTCAAAAACCACTGTATTTCTTCAGAGCCAGATGGACCAACACAAGGCTGCCGTGCCAACAAGAACAAGTGACTTAAACACTTTTGGTATTCCATTCAGCCATCCCCAAATAAGTTAGTTATACTAGTTTGCTTTCTTAGACCCCAAGCCGCGTGGACCGTGGCCCATACCATCCTCGTAAAACGATAATCAAGTAACAAATACTGTATCGACTCATTTTCCTGACAGAAGTAGCACTTTAGGGATCCTTGCCAGTTTCGGTTAGCCAAATTATCTTTAGTGAGGAATATTTTGATTTTGAGAGGTATTTTTAATTTCCATAACCGTTTGTTAACATTGGGTATGTTTTGATTGATCAGCCCCCGATAGTGTGATTTAACCGAGAAGACACCCTTGTGGTCAAGGTCCCACTTGAACTCATCATTCTCCTGCCTGTTGACGGTAGATAACTCCTATTTTAAACCGTCAACTAAACATGAGAGAAGGGCTTAAATTGAATATCAACATAGACTAGGGGTTAAACTGACATAGTTCCACAAGTTTTGGTGTTCCCACTTGTTTTGCAGGATAAATGACTTTCCATGGTATAAAAGTATCTCAAATGATGGATTAGAGTGCACCATTATGACGGGCTCATCGAGACGATCGAAACGGACATATCATTCACTATATTTGGAGTCCGGAATCAAAAGATATCAGCTACAAGAGCAGGGTTCACCAAAATAGCCATAACTCCCTCATCCGGACTCCGTTTTCAGTGAACCAGGACTTTCTGGAAAGCTAACGACGAGGCCCATGCACCCGACAAAGCCCAGGCCCAAAGTCCAAGGCCCGACCTTGCCTACGCCCTGCAGGATCAGGCCCGCGCCCTGGCGAAACCCGATCAGGCCCGGCTTCTAGAATCTTCCACCACCGCCTTAGGGTTTTGATCTAAACCGTAGATTCAAGGCAGTGGATCCAAGGGCTGACATTCATCCGCTACCCCTATATAACCAGACCCCCTAACCCCTGGGGCAAACCCTAATTCATTCTAATTCATTCTCTCATTCTTTATTCTCTTCTAAGAATGGAGAGAGGTTCCTTGAATGGATCTCCCTCCTAGGGTTAGCTATTTGAATTAGAGAGATAGAGAAGGGAAGGAATTGGAGGAGGCGCCGGCCTATCGGCGCCATCTCTATGACTTGTACCTTGGTGGAAGTTAATCTATACCTGGAGTTACTCTGGTAATATTCTTCTCATTTTATTAAGCAACATTGTTCATATTGTTCTTCTGATATGCGAGTCTCTTTTGAGTACTTTAATCTAGCGCTTTTGGTTAAAGTAATATTCGTAGTGTAAGCATGGTGCTTAGACTTGGGTATCTCATTTGATTCATCCTGACATTATAGGATCGGTGGTAGATTGCGAGTGTGATAGCTCCTATATGCATGAAGCAACTCTGCGTATGTTGAGTTTCGTTGAATCCTTTGAAGTCCACCTCCCGTTTGTAGGAATAGTGGGACCTTGTCGCTAGGAGAGCATCCTTTGTTGGTGTCTTTCATAGTTAAAGACTGTCCCCAGATAGAACATTAGAAGACATAGCTTACCGAGATAAGAAGAAGAAGACCTTGGTAATCCACTCTACTCCCTTGACCTTCTTGAGTCTTGAGCTGCCCTGGGTTAAGTTAGACCGTAGTCAACCTCACACGTTTCCCTTAGATACGATATTTAAAACCCTCCGGGTGAAAGCTATAACGGTATCTGTGCGCATGCGGATCTTTTCTGTGTGCGTCTTAAATATACCAACAAGCTTTCTGGCGTAGTTGCCGGGGAAACGGTTGCTGAGTAGACTTCGAAATCTAGCTTATCCTTGTATCTTATTCTTTTATCCCTTTATTCTTTTCTTTTCTTTTTCATTATGAATTCCACTCCTATCTATCTATTTTCCCAACCCACGGGTGCTAGCTTAGAGCCACCAGAATCTTTAGAGCCTATCCTATCATCTAGCTATGAGCTAGACCCAGACTTTATAAACTTGATTCGGAAACTATCCTTCTCAGGAGAAGGCGACGCCAACCCGTACTCACACCTACGAGAGTTTTACCTTATCTGTCAATGCTTACGCATCGCAGGTATGTCGGATGAAACCTTAAAATGGATAGCCTTTCCTTTCTCTTTGACGGGAAAAGCTAGACATTGGCACAATCAGACTGTAGGAAGAATGCATGGAGATTGGGGAACCCTATGCCTTGAATTCTGTTCAAAATTCTTTTCCCTCTTCAAAATGGTTAGCCTTCGACTACAAGTTATAAAATTTAAACAACTAAAAGAAGAATCCCTTAGTGCATCTGGGGATCGTTTTAATGACCTCCTCATCCTTGGCCCACACCTTAACCTTCCAGGCCCTGTGCTTCTTCAACACTTTTATATAGGCCTTGACAAGGAGTCTAGAAAAGACCTAGATGCCGCCTCGAACGGAGCTTTTCTCTTTTTAACCGCTAGCAAAGCATGGGCTACCCTTGACCGTATCAGTGGACATCCTAGTTGGGCTAGCGATCGTTATAAAATCTTCGAGGAAGAGAAGGAATCACCCTCCAATCAAGAAGAAAAAGTCTCGATAGCTAAATCGCAACCATTCTAATCCCAAGATTTGGCTATCCATCCCAAACCATCAACACCCCAAAATCCCCCAAAGGAAAAAAGAAATTCCACCTTTGGAAGACCCTTTTGAATATAACCTTAGTGATTTTGGGAGAACAACAAATTCTTGTCCACATAAGAGGCCTCCAAGTGAACATATTTCAAATTCTCTTAAGGATGAGTCTCTTAGAAAATGTCCTTATTCTTACAAGGGACATTGGGAAGAACTCAAGGATGGCATGTCGAGTAATGCCATAGAAGGAGAGCAAAACCATCTAGAAGACAATCTTATCTTCTCCCCTTCTATGACTAGCCAAAATGACTCATTCAAACCCATCTTTAAACCCATCCTTGACCCCAATGAATCGAACTATGCTCTCTCCCTTGAGACTCATGATGATCCTAAAAATTCACCAAGACAACCCAAGTTTAGGAATCATCAATACCACCAAGAACATCAAGAAGAGCAACAACAATGGCTAGAGGATATTAAGGTTTTTTGTGTTATAGCCATTGAATTGATGGACGAGATCTTAGACAAAATAAGCCTGAGAGACACCACTCCAAGAGAAACTTTAGACGTCCATGATGAATCAACCTTGGAGTTTGAGAAGGAAGATTACACCAGTGAGCATAAGAGCTACTTCATGGACACTTCATCCAGTCCATGTTCACATGAGACACTTCCTGAATCACTTAGTCTCTCTATCACTATCATACACGAGATCTTCAACCCCCTCATTCTCCCTCCTTCTATAGATTTTAAAAGGGTGGTTGTAGATGCATACGTCTATCATAAATATTCTAGATCCCATTGTCATAAATCTTGAGATAAAATTGGTGTTGGAGGGGAAATCACTTCACCAACTTGAATCATAATTCAAAGGTTTCCCAAGGACGAGCTTGTTGTCCTAAAACAAGCGCTTTAAAAGAAAAACAATGAACATGAGTGTTTGCCTTATTGCTATAATACCCTTGTGAAATGAGCATAGATATATAAATGTGAAAAATATTCCTTCGGGTATTTTTGTCGCTAACCATTCTGGGTCAGGAGCAAAAAGAACGAAGGATGACATTGTAAGGTATGTCCAACCAATCATTTTGCAACATTGAATTACATGCATAGAAACATCTCTTGCAATGTTGCTACATTAAGTTGGTTGTCTCTACCTTAAGACATGCTCAATTTGCTAAGTTATGATCATGCTTCCATCCTATTTGAGTAAATCTCTATAATGCTTTCATGCTACCATTGTTTGCTATAGTATGCTTTGGTTTGGAAGTGTTACATACGACCATATGGGTACTTCCAAAGGCTTTTAAATTAAGCATGGTGCTTACGTTAGAACACCTTCCTTAATTGAATTAGACATGGAGTCTAGTTTGGTTATTGAACTAAAAATTGCTTGCGTAGACATCGGTATATTTTGTTGGACTAACCCCCGCAGGAAAGAGGTAACTCTCAAATAAGCTTGGGGGAGGTCCTGAGATGAACTCTCACTAGAGATGAAGCAAGACACATGGACTTCAAGAACATTGCACAAGGAAGACATAGCTCATGGAAAGAAGGATTCCCTCTGAATAAAGGATGATTGACGCATGGAGAAGGAAGACCAAACACACTAAAGACGATCTAGTCGTACTCTTCCTCCTCACATGCTCTCGTCACTCCACACGCTGGGGACCTGTCACAATTCAAAAGACAAGAAAGGATGATACAACAGAGGAGACAAGTTAGGAACAAGATACACGAGAAGTCAAATAAGGAAAGTTTCAAGCAGAAGGAAAGGACCACCACAAGGTGTTATGGTGTCGTCACACTCCATTAATAAGGTAACATCTTGAGGTAAGTTGTCGTTAATTAACGTTTTCCTTAACTATGACATGTGCATAAATAAAGAATCAAACATGTTAGAGTAACAACCTTGCTTGATCCAACCTGATTATCTCAACATGTTTTGTTTCTTTAATTGTTCCTAACACCACTCTCTTGATCTCATAGTCCTAATCATGTAAGCTAAAATGTTGCACACCTTGCTTACTTTTTTGATTCAACCTCGCCAAATGTTTTAATTGCAACACTCATGCTCAATCTTCTAATCTTGTCACCCAAGTTAGGATTAAGCAAAGCATATAAGAAATCAACTCTATCTTGTTTAATATGCTTAAGGTTAGAGAAGAATGAATAAAGTTTTGGTTCTGTTGGTGTTTTCCCACCAGCAGAGCCCATGCACTTGATCTCTACCTTGTCTTCGCAAAGGGACACACTTTGAGCAAAAGTTGGAGGAGTTTGTCGCTCTCTCCAAAATTCTACAAGTGAATGTCCTACAAGCATGCACAATAAACAAGATGCTGCCTACTTTCACTATCAATGCTTCACTCCAACCCATAAGAGCAGCAAAGAACATGGGTGATGCCATCCTTAGAAGCACCATCTCGGAAAACACTTTTGTCCGGATCACATGATTCTCTCAATGAGTAATCAAGGTAAGAAGTCTTGTTCAGAGGACTTAAAACACTGAACCCTCGCCGGAAGGTAAGATCGATAGTTATCCATATTTAATGCATAGCATATTTACTTCCTTGTATTGCATAATCATTTTCCTTTAGCATATTTACATTACTGCATTAGCACTGCATTAGAAAAGAAAATAAAAATATTTGTTTGTTGCATATGCATTGAAAAACTTTAAAGCCCCATGTGAGTAATTTTGTGGTGTGTAACAACCCACAAAGATATTCACTATGGTGGCATAAAAATAAAATAAATATGCATTCATCTAGTATAATTCATCATCATCCTTATTTGCATAGAAAAACTCAAAAATATTAATGCTACTGAATTACTATCTTAAAAAGAATAATCATAATCCTAAACCATAAAAAGCCAAGTGGCTAAAACCACTAACGCTAACTAGTTCCACAAGCTTTGTTGTCTATTTGAGTTCAGCAGGATCCCAAAGAAGATCAACGCCATCATCACTCCCTACCTCTACTTCCACATCATCAAGTAACCACCACTTCAACATCAAGCTTGGGGGAGAGCACCCCCAGTCATTGAGATAAGTATTCTTCCCCTCTTTCTTAGCTAGATATGTTTGCTTTATTAAAAAAAGAAATAACAAGAGGAATAACTTTAGAAAGCAAACAAGCAGTCAAGTCTCTATATATGTCGTTTGCTAAAAAGTTTGATGAGTTAGTGTGAGAATAAATAATTAAATAAACTAGAGAGTGTACACCGGTTTGCTTTTTATGCCTAATTAAGATGAACTCTAAAAACATACATGGAAATGATGAATAGTTGCTCCGTCGTAATTCCTTTCAAGTACCTAGTTTTCAAGCATGAACTTTCCCGAGTTTTGGATACAACTCTTTTGATCTCGAGATTTACTCAACCCGAAACCTGTGGGTAGCAAATGCTTGCTCTAAATCTAGGTAATTGATGGATATGATACATGAAAGTTTGAGCTACTATTTATCTTGTTCCTCGTGATACTAGAGTTCTTGAGATTTATCTTTTAAAAATTTAAAACACCACATGATGAGTTCCTATGCGACAGAGTGTTAAGATCCTACCACAGCCATATATACATGCTCCATAGATTCGGAAAACCTTAGGATACATACTTGCTATTTACTTTGCATTGAGTTTTGTCGAGCTCTGTTGACCCTTAGAGACTTGTCATGCTTCTAAATCCAAGATCCACATATACTCCACTCCACCTACATGCTACTTCCACCCTGGAAGCACGCATCCACATATATCCCACTCCACTCACCTACATGCTACTTCTACCCTGAAAGTACGCACTCCACTCCACCAAATAGCCATCCAAAATTGTTCTATTCCTACACTGGGAAAAGAACGCCAAAAATTCTTCCTACTCCTAGCCCCCAACCATTCACTCCATCATTCCAAAATAAAGCTCCAATATTCTTGTTAGATATCTCTCTAAGTTTGACAAAAGAGGCCTGGGGCTGTATTGAAAAAAAAGAGAGAAAGGACAAATGTCCAATTCAAAAAAAAAAAGAGAAGAAAGAAAGAAAAAAAGAGAGAGAAAGAGAGGATATAGCCCGGGTTCTCCCAATATTTCCAAATCCCAAAAGAGAGATAGTTTTGCACAAGGAGCAAAAGTAGAATTAGGCTTTCACCTCATCCAACACACACACCATATACCCACTTAGACACCATCACTATCTTACCATCCATACACATGCACATCTTGATTGGATAGTATGACTCATTTCTCTGGATCCATTATTTGACTTTACAATATATGCTTAGTAAGTAAACACTAGCTGTCTCCCCACCTATGAGCTCCACATATAAGCCTTAGACATAGGGTGAGAGAGAGTGAAGGCATAGTGTGCTACTGCCTTATTCCAAAAATACCACATATTCTAGAGAGAAGGCATAACACCTTTATTCCCTTAGTAAGGATCCACAAATACCACATATGAGAGACTTGAAAGGGTCATACTAGTGAACTCTGAGTTTTATTTCGAAAACTTACAAAAACTCCAGAAAAATAGTTGAACAAAGAACCTGAGACATAGTGCTTCACTTGATTGTTCTATCTTTCAATTACCCAAGATCCACGAAATGGCTACAAGCTCCACGGTTAAAAAGGTAATATGGATAAGTTGAAGGTTGGAAAAGTTTACTCTAATTCAAAAGAAAGTTTTTGTTTGAAAGCATGTGTACTTTTGAAGCGTGAAAGCGTAGAAGCAACTCCTGATCCATACAAAGGCTTTGCTAAGAGACTAGCAAAGGGTAAGCTTGGGGGAGTTTGTTGACGGTAGATAACTCCTATTTTTAAACCGTCAACTAAACATGAGACAAGGGCTTAAATTGAATATCAACATAGACTAGGGGGTTAAATTGATAGAGTTCCACAAGTTTTGGTGTTCCCACTTGTTTTGCAGGATAAATGATTTTCTATGGTATAAAAGTTATCTCAAATGATGGATTAGAGTGCACCATTACAACGGGCTCATCGAGATGATCGAAATAGACATATCATTTGCTATATTTGGAGTCCGGAATCAAAAGATATCAGCTACAAGAGCAGGGTTCACCAAAATAGCCATAACTCCCTCATCCGGACTCCGTTTTCAGTGAACTAGGACTTTCTGGAAAGCTAACGATGAGGCCCACGCACTCAAATAAGCCCAGGACCAAATTCCAAGGCCCAAGAATGCCCGCACCCTACAGGAGCACGCCCACGCCCTGGCGAAGCCCGATCAGGCCCGGCTTCTGGAATCTTCCACCACCGGCTTAGGGTTTTGATCTAAACCGTAGATTCAAGGCGGTGGATCCAAGGGCTGATGTTCATCTGGTAACCCTATATAACCAGAACCCTTGACCCCTGGGGCAAACCCTAATTCATTCTAATCCATTCTCTCATTCATTATTCTCTTCTGAGAATCGAGAGAGGTCTCTTGAATGGATCTCCCTCATAGGGTTAGCATGAAGCAACTCTGCATATGTTGAGTTTCATTGAATCCTTTGAAGTCCACCTCCTATTTGTAGGAATAGTGGGACCTTGTCGCTAGGAGAGCATCCTTTGTTGGTGTCTTTTATAGTTAAAGACTGTCCCTAGATAGAACATTAGAAGACATAGCTTACCGAGATAAGAAGAAGAAGACCTTGGTTATCCACTCTACTCCCTTGACTTCTTGAGTCTTGAGCTGGCCCTGGTTAAGTTAGACCGTAGTCAACCTCACACGTTTCCCTGTGGATACGATATTTAAAACCCTCTGGGTGAAAGCTACAACGGTATCCGTGCGCTTGCGGATCTTTTCTGTGTGCGTCTTAAATATACCAACACTGGCTAAGATTGATTGGTGCAAGGCGATTGACCAGATTATTCCACATTGCTAAGTTATTGCCAATTAGATCTCTACACCAGGATAGATTAGGTGTTGGTGAAGCAAGCACCTCCGCCACCGTATCCTGTTTTTTCCTAGCGATATTATAAAGTTGCGGGTATTGTTGTCATAAAGACCTATTGCCTAGCCACATGTCTTCCCAAAATCTTATCTGTGACCCATTTTTTATGATGAATGTTCTGAATTTGAGGAAATCCCTTTTAACATTCATCAGACTTGCACTAGAGGCTTAGTCCCTAGATACTTGTTGTGTGGGATCTGTTGCCATGTATCGTCTGTTGTCAACAGACGATACAGCCATTTGCTGAGCAAGGCAATATTTTTGAGTTCTAGATTTTGTATCCCTAAACCCTCCTATTCTTTGGGTTGGCACAGGATATCCCACTTTGCTAGGCAGTATTTTCTTTTGTGTTTGTTGCTCTGCCAGAAGAAGCGTGATCGAAAGTAATCCAACTTTTTATGAATACCTTTTGGAATCTCAAAGAAGGACATCATGTACAATGGTAGGCTGCCGAGAACGGAATTAATCAAAGTTAGCCGGCCCCAGTGGAGTGGTTTTTACCTTTCCAGCTACTGAGGCATTTTTCAAACCGTTCTTGTATCTTTAGCCAATCCGAGTTTGACAGTCTCTGATAATGTATCGGAATACCTAAGTATTGGATTGGGAAATTACCAGTGTTGCAACCAAACAGCTCCCTGTACTGATTTTCGAATTCCTTTGCCTCTCCAAAACAGAATATCTCACTTTTATTTAAATTAATTTTCAGCCCTAATAGCTGCTCAAAAGCACAAAGAATTAGCTTCATATTATGAGCATGCTCCAGGTTGTGTTCCAAAAAGAGGATTGTGTCACCCGCATATTGTAGGATTGAAAGTCCGTCCTCGACTAGGTGCGGCACAACCCCACTTAGCTGATTCTCAGCTTTTGCTCTTTTTATAAATTGTGCGAGCATGTCAACTACTAAGTTAAAAAGAATGGGTGACAATGGGTCTCCTTGTCGAAGTCCTTTTTTGTTTGGAAATAAGGTCTGACTTCATCATTTGTGTTAATCGCTACACTCCCGCCTGATATGTCGAAGGACTCAGTATTCACCCGATCCACTTTGGTGAAAAGCCCTTCATCCTAAGCGTTTGCTTTAGGAAGTCCCAGCGTACTTTGTCATACGCCTTTTCAAAATCTATCTTAAAAATTACTCCGCTCGGGTTTTTGCAATGCAATTCGTGAACCGTATCATGGAGGATAACAACTCCTTCTAGGATGTTACATCCTCTAAAAAACGATGTATGCGTAGGATTGATCAATTGTTCCGCAACCGAGTTTATGCGTACGGTCACTACTTTTGTGAAAATTTTGAAGCTCACATTTAGTAAGCAGATGGGTCTATTTTGTTGAATTTTGTTCGTGTCTTGGGTCTTGGGTAATAGGGTGATTCCAAGGTTCAAATTGAACACCGGGAGGTCACCACTATGCAACTCATGAAACATTTGCATTATGTCTCCTTTAATGACATCCCAGAAGTGCTGATAAAACTCAGTCGAGAAGCCATCTGGGCCAGGTGCTTTATTATGTTCCATGTCAAAGATAGCTTCTCAAACCTCATTTTTAGTAAACGGTGCCGTAAGAAGTTCATTTTCTAGATGGCTGACTTGAGGGATATCATCAGTTCTTGACTCATCAAAGAAGAAAGCATTATCCTCCGAGGGGCCAAAGAGTTCTTTGTAGAATTGGGGTTATATAGGTTTTGAGGTTACTTTGCCCTTCTACTTTGCCTCCTTCATGTTCTAGGGAGAAGATGCGTTTCTTGCGATGTTTGCCATTTGCAACCATCTGAAAGTATCGCGTGTTGGAATCACCTAGGAGGACATCAGTAACTTTCGCCCGCTAATAAAACTTGAGCTCTTCTTCTCGTAGAAGTATGCTTAGGCCATCACGAGCAGCTTCAAGTTGTTCCCTTTCTACTTCTATAAGAGGTCTGTTTTCTGCTACAGTATCTAAGGCTGTCACCGTCGATTGGAGATTTTGTTTTTGAATTTTATACTCCCCGTGTTGGTTACCTGCCCATCCTCTGAGATGCTTACGCAGCGCCCCCATTTTTCTGTTCCACCATTGTATGACGTTCTGGCTTTGAACTGGTTTGTTCCATATTTCCACTACTCGGTCCCTAAAGTCCTCGTGGGAAAACCAACTCAGTTCCATCCTGAACTGCTTGGTGATTCCCCTATAGGAAGGTTCACCTGTGTCTAGAAGTAAAGGTGTGTGATCTAATACACCCCTGCCATTGCGTGAACTGTCACCAATTGAAACTTGAATTCCCATTCTGTGGTCATTAGTACTCTGTCAAGTTTTTCATATGTCAGATCTGGAAGAGAGTTTGCCCAGGTAAATTGACGCCCTGTCAAATCAATCTCCCACAGATCGAATCTATCAATAACTACATTGAATAGGAATGGCCATCGAGGGTTAAAATTATTTTTGTTTTTCTCTTTGCTATGTCTCATTATATTAAAGTCTCCCCCGATTAAAGTTTGCAATGGGTTATGTTGGCACGTTCGTACGAGCTCAGTCAAGAAAGCTGATTTAAATTGTCTTGTGCTGGGCCATACACCGCCATCAGAATCCATTTGAAATCGTCAATTTTATTGCGGAGATGAAATTTTATAAAACATTCCCCTTCCACGATTATGGATAAATCTAAGGCCAAGGCATTGATTCCCAACGGTATGCCACCGGAGCGTCCCCTAGGTGGGAGACAACGCCAAATAAAGTCCGCACCACCAGAGAGACGATTCAGATTTGTTTTCGACACGTCTTTTTTTCCGGTTTCCATAACAGCCACAAAGTCAAGTTGGTGTTCCTTGATTGCTTCTGCAATATAGCGATATTTAGCCAAGTCTGAAAGACATCTGCTATTCCAGTAGAATCCTTTCATGGGGAAAGATATGTTCCAAGATTTGCTCGATATTATCCAGGGGTAATTGTAGTCTCTTCGGCAGTTATATATACACAATATTTCAGTCTTTCTGCATATGCAATAACTAATGGTCTAAATATTTTTATTTTATTTGGCAGCGTTTGGGCAAAAATGATTCAGAAACACAATATGACCGAGTGCAAACCAAAACTGGGAGTACAACTATTTAAAGTAAGTACTATATATAGTTACCTTGGTTCAATTTCCTATGTTGCTTCATATATGTGACAAATTACACTTTTTCTCGTAAAGTGGGGCCTAAAGCAGCCAACAAGGGACCAATCTCTGCGGATTCTATGTTTGCGAAGCTCATCAGGGTTTATTCATCAACTCAAACTGAGAGAGAGAAAAAAGGGTATGTACATATATAGACATCACAACTCATTTGTTATGAATGTTGATATTTATATAAGTAATCATATATATATATACACTAATACTTTTTATTTAACTCGAATTGAAGACGGAATGGTTGATAAAGAAAACCTTAGAAGAAGACCATCTAGAAGCACTGCAAGAGAGCCTTGCGGGATTTATTAATGAACAAGTCATAGCGCCCACGGGCGATTTCTTCTACGACCCCAAGGAACCATGGAAGCCAAAGCAGAGTGATTAATAGGGAGATGAAAGAACAATATGCAAGATTGTAATATATGTGTACATTAATTATTAGTTAATATATGTTGTGTACATTCGAACACTGCAAGCTTGTACTATATGCGTACATTGACTATTAGTTAATATATGTTGTCTACTTTCAAACATGTTGTCTACTTTAATTATTAGTTAATTACATAATTTAAAACCAAAACAAATCATGAATTGAAATAAAAAAAAACCTTTACTCCCAGGTTGGTATTACCAACCGGGAGTAAAGGTCCCCGGCAAGCCACGCGCCTAGCGGGATCTTTACTCCCGGTTACCAACCGGGAGTAAAGGTGGACTTCTACTCCCGGGTGAAAAACCTTTACTCCCGATTGCGTACTCCCAGTTGCATAACCGGGAGTAAAGGGGGTTTCCGACCGGGAGTAAAGGTCATTCCTCCACTATAGTGGTTATATGTACTCTATTTACTAATACAGAAATAATATCTTGATATCTCAACAATGCGCTTGGCAGGCTCGATCAAGAGTGTGCTCGGGGGCGGGATTGTCCGTGACATTCTTTATAATAGCGAACATTATGTTTGCTTACACACCATTAACATGAGAAAATGAATAGCATCTTCCATGTCATTAATTAGCCCAAATATATGCGATAAAAAATATGAAGCAAATGACAGACAAATAATTAGGTATTGATGGTAACGATGAAGGATATATTTTACCTGCTTTCTCGTGGCTTGTGCAACGCCCTAGGTAGATGTTTTGGTAAAGGTCATCTCAGTTGGAGTGTTTCTTCTAATTCATTTCGTCCAAATAGTTTGTTGACAACCTCCTCACGGACCTTGGAAGCCTTCTGGAATTTGACTTCTTATGTTATGCATTTTTCTTCAAGTTCCATAGACCAGTTAGGTGGACATTATAAAATGTTAGAGCCCACGATGTTTATAATAGTACACTGCATATCCTACTCCGATGTATCAATACATGGCCTTGCGTTCCAAGAGGTGGTTTGCATATCCTTTTGTCTGATACACATAGTGTAATACTTTGACACTATCAAGTTACTTTCCTAGAGTTTTGCATGGTATATAAAAGGGGTGCTGCTACTGATAAGCGCTGGGAATATCATAATTTTTCAAAAATAACAAACAACTACTACCTTTCAACACACATCTAAATGTTTCTATAATCGATGGCCAATAAAAGAGTAGGAATAATGGTTGGCAACACTGGACGTCTAGGTCAGGGACTCAGGGACAAGGTCAAAGTTTCCTTTGTTCCTGCAACAGCAAGAGTGGCTTTGATACCATAGTCACACGACGACACTTGAGCAATGTGAGAATATCTCCCTACCTGGTGGCCGCAACCGACGAGGTCTCTTTGGACTCCCAGGTTGCCGCCGCCGCTAGGACATAGCTGCCTATGGAACTAACTCCGTTGGATCCACCATCTCCCTGATAAGGACTGGCCATCGACGCTTAGTCCACCACTGTGCTCTGGCACACCAGCTGTAGCCCAAAGGGACACTATCGCCAATGCACCCGTCTTCGTGCGTCGCCGTTGGGCACAACCTTCAAATTACCCTACAAGTTGCAAGCACCAGATTCGGGTGGGACAATGCCAAATCCATCGATGACGATGCTAGACCCACTCAATGTCCTAGCTATCAAAATAGCTTGACCATCTGGAACATATATTCACCAACCATGTTTGAATGGTAAGCATGTCGTGCACTCGCTGGATGCTAGTAGGTGAATTGGAAAGCCAGGGAGAGGAACAGGAGACGAAGCTTGCGGAAAGCGATGCCCTAGGTTAGATTAGATGGCTTGCCCCCTGCCAACACTGCTCGCTCGGGCCTCACAGGCCAAGACCGTAAACTTTGTCCTATCCCTAACCATTCCCGATGGCGCTCTCCTTGTCGCCTCTAGCCTCTACTCATTTATCTACGTTAATGAAACTACTGAATAGGCGACCAAATTGCCCGCTTTCAAAAGTCATGAATAAAAATAAAATAGCATAGCATGGACACATACTGTCGCTGCTGAGGCTGACTTGTCTGAACCTCAAGTCCAATACTCCTGAGCCCGCCACTCCTTCTCCGCAAGGAGCCTCCTTTAGCACCTACAACATTGCTAAGGACATAGTAACCTTGTCGGCCTCCATCCCTCTCTTTCAATATGTGCATGCATCACGTTGGGGTACAACATCGGAGCAAATCAGCAGGCAATCAATGTGAACAATGCTAGGGTTCGGGTATGATATGTGTTAACCTTAAGCTTGTCAAATGCCAGATGCTTGTGTAGATCTTGAGACCGCGCATGAAAGAGTTGGCAGGGGTAGAGTCATGTAAAAATCAATGATGTTTGTTCGATCTTGATTCACATTAGTTGCTAACAAAAGGTATGTTATGTACAATAAATGTTCTCTTTGGTAAACAAATCGGGAGAAAGTGCGAATCTTGTATTCGTAATATAGAACATTACATTATCTTACATGCCATTGTTATACAATAATCAGTAGCATCTTGCATGTCTTTACTAACTGACACTGAACATAAGACCAAGAAAGCAGTTAGGAAATGACCAAAAGCAGACAACCAATATATTGTTGAGGATGAATTCTGTTTTTATGATGGCTTGTGCAATGCTCAGGATGTTTTGATAATGCAGGATAGATTCAACACTGATGTAGCACATGGCAGCAGAGCTCCTAGAGCAAACACCTATATTTTTTCCTAGGGAGCTTTACAGGATGATAGTTTGCAAAGAAATCACTTGTGTTGTGCAATGTGAGTGTTTATTCTAATTCATTTCCTTGTTAGTTGATCACCTCCCTAGAGATTATCACGTTAAGCTCCATAGTCACATCAATAGAGAATCACTTGCTAGTTGATTGAAGAAGAGAACCTATGTCTTTTTTCTTCCCATGAATCTTTCAATATCACAAGTGCACTTGCTACGCCGCCATAGCTGGTCTTTCATCAATCTTTTCCTTTAAACACTTCATCGCTATTATGCCAATTTCTTCGAGGACAGGAATATCTTCTTCAGCAATATCCTTGTCAAACAATGCGTTTCCAGTGTTATCTTGCTTATAAACTCTTTTAAACTGATTGACAAGACTGCTTTCACCATATCCAACAGGCTTTCTGCAAATAAGCTCTAAGAGAACAATCCCGAAGCTGTAGACGTCACTTTTGGGAGTTAGCACCCCTCTATCCCTGTACACTGGATCCATGTAATTCAAGCATCCTATCACATTCGAGGTTTGATCTTTGCCAACAATAAAAGCCTTTGATAATCCAAAATCTGAGATTTTTGGAACCAACACACCATCCAAAAGTATATTGCCTGGTTTGACATCAGCATGTTGTATGCCATTCTCTGTGTATGAATGCATATATGCTAAACCTTGAGCTGACCCAATGGCAATCTCCAAACGTGACCTAAGTGAGAGAGGCTCACGCTGCAGATCATTGTTTTTTCCATGGAGAATGTCTTCGAGACTTCCTTTAGCAGCATATTCATATACCAGCAATGGAACATCGACTCGCAGGCAGCAATCCAAGAGCTTGAGAATGTTCCTGTGCATCATCCTTGACTGAATTTCCACTTCCTCCACGAACTTATGCAGTGTATCTTCAGTTACCTCAATGGAAGCCTTAACTGCCACCTCGGTCTTGGCTGAGTCTAATAAAGTCCCTTTGTGAACATGTCCAAAGCCTCCCTTGCCAAGAAGCACCTCATTGTTGTTTGTTATTTTATCAAGTTCCTCCTTTGTGAATAATATTAGAGTTTTCACATTTTTAAGTCTCTCACTTCCATTCTTTCTTTCAATTGCTTGCTCTTCTCTCTCCTGTGCTTTCTGCTGTATCCTCTTCAGCATATAACATACCCCAGTTCCAAGTACAATTAAGAAAAGACCGAAGCACCAACAGTGATTCCTGTAAACAACATATGCAGAAGTAAGAGGAGTGTATTCTACCAATAGTTACCATATTCCTGTAACTAGTTGAGATTATGTTGTTGAAATGGCAAAGTTAATATCAAAATTTGTTCAGTGCAGCATTTGAACATCAAATAAGTTGGGCGGAATAATTTGAATGACAAAACAAAATTAGGAGAATTCACATTATTTCCACTGTTTTTATATTTGAAATAATGGCACTTGAATGTTAGTTGTAGCCAACTTTGCCGCTAAGGTAGCTACGCACTATATGATTTAAAAAAGAACGCTAAGAAATAGAATACAAAGGCCCAATGATCTGGTGGTGTCCAAGTACCAAGAAAGAAAACATTGGATCATCAAATGGCAGCAATACTACGCAAAATCTACTTGTCTGCTTGGCAAGCTACCTATTTGTATACTACCTATTTTTGCATCCAACTCCAGCAATAATACCTAGACCACACTCTCAAAAATTCAATTATAGCAGTCAATGATGTGTGGGACAAACACATGTCATCAACCTCCTGGACACGAGGACTCAACCATGGTGGATCCTATCAGATGATTATACACTCAGTGGATATCAGGCTTGACGAAAACATATTGTGATATCAAGATTGACTTCGCCTCAATTAAAGATGCTGTATGATGTTATCTTCTATAATTTTGACACAAAGATATTTATACAAAATCCCTCGTACTGTTTTTCACATGCTAATGCAAGGACCAACGAGTAGTAAAGCACATGCTAAAAATATGGATACTCTGATATATGGTAAAATAAATCCTGCTTATGTTTTTGCAGACCTGAGTAACCAAAGAACTTCAGTGTATATGGTATTATGTGTCCGTACTTCACAGTGCTCTTTCTAATGTGTGGGATTTGTCTCTCTTTTTTTTTGCACTTACCAGTGAAGTTCTTGATCAGTAATATTTCAGTTTCTTTTATTTAGGTTGATCAAGCAAATGCGACCATATCCAGTTAGTAGCTATTGACTGTCTCAGGTTTACTAATTTCAATGGGCTTAGCATTCCTGTGGCCTAGATAAAACTTTCTGGATGTTTTCTTTCTTGATTAGTTTGCATATTATCAATTAGCTGGTGTCTGGACAATTGGTATTGTTGTAGATTGTCTAGTCACATCACTTTGGACGTACTATTATATGGCGAGATGACATGGCAATTCAATAAGGTAGTTACTGTTTGAATTTTTCTATGGGCAGCATAAAATTTTATTTTTATTTGATATCATATATGATTTTCCGTATCAGTGGAATTAGTTTAGACTTTTGGTGGCAGAAGCAGGTCTGCAACAAAAATCTTTAGCAACATTTTGCCCACGACCATTAAAATTCCTGTAGTAGTGAACAACCGCCGTTTGTGTGTGCCACCAGAGCTCATGCCCCACCAATGCCGTAGCCGATGTTGGTCAACATCGGGCGTTGCCCCAGAGCAGGATGGATGTAGCTGATCGGCTTGGCAGCATTGGGCCACTACGACCAAGCTGGCTGGTTCATGGTGTTACATGTGTTGCATTACTCACGCCTAATGGCCATCATCGACTTGGGGACCACGGGTGTTGGCCGGTCCTGCACCCTGCTGGGTGCCATTGGCGTGGGTGACCTAGTGGATACGTCTGTTCCATCGCCCTCGGTTGGGGATGACATGTGAACACGATCAGATCCACCTATCAGCCACTCCGATATAGGACAACCTATACCGTGGAAGGATATGTGGGCGTATGTGGAGGCTCATCGTGAGGGTTTTTCATTGTCCGGTCCTCTATGGAACTGCTGGTAAAAATTATGTTCACTGTCAATTTGGATCAAGAACCAGCAGTGAAAATTATCCTTTTCACTCCTGGTTCTTCTCCCAAACTAGCAGCGGAAATGATTTTTATCACTGGTTTTAGTTACTCCTGCTAATGGGGCGGGGTTTGACGGGTTTTTTGGGCGGGTTTTAATACGGGTACTATTGGATGGGTGGAAACGGGTGACACTATGAAACGGGTTGGGGCGGGTTGGGTTGACGACACGGGCCGGGTTGGGAAGGGTTGGGGCGCTATGGTCGTAGATCGGGCGCGTAAGTTGCATATCATCTTCCGTCGTGACTTCGGGTTGGGGCGGGTTGGGGCATTGGGCCGACGGGGGGTGGGTCAGGGCGGGTGGTAGTTAGGGCTCTTGAAATATGGGTAGGGGCGGGTTCGGGGCGGGTTCAACCCCATTAGCAGGTGGAGTTCTAGTTTGAAGTGGCAGCGATGCATTATCTTCACCAACGGTTTGCATAAGACCGATACTGACAATGGTGTTGGAAATATTTATTTCTCCGGTACTAAATCTTCTGTACAGCCGTACAGGGATCTTACAAGTGAAAATCTGCCTCAATCCCCTCTAATTAATTCCCTCTTATTGGGGTTTAACCGAATAAGAGCTAAAGCACGCGAGAACATATTGCATTTTAGATGATTTCGCTTCAAGAATTCAAATTCACAAAACAGAAATGAATATTTTATTTGAAAGGAAACACTTCTCGCAAAACAAGTAATTATTATATCAGAGAAAAGTTCAGAGATTAGTGTGTGAATACCTATGACACGCTTCGCTGAACTAGAAAGTTTTGGATGGCATGGCTTTTCCTTTGGATCACCATCGCTGAAATACCCAGGACGACACTTGCATTCATAAGATCCATCAGTGTCTGTGCACTCACCATGGCAAGGAAACTCATCCGGCCGTCTACACTCATTTAAATCTGCAAACAGTGCAAGTTAACTATACTACCCATGCAACATAAACACTCACGCATAATTTTGTGAAAAAAAGATGCATAAATATAGACAGATGACTTACTGGTGCATCCACCAACGATATAGGGGTTACCCTCGTAGCCTTTGGTACAATTACAGAAGTACCCCGGGCCATTGGTTGAGTCAACGCACTCACTGCGGTTGCTGCGGCAAGCGTACTCGTGATCATGCTTGTTGGGTGCCTGAGCGCAGGAGATGTCAGTCATCGAGCCGTTGTCGCGGATGGCCCAGTCGAGGCGCAGCGGCATGGTCCAGTCCACTTGCAGAGGCATGGTCTGGTTGTTGGGTATGTGTGTGGATAGAAGGTCGGATGCCTTGAAGGTGTAGTTGCCCTTCTCTACGATGAAGGCGTAGTCGCACGGGCAGAACTCCTGGTTGGCATGCGACCAGCCAGATATGGTCATGCTGGTGTCTGTGATGCCTGGAGGGATGTCCACGCGGCAGCAGCCGAGGCCCGCGCAGGCACCGTCACGTGGATCCGTCTTGTTATTTGTGACGGTGATGCACCCCGTGAAGTACTTGTAGCGGAAGCGGCTGTCATACACCCTCACACCATTGGTGTAGGCATAGGTGTTGCAGCCGAGGACGAAGAGCTCATTCTGTGTGTTGGAGATGCGATACACGCCCTCACTGTTGAAGTCGACATCGCCGGAGTAGCTCCCAGTGGCGTATCCGGTGGAGTTGAAGCACTGCCATGCCACCGGAAGAAGCACACGGGCCTCTGGAAACGGAGACACGGACAACTCCAGCACCCGGAAGGTCTGGTCGGTCGTCGCCAGCACCAGAATCTTGCCGGCGCTGCCGTTGTTGTTGATGCAGGCAACCTCGAACCCTTTGCGGAAGCAGCCGGTGCCGGTGCCGAACGGATACGGTATGTCTACGCCTCCGCAGCTCCGCTGGCAGCCCGGCAACACGGACATGCTGTCGTCGGCGGTGGCTGCCGTTGCTGCAAGAATGAGCAGCACAGGAACCATGAGCGGTGACATTACCATTGACACCGCTTGCAGGAGGCTTAGCTTTGTGATCAGTGGTTTTGCTGGTTTCGTTGTATCCACCGAGCGAGGTTTATGGGGTGTTTGTATAGATGATGAACGGGGGTTGTGGGTACCACTAAGAAATGAATGCTAGGGCCTATATACGTCATGTTGATAACGTACAACATGACGTATTTGTACTAAAAACCGTACAAGATGGGTCAATTCAGTTCATTGATAACACTTTTACTTCATTTCAAGAACATCTCAGGGAAGCGGTTCTCTCTAGAGCTTTATCCAACAGGTCTGTTAGCCTAAAACCAACCAGTCCATGTAAACTAAACTGGACATAACTGTATTATACGAACCCGTGGTGGCCGAAAACACGAATTCAATCCTTGTAAAGTGACTCTTTAGTTACATCCAGTCTGTTGGCTATAATAAATTAATCAGCTGAATCATTACCTCAAAGTGTTAAAGATTGCTAAACCATAGCCACTAAAAAATGTCCACGGGTTGATGCAGCTGCACTAATGGCAAAACAAAGCTCTGTGCGCAGATACAATAATACGAATGGAACCAAACAGCTACGTTTTAAGAACCGAACCACACAATGCATTAGACTATGATTTGAACCATTACAAGTGGACATTTGCATAAAACATTAGCAAGAGTGGAACACGAGAGCCAGAATCGTGGTCTTGTTTAAGTTTCCCTACGTCATTCCACAAGTAATTTTACTCGTAAGTGCCACATTTTCAAACTACTTTTTTTTTTTGTCAGGGAATCTACAGCGCGTCCAACCATGGTGCATGCATGAGCCATAAATCTTTTTGAAGAAGACTTGACTTCGATTGAGATGAGCATTCACCAGAAATGATGGGTCACAGTTCTTGAGATTGGAGTCTAATTAATTGTCTGAACTAACAAAATCAGCCACCTTGTGTCGTGCTTGGATCAGAGTCAAACGGTTGTGTACATAATTTACCATATGAGCATAGTCAAAGTGTTGTGATAGGTAGCACATATCCCAGTGAATGGTTAGGTAATATTCTTCTGTTTTATGAATGGTGTAACGTGGTGATGCACGGCTTGAGATTTTCATTTGTTGGCACATGTTGACAGGCTGGTGCTTAGGGGGCTAGCTAGGGGCGTTGTGTTAATTAATTACTTTATTGTATTTCTTCTTGTGCCTAATTTTGATGCAGTGATATCCAAACCAACGGTTGTTCAATGTCAATCTACCAGGAAGGAACCTATTGGGGAACTACACACAGGTGACAGGTTTATACACCACTGCTTTTTTTTTTTCGAGATCACGCCCTTCAGCGCGTTTTTCATTAAGTAGAGGAAACAAAACAAAGTGACAAGAGTCTTACAGGTTTATACACCACTGCTGAAACCACAACCTGCGTTATTAGCAGGTTGAGGAATGGAGTGTGTGGGGAGTGGACGAGGGAGAAGGGGCATTTTATGAGTGGGCAGCGGGTCGCTCACTTTGCTGGTGGCCACCGCAGCAAGTCAAGTCTTCAAGGTACCAGTGGACCAGTGCTACAGGCACACCCGGGCCTCGCATTATTGCGGTGTGTGAATGCCCAGCTGCCAACGACCACCAATGATCAAGTTAGAACGCGCGCGTCAATGCACGGGGACGCCCTTAAGTTAGAACCTTTAGCGCGTCCCCAGTGGCGTTTCTAAAACAGTAATCTTCCCTTAAAAAAAAACAGTAGTCGATTTGAAGATCAAAAACAATAAAAAAGAGAATATCAAAGAGATGGTAGATAGAGCTGAGAGAGAGAATGAACATTCTTGGAGAAAGAGCGAGATAGGTGAGGATGGAAGCGCTATCTCGTGCCTATCCTTCGCACGCAGCCAATAGAATTCAACCAAAGCCGACGATTGATCAAGGTTGGGGACGCCTTGTTTTGTTTCCTTTGCGATCTCCCGGCTGGAGCTAGGTCTTAACCTAGATGAACTGTGCTGTAACAATATTTAGTCTTTTGATTAATAATTGAAAGGCCGAGGTGTCATATGCCCTGGAACTATACAAGATTATTAATAATTATTATACTCAATAAAAACAATTTAGTAAATTATGTTGCATATTTATAGTAAATTTAGTTATTATTAGGGGCATAAATATTGATTAAGATAGTTTGATATTTGACCATTCCTGCGCTTGCTTTCTTCCTAGGGTGGAGGTACTGTAGAATATAATTTGTATTGCCTCGAGAAATGTTGACTATATTATAGTGTCACGTCGCCAACAACCATAATGCACAACGTACATCCACGCCATGTCGCCTGCAGACATGCATGGAGGCACGAGACACCGATCGTCGCATTGTGTTGCAGGAACACGCGTACGCTAGTACTGTTCTGTATTTTTCTCGCAATTCATGTGAAGCAACACACAACACCTATATATGCTTCTTGGAGATATAAATTGTAAGAGGCGGTGCCAGAGGGGTCACCGGCGATGAGGGCTAGCGGCGGCGCTAGGGTTCCTCGGGGGGCGTGGGTGGCGGTGCGTCTTGCAGGCGGCGGGGCGGCGGCGCGTGGAGCAGGGGGTGGCGGCGGCGGCTTAGGGCACAGAGAGAGGAGGAGAGAAGACCAAGGCTTAGATCGGAGGAAGGGATAAGTGCCTTTTGGCAACTTCTTCTTGCTTAACCCTGAACAGTTACAAGGCCCCTTGTATTTATAGTCCTAGGAGACTTGACTCTCAAGCAACCTCGGAGATCCTTATCAGATTTGGATTCTCTTTTCCTATCTTAATAAACTAGACTTCCTATCACTACAGGAATCCGCTTCTTTGCCGAGTGCAAAGAAGTTTGCCGAGTGGCAAAAGTCGGGCACTCGGCAAAGATCATCTTTGCCGAGTGCCAAACTGCGCACTCGACAAAGAACAATTTGCCGAGTGCACGGCGTGCGGCGTATAGCACTCGGAAAAACAATATATTTGCCGAGTGCTTGGCAGTCCGCAAAACAATACACTCGGCAAAGGATAACAGGATGAAACGGTCACGTCCTCCGTCACCTTTGCCGAATGTCCAACGTTAGGCACTTTCGGCAACCTAGGCACACTTTGCCGAAAGTGCCTCGCTTATATGCACTTTCGGCAAAGTAGTTGTTTGCCGAGTGTCCAACGTGGCACTTTTCGGCAAACTATGCTGTTTTTTTTTTTTTTTGCCCCATTTTTTTTGTGGTGCCTTGGTACACTAATTACATATCATGTTCAGAATTTGGGACAATTTCAAGTTGTTTTGCTATATTTCATGAATTATTTCTATTTTCTTGCATTTTCTGGACCACTCCAAATTTGAACTGCAGGTACATGAAATAATGGACTGTGGTCATTCAAAAAATGTTATTCATGATGTTTGGCGTATGTTTAGGCTCAATCCAGGGACTTGCGTGAAATTTCAAACATTTATGTGCCGGAACATGACGAGTTACTTGCGGGAAAGGTGTTTTTAAAATCTATAAAATCCAAACGAAGTTTAAAAATCATGAAACTTGGCGAGGTGTCTTGTCATCTCATGTGGAGGCTGTGGAAAAAATTTGAAAAAGTTTCGAGCAAGTTGTGACGTCGGATGGCTAGAACCCAGAGATCCCCACACTTGATCACAACTTGCTCGAAACTCCGGTGTGGGGATCTCTAGACGCTTCTTGTCTGGGCATGCAAGAGCTATCGAAGGTTCCAGCAGTCTTGCGGTGTGAGTGGTCACCTGTTCATTGATCTTCGTGGTGGTGCCGGGTGAAGGGAGTTTGTCCAGCACGGTATTGACAATGAATTTGTCGGTGTCGGTCGTTCCTTGTTCTGCCTCCGCAGCAAGGTTGTCGTCGTTGTTGGCATCAACCAGATCCAATTTGGCTTGGATCATGGTGAAGCCCGCGGAGTCAGCGATGATCACCACTTGCTGTTCGTTTGCAGCAAGGCCGTCGGCGTTGACGGCGTCCCAAATCCAATCGCGGATTGACTGTGGTGACGGTGGGGTGGACTTGATGGCGTGCGGCGTTATCGCCGTGGTGGGTCGACGGTGTCAACGTTGTCCATCTCCGCACTGCGAGGTTCAACTGTCCGCGTGGGTTTGACGGCTGAGATCGCAGTTTGCTGTTTTTCTGCAGCAAGGGTGTTTTCATCGTCGTCCTCTAGATCCAAGTTGCCATGGATTGCGGTGATGGCGTGGTGGATTGGCTCGATGCTCATGGAGTCGTTGATGATGTCGGGCGTAGCCATATTGGAGTCGATGGTGATGTCGGCTGGTGCCATCAGGAGGTCGATGGTGACCGTCCGTCTCGTCGCTGCGAGATTCAGTCAGTAGCGAGGATTTGACGATGTCTCCATTGGTGATATGGTAGTGTTGGGTACCGCAGCATGCTTGTTCTCCGCTGGATCAGATCTGTTGCGGTGGAGAGGCTTTATTCCTGTTGATGAGCTCATGGAACTTCCGCGCCCATCCCTCAAGAGTTGTGGGGTTGTTGGCGGCGTTCTCCATGGATTTTGCGGGCTCGATCGCGGGTCAACGTGGCCTGCATCTTGTCACGATCGCGTTTGTCTTGTAAGCTGTTGTTTTTATGGCGGTGGAGAGCCGCCATCTCTTTCTTGAAGTCGGCGATGGTGAAAGCCATTGCAGTGGCGTGGAGGATCTAATGGTCTCCGGATACCAGGTGTAAGAGGCGTGCTGGAGGGGTCACCGGCCACGAGGGATAGCGGTGGCGCCTGCGCAGGGGAGGGGCGGCGGTGCGTGGAGTAGAGAGGCGGCGGCAGGTTAGGTTACAGAGAGAGGAGGAGAGAAGACTGAGGCTTAGAAGGGAGGAAGGAATAAGTGCTTTTGGTTACTTCTTCTTGCTTAACCCTGAACAGTTACAAGGCTCCTTGTATTTATAGTCCTGGGAGACTTAAGTCTTAAGCAACCTCAGAGATCCTTGTTGGATTTGGATTCTTCTTTCCTATCTTAACAAACTGGACGTCGTATCTTTAACAGACTCTTTCCTATACCGGCTTGGACTCGATATGGCAACTAAATAATGAGACAACGGCTGCGGGAGCAGCGGTGGCGGTGGCGGCCTGGGCACGGCTGCCCTAGGGCGCCCTCCCCTCTTGGGTGCTTGCTGGCCTGTTTTATCTCGCCGTGGCTTTCAGCCCTCCGTGTTGGGCATATGACATAAATTATACGCTGTTATTAGCAATTTACGAAGATTTTTTAGCACAATTTATGACACCACCTACTCCAACGTAACACAATTTACTAAGGTATCTTAGCCCAGCAAATTTTTTTATTTAAAACTCGACTTAAACGTGTAGAAACCTATAAGATGACCCCAACTAATAAGAGTTAAAAAATAGCAAACTGAGCGCAAAAATTGGTTAGGATGGAGACCCGTGACTGACACATGTTGGGGAGGGGGTGATGTCATCGCTTGTGTTTCCCGAGAAACAATTTCCATTAAATATGTACTAAAAATATTAATATCTATGGTACATAATTAGTATCATTGAAAAGATCATTGAATCTAGATTTTTAATAAATTTATTTGGAGATATAAATGTTACACGTATTTTCTACAAATCGAAATCAAACCTCGTGACACGCACACCAACAGGGGACAGTCCATTAAGGACAGAGAGTATGCATGATTGCATTGGTTGTCACTTCACCAAATGGAGGAGACGTCTTGCCTACCATCGTACATTCTTACGACAGCCTCCATGTGCGCCATTACCACACGTGTTCTTTGTCTGCATCTACTCCATGTAGGAGTAGCTAGCAAAGAGACCGGCAAGCGTTGACAAGCAAGCAGGGAGCATGATCCGGCGTTGCCTACAGGGACCTGTCCTTTTAATTGTTCCGTTAATCCCGTCTAACAACTGTTACCTTACGTTTGTTGATCTGATGATATGCAACTTCCAGATATAAGGAGAAGAGAAGGACAAACAGAGTTCCCCTACAATGGATCAAGCTATAGACACCACGCAACATCCCATGTGCCTGCGGGCCTCCTGTAACACTGTGCTTGGTTCCAGGATTAACTTCATGTCTTCATCCTGTAACACCGTGTGAGCATGCATGCATTTGATGATTGCAGACGACTGATCCATCGATCGAACCAACCGCGCTAAATTTTGGGAGCATGCTCCTTGCTGAATCTGCGAGCGAGAGCTAATGGAAGTCAATAGGAAATTCTTGTTTTTAGAAAAGGAAACAGGAAAACTCTTCAATCTGCATACTGCAGTAATGAATCAAAGGGCATATGTATGTACTCCAATAAATGGCTAGGCCCGCTGAAATACGAGAAGAGCTTCAGAAAATGCAGTTGAAACTCGAAGAACACGATGCTAGCTGTGGGGAGATCTAGTTCGTACCGAGCTCCACCACTGCACTCGGTACCTCGCCCTCTGTGTGTCCGAGCCATCATCACCACCATCATCGTCTTTGATTGGAATTTTGTTAAAACAGATATGGACTTTTTTTTAGGAAAACAGAGATGGACATGGGCGATATGGGCGCGGCAGGCTGGGAGCAGAATTTAGCCTAACACCTAAGACTATTTTTGTTCGGGCCAAAATATTACATGTGTACATAAAGGATATTTTGGGCCACGCCTAGGGCTCGTCTCTCATACTCCACTTGCGCCACAATCCGGGCCGCCTGTGGCTTTGTTCTGCTGTCAGTCACCCCTATGCCGCACTGGTCGCCTGCCCGTGGCCGGCGAGTGCGACGAGCCGAAGCGGCGACTTCGGATAAATTATTTTCGCTGCAAAATAATTTAAACACCTTATTGAATGATGATCTGCCTTTTCTACCAAACACTAGTACAGAAATCGTAACCATGGCAGCGAAAAACGATTTTGCGTGGCGGGCAAAAGCCACCGCCATCGAGCCGATCCGCACCTCCGGGGCAGGATCCGCAGCTCTGAGATCGGATCTGAGCGCCATCGCTGCTGCTCAAGGATCGAGGTCCTCCATGCAGCAGGCTCGCGGATCCGCCGAAAACCTAGCGCTGCCCGCAGATCGAGGTCGCCGCGCCGTCATCGCCCTGCGCTGCTGCCGTCGCCGCGCCGCCGTCACCCCGAGCCCGCCAAGGAGAGGCTGTCGCCCTAGGGTTCGGGCTGCGGTGCAAAAAGGGACGGCGATAGGTGAGGATGGATCCGCGCCCGAGGATAGAGAGGACGAGCTCGATCGAGGGGCACACTTCCTTGCGGATCCGCGCACACGTTGGGTGGCCGCCGTCCACACCGCCGGCCAGGGGCCACACGCGAGGCCGCCGCCACTCCACCGCACCCGTGGGGGCCGACCCGAGGGGATCCACGCTGCCGCCGCATCTAGGGGCTGGTCCGCCCTAGATCCGCACCGGGGACAGCCCGGATAGAGAGGCGGCGTCGCCGGGCCATGGTGGGAGGGAGAGGGAGTAGGCCGCCGGCCGCCGTGGGGGGAGGAGAGGGAGTAGGTCGCCGGCCGCCGTGTCTTGGTGTGAGGGAGGGAGACGGGCTCGAGTGGGAGGTGCCGGTGTGAGGGAGGGAGAGAAGCGCAAGGCTAGTGGCGTGGGGCTGCCCAAACCCCAACACTCGTATATATATACGCTGTCAAGTAGTGGGCTGCTTTGGATTTGAGGGCTGGGCCTGATTTACCGTGGCGGGCCTTATAATATCCCTGCCACGGAAAATGGATTTACCGTGGCGGGCAGGTTAGGATGCCCGCCACGGTTAATATTTACGGGATTTCTAGCCATGAGCCGGCTGATTTCTATTTTCTCGTCGGTCGATTGTTTTCTACAGGCCTTTTTGTGTCATCTGTGGTCTGGTTTGTACTCATGGGCCTTTTTCTCATTTTGAGTCTGATTATTGTAATGATATTTTTTCACCTGAAACGCGCCTATTTGTTTTCAATCTCTCTCTCTTCTTCGTCTAGAAGTCCATCTGACGCCCGTACTCCCCGTCCTTTTTGCGCCGTCCTTGGCGACACCGATGGCGCTGCCGTACGCCGCCTGCTGGGCGTAGGCGTTCGTCTGCATGGCGGCACCGGCACTACCGTGGTGCGCGCCGTAGGCGACGTTGCTCTCCCCGCACGCCTCCTGTGTGTAGCCGCCTCCCCCCAATCCATCCAGTGGTAGATCTCATTCGCCTCCAAAATTCGCTGTCCACGCATGCTGCGGCGGTGGTCAGCTCAGGTCGGCGGCCGTAGAGTTGCGTGCTCAGTGTTGGAGGCGGAGTTCTAGATCCCTCTGGGATGGGAGCGTGCTGCAGCTTGAGGAGAGCAGCCTCGAGGCTGTGGTTCGCGTCGTCGAGTTCATCTTTGTCGACTTCTATGCTTCCGTTTGTGCGGCCATTGCAACCACCTCGCCTCGTAGGTACTGTCTCCAGTCCCGTCCCTTCCTCACTATGTCCTTGTGTCCCAGTCCACCCCACACACGTTCATGCCTGTATCAAACGCCTCGGCAGTGTTCAGTCAATGCACAAATAGGTGATCTCTCCCCGATCCCATATCCAGCCCCTTTCCATTTACAGGGTTTTTTTTTTCTGATTTTTTGTTCAAATTTAGGTTCAATATTGTAGAATCTAGGTTTAGTGTAGTTCAGTAAAATCATTTTAAATCTAAGTTCATTTTAGTCAATTAGAATCTATTTTTCAGCTTAAATCTAAGTTCATTCTAGTCATGTGGCACATTAGCATATACCGAAGATTGAGATATTTGTCCAATATGTGTTGTTTGGATCAGTTGAATCCTAGACACCTTGCTTAGTCATCGAACTGCGGCTGCTGCAGCAGTAGACGAACTTGTTTTTAGATTTGTGGTGTTGTGTTGCGCCAAAGACCTCACCAGGCTGAACATAGGGATACCCATTCCTCTGGTCACTATGGGTTAGCAAATTTGTGTTACAATTATGTCAGCTTCCTATCTCAAGGATCAGGGTAAAGTTTTGGTTCAGTTTGGTGGTAGACGTTCAGCTTAAGTTTAGTCAATTAGAATCTATTTTTGCAGTAGACGTTCAGGTCTGTATCTTGTCTAGCTGTGGCTTGGTTTGTTCAGAAGCAGCTGCAGCTTGAGTGATTTATTCATTGATTACTACTAGTTGCAGTTCATTGAGTTTACAGTTGTGGCTTGATTACTAAATTAAGTTTGAGTATATTTTTTCAGTTTACGGGATAGTTCAGTTCCTTGCCCAGTTTCTTCTATGTTCAGATTTAGTTTAATACACTGAATCTAATTTAGTTCAGCTTGCATTCTCTTGTCCTGTTGCTACACGATTGCTTTGGACGCACATAGTTTGACTAAAAGTATTCCTTGCCCAGTTTCTTCTTTTATTTAGTTTCAGTTTAATATACTGAATCTAATTTAGTTCAGGTTGCATTCTCTTGTCCTGTTGCTACACGATTGCTTTGAACGCACATAGTTTGACTAAAAGTAGTTCAGTTTCGTTGAATTTCAATCTTGTATGCTTATTTAGTAATTAGTATTTGATCTGGTAGGCTTCAGTGGTACTTGATCCCACAGGATTTAGTATTTGATGTCATCGGCTTCAGTAGACCTCAGTACTTGATTTTGTAGGCTTCAGTTCCTTAATATGTCTTTTAATTTTCAGTAACCATCATTGTCTTTTATTATTGTGTATATTTCTTTAACATTTTGTTCAGTATCCGAGCATTCATTAGTCATCAGTATCTAAACCTACAGTATTCATCGGTGTCTTTCAATAGTCATTAGTATGTGAACATTCAGTAGTCATCAGTAGCTGAAATGTATTGAATATTTAATTTATTGCTTGCATTTTTTTTGTCTCAGTCCTGAATATTTATTTTCTTGCATGCATGCTTTTGTTCAGTAATCGGTTCAGTAATCTTTTGTTAGTGGTCTATGTGTTGATTTGGATTCTTCTACGAATTTCAGAGAATCTCCCGGTGAGCAGGCTCATGTGTAGGTTCTGAAAAGAGTGAAATGCACCGGAAGCCCATGAACTTGCATCGCTGTGCCAAATAGGTCCATGAACTAGTAAACCAGTTATTTGCCCCCTCAAGCTTGCAAAACCGTTCACTCTAGGTCCATCCACCAAAACCATCATGGTTTTGCTTATGTGGCATATACACTGTAGACTGGGCCCCTGCCATTTATCAAAAACAACCCCCATGCAACTTCAACACCACGCCGGTCGTCCGCGTGCAGGAGCTTGGCTACCGGAATCATCTATATATCGGGATTCCGCCGTGGCTGGCCGTCAGCGCCGCCGTGCGCATCTCCATCGTCACGACAGAGATCGGCGGAGGGCGCGATCTCCATCGTCCAGCAACACCTCGGCGTAGACGGACGATGGAAGACGGACGTGTCCGCAGCCCAACAGCGGGAGGTCCCCGCCGACGGAGCAGTGGCAGCCGCCGTCGCACCGCGTCCTTCACGCGGCACGGCGGTGTCGGTCGCGGAGCGACGCGATGGACTGAATCTGGACGGCGACGGGCCTGGCCTGCCCGTGACAAGCAGCTCGACGCTCGCATGGCTGCAGCTCGATGCCCGTGGAGATATGCCACCACGGTTGCTCAAGGGAGGCGTCGAGTAGATGGCCGGCCACCACGCAGTTGGCAGAGTCCGCCTCCACGGCGGCGCGGCGGAGTCGCGCGCGAGGCGGAGCGGCTGGCAGAGCTCGCGCGTCCTGTGAGGCGGAGCCCGCGCGCACGCCCGCAGCGCAGCCCTTCGAGATAGTCGTTGCGTCGTGTGATGCCCTGCGGCAGGCTGCCAACCACAATTTCCTGGAGGGCGCCATCGTCGGTGGACCCAGCAAGTACGCAGACGGAGGCCGATGCTCACATTCGTCGAGCTCGCAGCACTCCAGTCCATTCCTCGCACCCACAGGTGGGCATGGAAGCTACCTAGCCGCCCAGTCCATATTGAGAGCCAATAGGGTCTCGTCGTCAGCCAATTTTTTGGATTTTCGCGGCCGCCAGTCTTCTCGCCGCCAAAACAGAGCACGATTTGGTGTCATGCCCGTTCGATATTGTAATTAAAAAAAAAAAGCATGTTCCTGGAACAGTGTTCCATGATTTCCTTCCAATTAAATCGCTGGCTGCTCACCCATCCCTTCGCTTGTTTGATCGTTCGATGGATGCTCTGGTTCGCCCGAACGGTCACCATGGTGAGAACGGAGCTACCATCGCCGATGTGCGTGGCCAGCATGCCGCACGCCACTCAGCTCGTGTCGATGGAGATGCGCACGGCAGCGCTGACGACCAGCCGCGGCGTACAGCCCTTCCCAGTGGCCGAGCTCCGCACCTGGTGCCGCTGCAGCAGCGCGCACTGCCGGCATGGCGTTGAAGCAGGATGCAGGGTTGTTTTTGATAAATGGCAGGGCCCCAGTCTACAGTATAGATGCCACGTCAGCAAAACCAGGATGGTTTTGGTGGATGGACCTAGAGTGAACGGTTTTGCAAGTTTGAGGGGGCAAATATCCGGTTTCCTAGTTCATGGACCTATTTGGCACAGCGGTGCAAGTTCATGGGCCTCCTGTGCATTTCACTCTTCTGAAAACAACTTCTATGCTTTTTCTCTAAACTATCAGTTTTTAGATCAATATCAGGCTTCTAAAATTTGTTCTAGGTGTCCTTGACCCTTGACTTGAACATAATTTTGATTTTTGGGGACTCATGTGGTGATTTTTGTTTACGAGATACAAATTCTAATCTGTGGCTTATCATTTGTAGATTAGAGATTGTGTCCACCATCCATCAGTGCAGATATTTGGTCTTCATTCATCAGATTGTAAAGGTATTTTGATTTATCTTAGCATTTTCTCTCTGTCTCTTGAATCATGTAATAAATCTGATGCTCATATCCCTAATCTGTGTGGTGTGCTCTATGTTTATTTTGAGCTTTATTGTTGGTAGTATCAATGGTGGTTTTAGCATTCTTGCAGATAGATGAGTCAATATTCATAGCTTCAGTGCTTATATTTTTTCTTTTTGAGTCAGTTCAGTCGGTCAGTGCATCACTTGACACTTATTTTAGGATTCTCAGTTTATATTCATAGTTTCAGTCTTTCAATTTTGTTGAGTAATTTTAGTTTCTCTGTGCAATAGAGTTTCACTGCACTGCCAGTAGTTTGACTGCAATAGAGTTCTACAGCCAATATCACTTTGACACATCATAGTGTTGGGGATCAGAAACAATGGCCACCCCCTTCGTCACCCCGCAAATGGATGGTGGTTGACTTACCCGAATGTTCCGCGTCCTGTTTCCGTTACGAAAAGATGATACGTCACATCCAAAGACCGGATCCGGCTTCCTCACGGCGCGGCCTCCGCTCCGGTGGAGCGGCTCGCCTCTCCCTCCGTCCAGCCAGCCGGGCGGAGATCGGCGCGCCTCCGCCGCCGCTCCTCCGTCGGCGACCGCCGCCCGCCAAGGCCGCGCCAATCGTGGTCCGCGGAATGGCCCCGCTGGGAACCCCGACCCGCCCCGCGGACGCCGCTTCCAGCCCCGCTGCCGGGCGGCGCTGGGCCTCGCTCGACGCCGGGCGCCCCCGCCCTCACCTCTCGCCGCCGCGTCTCGCGAGCGCAGAGCACACCGAGGCATGGCGCGCCCGCTGCGACGGGGCAAGCGCGCCGCCGCCTCCTTCGTCCGAGCTTGCAATGGAGTCGCCGCCGCCCCGCTCCGACCCTCTGCCGCCACTAGAGCTTAGGATGGAGTCGCCGCCGCCCTCGCCCATTGCCGGTTGCTTCCCTGCCTTGAGGTCGAGGAGACCTCGGCCGGGTCGGCGGCCGATCCCGCACCGGAGGATGACGACCAGCCGCCCGCCGGATTCCCCGCTCTTCGGCCTCTTCACCTCCATGCCCAGCATGCATGGTTGTGCCGTTGTGGCGGCCGGCGTTGAGGACGGGTTCCTCCGCACGCTGCCGGTGAGTGCACCTGCAGCACCACCGCCTGGTGCAACCGTCAAGGAGCGAGTCGTGGATGCACCCAACACGGAGGATTGTGCCACTACGGGCGGTCGGCGTTGAGGATGGGGTCCTCCGCACGCCGCTGCGTGCGCGCCCGCAACACCACCGCCCGACGCAACCATCGAGGAGGGCGTCGAGGACGAGGTCCTCCGCAATCCTTCGACGGTCGGGCAAGCCGAGGCGGACTCCTCCCTACTCAACGTAGAGGACGTCCCCGAAGGAAAGACGACGTGGAGGTGGATGTGGGTGCCTCCAGCCTCGACGCCTTCCTCATCCACCCGTCCGCCCCTCGTCTCGAGCCCGACTTTGTCTCGCCTCCCAATACGGCGCCGTTCGGCCAAAGAATGGCACGCAGGGCGCTCAAAGCATCGGCGGGGGCGGATGAGGACGACGACGAGTCCGCAACGAACAGCCCTTGTCTTACCCGGATGCTGCTCGTCGGGCACCGAGACCGCCGTGGCAACTCCCCGAGCGGCCGCAGAGCTAGTCCAAGCCGGGCTTCGTGGACGCGGGGGGCAGCTCGCGGGCAGCGCGGTCCCCGTAAAGGACGGAGGCAATCGGCGATCGCCTCGCCCCCCGGTGAGCGGCATTCCCCTCCGGCCATGAGGGCCGTGCCCCCACACGACAAACGCCCCGGGCGGGGCGGGCGGACGGTTGGCTACCGATGACGTGTCGGAGCGGCTCCCCGTCCACCGCGGCTCGGGCGGCCGCCGAGCATCCGCTCCGACGTCGATGGGTGGCAGCGCGTGCTCCCCAAAGACGCTCCCTGCCGACGCTGCGGCCACGACCGCAACAAAGGTGGTGGGGAGAAGACCGGGGCCATAGCGACCGCGGCGGTTCCCGGCCACGCCGATGGTCGATGCTTCAAGTGCCTAGCCGAGGGGCATCGCGTGGCCACCGCAACCTACCTTGGCGATGCCTCCGCTGCCACCGCCTTGGTCACGTTGCACGGATTGCAAGAGGCCGAGGCGTGTTGGCGATGTGGCTAGGCGTGACGCTCGACAACAAGGCGGCGGTGGTGGGGGGGCGGGGGCGGCGGTTCTACGTGGGTCGCGGATCCCGAGGTGCGCTGACCCCAAGCTCCCCATCGACATCCCGGGTCTCCGCCGAGGAAACGCAGACGCCGCAGCGGAAGAGGAAGCAGGGGGCGACCAGCAACCAGGCTTCCATGGTTTGGCGGCCGCGGTCCGCCGCCTTGGGGCCGGTGTGCATCGACCGCGCCCCCGACCCGTGGCAGTGGGCTTTGATCACCGACCTCTCGTTGACCCGGATAGCCACCCTGAGGGACGGGCCCGGGCCGTCATCCTCGGCGGTCCGCCGCCATCGCCGGCGCCAAGGCCCCGGCCACCCCAGCCGAGGTGCTCGAGTCGACGCCGCCGTCCCTTGAGCCGACGACGCCGGTGGACAGCATTGACGCAGCCTCCGCCCACCTCCCGGACCGCGGGTCAAAGAGGGCTCGCCGCCGCCCCCCACCTGAAAAGAGCTTCGAACCTTCCTCGCCCGCCTATGAAATTGAGGGGCACCAGAGTTCGGGGCGACCGGGCCAGCACCAGAGGGGGGCTGGTCGATCCGAGGCCCCACCGTGACTCACCGGGCGGGATCGGGGCGAGCGTGAGAGGGGCACCGCGGCATGGCCGCGACTATGGTGGGCGTTGGCTCGAGGCACGCCGGCTCCGGCGCGACATGGCCCTCGCGGGCCGCCAACGCCGGAGGAGTCGGGCGTGAAGGGGAGTTCGCGTCACATGGGCAAGTGGTCAAGCCCCCCGTGTTGGCCGCGACTGCCAGCCAGGAGCGTGGCGCGTTGACGATGACGACGGATGCTCCTCGCCACCACCGGGCTTCCCTTTGCCTGCATACAAGGACGTTGAGATGGAGCGAGACGCGTCGTGCGATGGCGACGATGATGCAGCGCTCAGCGGACGTGTCGAGGTTTTCGCCCAGCGGGTGCTCAAGAAGGCCGCCGCACCCCCCGCTGCGACGCCCCGTTGCGGACCAAGGTCTACGACCAATCGTCCGGCTACCCCCTCGGGAGCGCGAGGATAGCGGCACGGCCGCCGCGAACATCCCGCCGCCGCCAGGCGAGGGAAGCCCTCATCTTGCAGCGGCCGACGGCCGGGGAAGACGACGGCAGAGGCCAAGCAGAGTACGATGCCATGTTTGGCGACGACCCCGCCGACGCGGATGCCGAAGTCGTTGCGGGAGCTCTTCCCGACCTCGCACGCCCGTGGCAGCTTAAGGGCGTCGCGCGGCGCCAGCGCAAGATGAGCGCCACCGCCGATCCACGTATCCGAGGCGGTCGCCGCAACCCGTGTTGTCCAATCCGTGAGTAATCCGCTTAGGAGGAAAGGTTAGGGAGTGGTGCATAATGTAATATCCTAACTCCCATGAACGCGAGCGCGCGACAAAAAGAAAAGTGTGGATGTAAAAACTCTTCTCTTAAATACAATGATGCGCAAGTCTTTTGCGTATTCGAGAAAAAAAAAAGATGATACGTCCGCGAGACTCCGCATCAAAACGGAGAGATTCGGTTCGAGCGCATCGGCGACGCTGTAGGTCGAAAGGATACTGAGATTCGTAGTTGACGCCGCTCCGCCTCGAGCAATATTCGTCGGGAGGTTCGGATGTCGCCGCCGATTGATTTCGGTTTCGCCCGGACGGTTGATCTTACCCTTTGTTTATGCAATTTGAATAAGCAAAACCGAATGGAGGTATTCGCGTGCGTGGACGAGGCGTAGACGGTGGTCCCCGGCGGGTGGTTGAAGAGAAGTGCAGAATGACCGTAAGACCCTCGCCAGAAGGGATATTCCGGGAAGTAGGTAGAGGGGCGTTTGGTCATGTAAAAGCCTACGGGCGACTATAAATGGAGCCCTGGCGGGCGTTGTAAAGGACGGATGGAATATTAATACGTAAAAAGTGTTACCCTTTCATTCGGTTTCTCTTGCCTAGTCACTTTAGGCCCGGTTGGTTCGGGCAACCCGGGGGTGGCCCACTTCGGATCTACCACAACATTGGCGCCCACCGTGGTTGTCCGAGCTTTCCATGCCACCCAAGGCAAGGTCGAGAGTCCCGCCGAAATCGTTCAGCAGCGACGGTCGAAACCGTTCACCAAGACTCGGTGATCGAACCGGGTCGTACCCTCGCACCTCCGGCCAAAGCCACACCCGAGGATGTGGCCGAGGGTTCCGGCTGCTGGCGGGCCTAGAGGAACCGGCCCAGCAAGAGGACGACTTCCAAGAAGATGAACGCCCGAATGTCGATGAAGATGAGTAGCTCGACGAACAGGTTCTGAAATGCAGCAAGAGCCCTAAAAGAACTCAACGATCGGCAAACCGAAAGCTGCGAGAGTGGAGGGCTCGCTGGGATGCTCTACTCCAAAGAAACCACGAAGCATAGAGAAGAGATGACCTGCGAGCAGCTCGGGCAAGCTGATATCGAAAAAGGCCAGACTAATACTAGTGATCAACCAATTCCGAGAGTATGCGGTAAATGAGGGAAACGGCGTAGGTCGAGGTAGAATAGGAGCAGCTCCTATTTTGGCAGATATACCCGAAGAGGACCCCAAGAAATTGATCCTATTTCCCCGCTTTCGGCGAACTGCGGCGCCACCCATGGCCACCGGATACAAACCCAGCATCGCCACCCTTCAACAATAAGACGTACCGAAAGAAGATCATCGCCCCACGGCGCGCGAAGACATTCGGCTAGGGGGAATTCATCGATATTAGCTAAATCCCCGATCATGGCGGTAGAGGATATTGCACATGAATGGTATGTGGGTATTCGTCCATTGTCCATCGAAAATTGGAAGCAGCTCAAAGAGCAACTGTTCACAACCTTCGAAGGTTTTAAAACAAGAAAGAAGAGCACCCGAGATTTCCGAAGTTAAAACAAGAAGAGGGCGAATCACTCACCCAATATCTAGACAAGATAATACAGCCTACGGGCCTAGACCCCAAATATCGCTAATGAAGTGGTCATCGCTTTAGCTATAGAGGGGATGGATATCGGCCAATGCACTTCCACGTTAGAAAGAGAAGAGCCCGAAACAAAAAAAAGAACTATTTGAGCAAATTAGGAAATTTGCCAAAGCGTAAGAGGGCTTAAAAAGAAGAAAGGCAGCTAAGAAGGATGCGGGCGGCGATCACCGAATCCAACCAGCAAGAAGTCATCAGCGAGGAGGAAAAACTTTTCGTCCAAAGAAATAACGTTCAAGAAGATTCGGCGCAATCAACCGAAATCGGTAACGATCCGAACGCCTCAAATCGCCAGAATTCCGGATCGTCTCGGCCGAATAGAGGAGGTCATGGAGCAAGAGGAAGAGGACGCGAAGGGAAGAGGACCCGAGTTCCGTATTGCTTTATATGTGGTGAAAATGCCGGTCATTTCAAAGAGAGAATGCAAGTACGGCCGCTTAGCAAAAGAACAAGTCGAAAAGATGAAGGCTCTCGAGTAGCCAAACCCCAAAACACGTGTTCCACAATACCGAGAACCATCGGTTAGTCGAGGCAAATCCTTATTTCGCCCATACCCAAACCAAAGAATACGGTTGTCCCGGGGATGTTCAACGGCGGCAATTTTCGCGACCAACTCAAAGAAGAACAATACTGTGGAATCATCCCGGATATTATCCATTACCACAAGCCCCACGTAAATCAAGTCCAGTCTGTTCTCGTCTCATCTCCGTCAAACCTCGAGTTTCAAAGAAATTAATACTCGGGCCAAGCCCGAATCCAACCATGATAGTAGAACGGTGAATTCGGTGCTACCCACAAATGGTCACATTTATGCAATTACGGGTGGATTCAACTTGGAGCATGAAAGCAAAAGAGCCGAAGAAACTATGAGAGAAGAGTGCACATAGTGTCCCCGAGACTACCGTTGAACAGGCCGGCATGGTCTCTCGGTTCCAATCACCTTCGACGAAAAGCGACTTTCAAGTCGAGATTACCATCACAAATGATGCATTCGTTGCAACGAAGAACGAAGCGCACTTCACCTTGCATAACATCTTGGTGGATAATGGAAGTTCGGGCGGACATTCTATTCATCAAAGCATTCAAGAGCATGGGCATGGACGGGATAACCTTACAACCGGCCGGAAATGCCTTATTCGGCTTTGGTGGTAAGAGAATAGATGCTATCGGCAAGAAAGATATCCCGTAACTTTTGGTGAAGTAGGCTTGCTCAACGTAAACAATCACTTTCGGCGTAGTCAACATAGACTACCCGCATTACGGCGATTTTTGGCGGAGGAGTGATCAATAAATTCGACGCGATTATCAAACAAAGCTATCTATGCATGAAAATACCTTCCCCATTTGGTGTTATAACCGTCCCGGGTGACCAAGAAGCAGCTCGCGAGGATAGACGGGGTACATCATGATCAATGAAGTAGCAGCCACAAGCAATGGGAAGAGTGATGAACAAGCCGAAATCGAATGCGTAGATCGAAGCTCTAGGAACCGAAGGTGGACACGGCCGAAGCAACCAGAAAAATACCATTATCCAAATAAGATGCCCCGGACAGAGCTGTCATAGTCGAGCCGGGACAAAAAGAGAATTCAGATCTTGTCTCCTTCCCGAATGAAAACAAGGATGTTTTCGCCGGTCGGAGGAGGATCTAAAAGGCGTGAGCGAAACCTAGCTCAAAGATAACCCGAATGTCAAAAAAAACCGTCAAACCTAAGAAGCAAAAATTACGAAAGTTATTAGATGAAAGAAGCAAAGCCGCGGTGCGAAGTGCAAAGGTTATCCGATGCCGGGGTCATCGAGCAAGTACAATACCGGAATGGCTAGCAAATGTGGTCATGGTACAAACGAAGATGAGCACCGAAGAAGTCAAAAAGTGGCGAATGTGCGCCGATTTCACCAATTTGAACAAAGCTTGTCCGAAAGAACCCTATCCCCTTCCTAGAATCGACACTCGATCGACATCGCGGCAGAGAAGCGAGAGGATGAGCCTCCTTGATTGTTTCTCTGGTTATCACCAAATATGGATGAACCTAGAGGATGAAGAAAAAACCAGTTTCATCACACCTGGGGGCACATATTGTTTCAAGCGAATGCCATAAGGCTTGAGAAACACAGGTCCAACCTTCTCAAGAATGTCGGACGAAGTCTTTAGAGAGCAGAAAAAGAAGAAGAATCTAGTAACTTACGTGGATGACATAGTAGTCATCAGCAAAAAGAAGGAGTCGCACATTGCTGATCTAAAAGAAACTTTCGCAAACCTAAGGGGAGCGGATTAAGATTGAACCCGGAGAAGTACATATTCGGCATCACAAAAGGAAAAATGTTAGGCTGCTTAGTTTCGGCAAGGGGACTCGAGGCGAACCCAGACAAAATTGCAGCAATCTTAAAGTTGAAACCCCCTAACAACCGAAAAAGGGTTCAAGGGCTAACAAGGTGCCTTGCAGCCCTCAACAGATTCATATCAAGGTCAGCCGAAAAGGGCCTGCCTTTCTTCAAGGTGCTCAAAGAAAGCTCTGAGTTCGAATGGGGCCCTAAATAGCAGAAAGCATTCGAGGAGCTAAAACGCTACCTAACAAATCGACAAAGAATGTCCAAGCCCTCACCCAATGCTACGTTATTGCTACATCTGGCAAAGCATCACCGGTCGCCCGTGGCGCCAGCTTCTCGTGGAAGAGAACGACCACGATAACAAGCTTAAGCAATTCCCAGTTTATTATGTCTCGAAGTGCTTTCGAGCGCCAAGTTTATTCGGAGCTCGAGAAAATTGCCTACACAGTGGTCATGGCATCTAGAAAACTTAATCATTATTTTCAGGCTCACAACATTCGGGTAATCTCATCTTAGCCCCTGAATCGGTGTTCGAAACAAATAAGCAATCGGGTAGAATAGGAAAATGGGCAGCTGAATTGAACGAGTTTGTTATTGATTTCGAAAGCACAGGTCACCCATCAAAGCTCGGGCAATCGCGGACTTCATAGCCGATTGGACTCCATCGACCAACGAAAACAATATCGGCTTCTAGGAACCACTATCGACAGTCCATTGTGACAGAGCATGGTGTGCAAAAGGTGCAGGAATTTCGGCAGTTCGACACCCCCTATAGGACCTTTCGTTCGTTACGCAGCAAGATTGTAATTCGCAACCACAAATAATACAGCCAAATACGAGGCGGTGTTGCTCGCACTCCAGAAACTAAGAACCATGGGAGTTAAAAGATGCAACATATATACCGATTCCCTAGTAGTCAGTGGACACGTCGAAAAAGAATACAACGCAAAGGAACCCATGCTCTCGATAGGAGCTTTCGAAAAGCACTTCGTGGGTTTTCGGTCAAACATATCCCTAGAAGCGACAACCGAGAAGCGACGAGTTGGCGGCAAAGCAGCTTTGAAATCCCAACCCCACCGGAGGTTTTCTTCTAGCTATTGTCGGTTAAAGCAATCAAGGAAGAGGAGGACGCACCAAGAGCAATTCACGCTATATCAAGTCAAGACGGAGAACTTCCATTTTGGTTTCCCCGGCGGGGACCTACAAACCGAATCCAAACATGAGCAACAAAGAATGGCTTCAAGGACTAAGCATTATTCAATCATCGTGGGCGATCTGTATAAAAGATGGGGTCATAGCACCGAAATTAAAATGCATTAGTACGTAGAAGAAGGAAGAAAGCTACTTGACCGAAATACATGGAGGCATGTGCGGGAGCCACGAGAGGTCCGCATGAGATAGCGCCACGAGCAATGAGGCAAGGGTTCTATTGGCCTACAGCAGCCGAAGATGCTAAACAACTTGTAAAAACATGCTTAAAACGGGATGTTCGCTAAGAAGCAAAGTGCTCGGCAAACCCTACCAAGCCCATAATACTTACCCGGCCTTTACAACGATGGGGAGTCGATATAGTCGGCCCTTTGCCAACGGTGCACAGAATCTGAAATTCGCCACTATGGCCTTAGACTATTTCACCAAATGGATCGAAGCAAAGCCCTTGGCAAAAATCACCTCGGAACTCGTTATCTTTGTCCGGCAAAGGATAGTTTGCCGTTTCGTGTCCCGGCTTACATCACCGTCGACAACGTAAAAACAGTTTGACTCCACCGAATTAAACTTCGCGACCGAAGTTATCCATCAAGTTAACTTTTGCTTCGGTCAATCACTCTCGTGAGCAACGGAGCGATCAAAAAGGAGAACGGACTCATATTCTCGGCAGTATCAAAGGCACTGAATGCAAAAAAGGAAGATGGCCAACCAAAATGGTTACCGCTGTGCGGGGGCACAATATTTCCCTTTCAAGAACAACCGGATTCACACCATTCCGGCCGCTCTATGGCGAAGAAGCCGTGACCCCGAGGAATTAAAGCTTGGCTCTTTCCGCACCGAGATTGCATAATCAACCGAAATTCGGTGATACATCGAGGCCAACACTTCTGAATTCGTAGAAAGTTGCGGGCCGCCAAATCCTAGACAAATATCACAAATAAAACAAAAAAGCGGCGAGATAAAGCCGTCCTCCGAAAAAAGCATTTACGCCGGGGATATGGTCCCGATTCGGCACCTCGACAAGCGAGGAAAAATTATTGTCACAATGGTACAAATCCGTTCATAGTATCAAGCATGGTGAAGCTAGGAGTATTCCGGCTCAAGAACGAAGACGGGAAGAAACAACACACATATGGAATGCGGACAACCTCCACGATTCTACCCTTGAACCCCCGCTCTCAAGAATGAGAGTTGTAATTTCGTTATTTTACTTCTTTCGTTGCAATACCTAAACCAAAACTAAACTGGGGATCCGCTCTTTTTTTCCTCATAGGGGAAGCCCTTTTGGGGTGTGAGGTTTTTTAATGAGGCGGTCCTTTGTAATATTTCTCCTAACTTAAGAGAACCATTTCCCCAAAGCGTTCGACATGCTCAAAGATCCATCGAAAACAAGGTGCGACAAAGTAACACCTTGGGTATTCGAAAGTAAAATATAACTTAAGTTTGCCGAAAAGATCGGCAAACACGGCCGAGGTGCCGGAAACAAAAGGCGAAGAAGCCGCAAATTCGAGAAGAAACCGAAATGATTCCCTCGATTACAATCAAGGCAAAAAGCCTCAAATTCGGGTGGAACGAAAAGGTCTCCCCGTTTATGCAAAGGCTAAAAAGCCTCAAATTCGGGTGAAATGAAAAGGTTTCCCTCGTTTATACGAAAAGGCGAAAAAGCCTAAAACCCGAACACCATCAACGAAAACCTAATCGAAAGATTGAATAGCTCGGCAACAAATAGCCCTCCAATAAGGGGATCACCCTCAATGGCCCGGAATTATTCTCGACCCATCTGAATCACATTTTGAGGAATTAAAAAGATTCCACCAGATCCTTAGAATCAAATACATTAATGACGACACAATGATGGTCCATCAACCCCTACCTGCCAACAAGATGCATACCGCGATACACTAAAACCTGTATAAAAGAAGACCCAATGAGAGCCTCGGCTCCTCAAAAATTAGATTGATGCTCACAGAGCAACATAGCTAAGGAAAAGAGGGCAAGTGTAGGGACTTCGGTCCAATAGAAATGAGAGGCCTTAGGAAGAGTGTCTTTGGCGTTTTTCGGGCATAGGTAGAGCCGAAGGGCGCTTATACCAAGTGGAATCTCTCATTTCTTTTCGTCAAAAATCCAATAATTCGGGGGTAGATCACAATGGACATCTCGCAAGGGCATGCAAGCCGGAAGCAAAGCGAATAAATCGCAGGCAGCTACGTGTGCACCGGAGCGAGGAAAAAAGGTCCCCCACGCGGCCGCCGCCGGAGGAAATCGGCAAAGAAGCTCGGGACACAAAGTGTGCAATCGAAAACCGGAAGCCGCGCGCAAAGAAGTGCAAGGCCGGGTGAAACGTGATCAACTACGCCGAAAGACAATTCTACCACGTAAAAGTCCCGCCAAAGAAAGTTAATGACGAAAGTCACCATGCACCGACAATGAGTCGAAATGATGAGGCATACAAGCTAGGAGTGCAACAACACAATCGAGGGCCAACACGCTCGTCTATTCCAACAAGTAATCTTTGGCATGGTAGAGGCTCACCGAGTTCAGCTACAAGAACGAATAAGATAGTTGACGTAAGCGCCGAAGAGCAAATGCTCCAAGAAAACCCCCCCTCACAGAACCCGGGAAAAGGAGCTACTCCAAGAAGGCCAAAAGCGGAATAATAAAACTCGGGAAACTTCAGCCAAGAGCCGGCAAAGACCGGGACCGTATTTCACAATCTGCACCACTAGACGCAAAACCGGTGTATTCAAATTTGTAACAAAAAAATAATTTTGGTTTACGAAACACCTAAATGTATCCGTAGAAACTTTCGGCAATTGCAAGAAGGGGGAGGGTGTTTCTTAAAGAAAAGATAACCCTTGTAATCACCAAAAGCCCAAAATTACCAAAAACCTTATCCGAGAAAGGATAAGAATGAGAATAATGTAGCTCAGACCGAACTAGAATACCAACAATCAAGCAACAAAAATTCCGATAGCCACCAACAAGGGGAGGGTGTTTCTTAAGCAAACCTAATACTTGGTAACTACCGAAAGTTCGATCATTAGGGGACCACCCCACGTATTTACTTTCAACCTTTAGGTTTCATTCCTTTGGAAGATAGTCAAGATTACAAAGATATCGGTACCGAGGAGCCACAACCCTCCTCGGGTTCCTCCTCTACTTCCTCTTTCGGTTCTAACAACATTCCCTAGTCAAGTTGTTCTCGCCTCTCCGAAGGAACAAAAGTCGCCCAAAATGCCCGACAGCTTCAAGCGGTTCGGGTAATCTTCTTGCATCGCGAATTAAAAAACCTCTCCATTTGCTCATTAGGGAAGTGTTCCCAAAAATTGTGCCACGACGCACCACTAACACCGAATCCACCCCATTCAACTTTGAGCGATTCTCCTCAATAAAATTCGTGGTCCCTCCTCGAACCTCAAGCAATCATTCAAGTAGTATTTAACACAAGTTTCAACCAAAACACCGAATATTTTACAACTTAAAAACAAGTATCTTTAAGCTACCCTATTGCCATCATCTTCCGGGGCTGACCATCCATCCCAGGGTGCCACGGAGGAGGGGCTACCGGCAGCCGAAACCTCCGGTTTCCTTGCTTTGTTGTGGGCATCTATACAGGCTTTCACCTTGGCCTTTATCTCCGCCTTCTCCTCATAACTCGTGAAACGGGTGTCAATCACAAGCCGAAAGACATACAAATCGAATTCAATATCCGAAAGCGTCGCGAACACTCACCCCAAAGACGAGAAAGCAGCTCGCATAAGAGCAAGATCTCACCCACCCCGCACCAGTTGCGTTGTAGAAGGCCAGCGCCACCGAGGACACCTCCGTCGAGTCTTCCAAAGACTCGGAGGGATCGGATTTTGGCGCAATCCGCCAAGGTGGGTACAACCAGCGTCCCGAAGAGCCGAACCGAATGCGCACAAAGATTTCGAGTGAGGCATACCCACGCCCCGTCTCAACCCGTTCCTCGAGACCCTAAAGCTCCCCTACAAGAAAGCCGAGAAGCCGGCCCGCGCATCGGGTTGGCCGGAGGAAGAGACTCATCGCCGAAGGAAGACAAATGGCCTTGGTAAGCCCGCCCGCCCCGAACCTCGCGCCCAATCCCGGCAAGGAGCGCGAAAATGCACGAGCGTTGAGCCTTGAGCTCCTCCATGAGCTCCAGAACACGCTTCTCAGCCGCGTCGGCCTTTTTCGCCTTCTTTCGGAGGGAGGCCTCGCCCTTTAGATAGCTCTCAAGCTTTTGGACCTTGGCCTTTTCGGCCTCAAGAGCCCCGAAGACGAAGTCTCCCCGGGCGTGTAAATGCTTTACGGAGAGTCCGGCCGGCGTAATTTTCTGCAACACGTAAAAGCCGATCAATTGAGAAAGGAACTTCGATCGGAACCAGTAATAACAAGGCAAAGCGAATAAAAAACTACCGAAAAACAACAAAAAACTTACCCCGGCAGCAAAGAAGTTTAGTGTCTCGAATAACTTTTGAGGACGGACCTTTAGCAGGTCCCTTTCCACTTCAGGAGCAGTAAAAGCCGAAGAGCATATCTCTCCGACCTCAAAGCCCTTCTCGGTGGGTAGAAAAGGCAGCGAGCGGTGGTTCACATTCCCAACCACCCTCGCATCCGAAGGAGCCCCTAAAGAACGAGCAATGTCGGTAAGTCTTTTCTTTTTTCGGGCTCATATCTTCAGGAGAGCTAGAGCCCGAATACACCCTTGTTTCTCCATAATCACTAGAACGAGATTCCAAAGAAACAAGGCCATGGCCGAATAGACAACACTGAGCAATCTCAGGGGTCATCACTGTTGGTATAAATTAACGCACACAGAAAAATCCGCAAGCACACGGATACCGATGTAGCTTTCACCTAAGAGTATTCTAAGGTATCGATTTTCACGGGGAATGTGAAGTGGACTAGCAAGAAACAAGATCGCTAAAGGATAACTAATGATAAATATTTTTGGTAGTATAGAGGAAATATCTAAAGTATTCTAAGTTGTTCTATCTAACCGCACTCGGGATACTATACTTCACTTACTATGGAGCAACAAAGACGTTTTTCGATCCTCGATAAAGACCGGGGAAAAAGTGATCGGGGAAGGCTGCCAAAAGCTCTACGTAACACCAACCTTAACGTGGTGGATTAAAAAGGCCCGACAGAGCCTGTCACCTCCGGGGCTACCACAACTAACCCTAAGATTGGGCGCAAACTCGGTAAACTATAGCCTAGACACCATGTCTCCACTAATGTTTACTACTCTAATCTTGTTCCTAGACTAGAGCACTCAATACGAGGAAAGATCAAGCAAGCTAAATATAATAAGAACTGAACTTAATTAAAAAGAAAACATAGAAATAATAAATGAAGAACTTGGATATAACTCGATGAAGAATTAGATCCGTAGAGGTACAAAGTTGAGGAGAAGCCGACAATCCCAGCTTCTCATCAGATCTCTCACCTCTCCTCTCTCCTTATTTTCTAATAACTAGATTAAATCTAATGAGAACTAATCTTTTCTAGATAACTAAACCTAAGAGATAGATCCATACAAGGGACCCTTCTCTTGATCTAGTGAAAAGAATAATGAATTAGCATTTTCAGGGGGGGTGGTCTGCCTCTTTATTTATAGTCCTAAGGGATGAATCTGAGCCGTTGGATCAAACCGACCTAAAACCGACTTAAATCAAAGGCTAGATATGATTCTCACGATCCCATAGGTCGATGGAGGAACCTTCCAGAAGCTGGACACGTGGCACCTCTATGGAGGGCCGGGTGGCCCCACAGGTTAGGCGGGCGGCCTCCCCCTATGGCAGGTGGGTCCCACCTTTGGCGAGTCATTTTGTGGTGTCTTCTAGGTCCTTGGAATTTATACTAATGGTCGTGATTCAAATCTTTTGATTCCGGACTCCAAATGTGGCAAATGATATGTCTGTTTCGATCGTCTCAACGAGCTCTTCGCAATGGACACCAAAACTCGTGGAATCCGTTAGAATCAAACCCTACAACTAGTGTTTGTGTTCCTTTTTATATCATTTCATGCAATAGTTGTTGGTTATATTAGGAGAATAAGGACCATCAACAATCATGAATTCATGATAAAACCGTGACTTACCCAAGCCGCCTTTCGCTGGCACGTCGGTAGGGGCAGAGGAAGAGGGCACCTAAGCCGAGCCATCCCTCGAGCTCTGCCCCTTCTTCTTAGGTGGAGCAGCATCGGTGCCGGGGCGATCTTGCTTCCACTTGATTTTCCCGAATAGATCACCCACTGACTGGGTGTCATCATCTTTGAGCGTCTCACGAGGGTCGATGACTTTCTTAGTGGGCGTCATCTCCTCAGTCGCTCGAAATTTCCTGCAGAACCCATTGACGTGAGAAATTATCCGAAGATACCAAAAGGGCAAAACATGGAAACGAAACAAAAATGACTCGTCATATTCTCAAGCCGTCTACCATCTCAGTAACTCCAGAACCAAAACACCGTGTCTCGCCAAAAGCAAGCTTTCGGCTTCGGCGACCAGGAATTTTTGCCAAAACGCGCCCTACCTCCATGTCAGCAGTTTCTTTCGGCCGACCCCGTCCAGCCAATTTCTTCCATCTCAAACTCTCAAGAGGAGCCGAATTCTGATTAACACAACCACGACCTCGCCCAAGTCCTCGACCGTGGCCAACTCCAGAACCCCAGCCCCGGCGAGCGGCTTTAGCCTCTCGTTGGTGTAGCCCCGAAGTGGGCTACCCCTTGGTAGGACGAATCACACACCCGGGCTGAAGTAGACACAAAGATGTAAGCGAAACTGGAATGCTCTTTCTATTAATCTCTGGTCTCTCTTTACAAAGCCCCTCGGGGGTCTATTTATAGTCCGTAGACTCTTACAATCCCGATTTTGTCCTTCTTCCAACCCTGGGTCCCCACGCTTCCCGCCGGCATCCAGGGGTAGAATGGTATTTTCCCGCCTCGCGATCCCACCAACCCACGTCGGGTCTTTCGGCTCCGGACCGCGAGCACCTGCAAGATGACATTAGAAGACATCCGTCAAGAACCTTCTTCGGCTAATCGGTCGAAAGCAATGGCTCCCGATCGCCTCGCGAAGAAGGCCGCCCATCGCCGTAAAGGGCTAAGGCCCGGCTCATGGATTCAGCGATGAAAGTATGAGCATTCGGCGTGTTTTTCGTCGAATGTCGTTGCCTTTGTCCCTTCTAGCGTGATCCCCTGACGGCCACCGGGACGAAAAGTATGAGCATTCGGCTTGCCAAGCCAAATACCACGGCTTTTCGTCATGCGACCACCGATCCCCCCATAACTCTCGGTGGATGGCCGCACCTCAGCCCTCTCGGCCGAATGCTTTTGCTTTCGCTAGTAAGCTACTGAAACTCCACACCTTCGGCTCTTATCCTTGATTCCCAAGGAATTCATGAAGCCGAATCTCGGAGCTTTCGCTCCTAAGAGTCGAAACTCAGCCCTTCAGCCGGTCCTAACCTTGGCCAAATCCTTCCTCTCTTGAGGGCCGTTAGCAGGGGGTAGGCAGCTTTCGGCCTCCCCCCAATAGTAGCCCCTCGAGGCCAGGGTAAAGGACTTATGTCCTTCCCGTGGACGCAAAAGTTAGGCCCTTAAGAAACCCCCTCGGTGCCGAATGCCCGGCTTTTGTTGTGTAATAATGATAATAATAATGATTTTTTTTACAATAAATGCCCGAGGAAGACGAAATTACGTCGTCTCAGGTTGCGAGCCCTTTACTGATGGATGGGACGTGTTTTCGAACCGCGCGCCGCCTATTCCTATATAAAGGGGTTGGGGCCGGGACAGTGATCCCCCCGGCTCATTTGCCTCCCAACGTTCTTGCTTTCTCAGCGTTCTCTGAGCTCTTCGGCTTTCGGCTAATCTTCGCCTTTCGGAGCTTAAGGGCATTCAGCAATCGGCTTCGTCATCCCAAGTAAGGGTTCCTTCCTTCCTTTTCTTCTCTTTGTTTCGGTTGAGTTGGGCGCCCCCATTTTTTATTTTAGGGTTTTGCCGTTTCTTTCTATCTTTGTATTCTAGGTTTCGTTGATTCGTTAGAATGTCGGATCCGATTGCGTCGGGGTCCGGCTCTTCGTCGAAGAGCTCGGATCTTCTAGCAGCTCATCGAGTTCAGATTCGCGATTCTTTGGCGTGGTCGGGCACGACCGATTCGAGCATTGATCCGCATCGCTTTTCTAGCGAAAGTGAGGAAAGTACCGAATCGACGAATTCCGCCGGTCCTCAAGTTGCGGATGAGACAGATATGGTCGTTGACATAGAAGGGTCTCCCACGTTGGTGGAGACTTGCGTGGCTGAACCCGGCGTCTTTCGCGCCTTGGAGGGGTCGAGGGATGGAAGCTATTCTCTTGCCGGCGGTTCCGGGAGAATCAGCCTTCGGCTCGGCGTGAGGTATATTGGGCCTGTACCTCGCGAAGTTACCGAGGAAGTCTTGAATGAGTATGTGCAAAAGGGTTTTATGGATCGGCGAACGAGGTCATTATGCCGTGCGCCGAAAGGTGAGAAATACCCGAATCCTAAGCCCGGGGAGGCTCTTGTGTTCAAGGATTACTTCAGGGCAGGGTTTCGGCTACCTTATGAGGACGCCTTCATCAGTGGAGTGCTTGATCGTTTCGGTTTACAACTCCATCATTTGACACCGAATGCGTTTACTCGCCTCGGGGCGTTCGTGTGGGCTATGAAAATGATGGGAGCCCCCCTGTGTGTGGACACGTTTGTTCAGTTCTACGCCCGCACAAGAAACCCAGGAAGATTCGGGATGAAAGGACGGATGAGCATTGCATCGTGCAGTTTGGTGCTTACACATTTATTCCCAAGGGTACGATTCGCTTGGCTCCGACCTTCTGCAACAAGTGGTCGAGGTGGACCCAGTATTGGTTCTATGCCAGGGTTAGTGCGAAGGATGGAGATGACACCGCCAAGTCTGGCCTTCCGTTAAACAGTTCTCTTTCTAGCCGAATGGTGCCCATGCGAGGTAAATGCCAGGCCCATCATTTCGAGAATGCAGAGGGAGATGCGGAGGCTACTTTGGCCTTTGTCACGCCCCACTTTTAATGGGTCGTTAATCACACGTGTTTGCGCCGGGATCACGCCACAAACACGACTATTAGTAACGGATATTGGTATACGTAAAATAATAATAAACCGAGCTATAGAAATATAGGATGGAAAGGGGCTTACAGTGGCGACGAAGGGTCACCAAGCCGGGTTACAATATCAGAGGTGGCCAACCGAGAAGCGGTGGATTAACTATGACACTGCCCCGTACTCCACAGGCAGACTTGTGCACGGATGAAATCTGGGCTTCAACGTCCTTCTTCTAAGCAACCATCTTACGAACTCCTACGATACGCTGGTCCTCTACCTTTTCGTCGATCTTACCTTCACATGTGCCGATATCTGTAAAAATAGAGGGGTGAGTACAAACGTACTCAGCAAGTCCCAACCAGGGGGTTGTAATTATTAAGGGTTTGGGCCCTAGAAGAGTCTCTAAAACTGCTCTCGCTAGTTCCTGAGGTTATCTCATGTCATCACTGTCATGACACCACAGGTTAGTCTTCATAAGTGTATATCTAATCATAGATGTTCAAGCCTAGCACTTGCCCATTCCAAGGACGTGGCTATTCGAATAGATTCAATGAACTCTGCAGAGGTTGTACACTTTCCCCACACGATGGACACATCCTCTTCCATGATCAGTGGTCGACCGAGGTCCAACGAGATCCGTACCCGCTTGGGTGCTACCCTAGGTATATTGGTATAATCTTCACCAAAGGTTTCTCGGGGGTTGGGAATGTGAAGGTCACTCAGCATCCCATTAGCACTCAGCATTTCGGATGATCACTCAGCACCCGTCAACTTAATAATTTGTATACGATAACATTGCGCCAAAAGTTTTACGTGGAGGATCACAAAGCAACCACTCCAACCCGACCTCGGAAGATCACCTAGCATCTGAGTCAGCTCCCGATAGCCCTTCCGCCTATCACCGCCATTTGTTGACGTTTCTTAACGTCGCAGAGAAGAATCCGCAAGCGCATGAATTGTCGTTGTAGCTTTCACCCGGATATATTCGGGGTATCGTATTTTTCCACGAGGGACGGTCGCGCGAGAGGGCTTTCGGATAGCGTCTACCCAAGGCAAGGTTATGTTCTAAGAGTGGTGAGGTATCTCTATGGGCTTAAGTTTCCGAGCGGGGATTTTTTCGAGCTTGTTAACTACTCACTTCGGGCTTCGGCACCTCATGGCGGGATGGAGACCGGCAATTGCACCGCGCCACACCCGAACGTGGGGGATTACAAAGGGACGGACAAGGTCGTCACAACCCAGCCCGCCTACCCCCTCAACCGTGGGATGCGCCACAAAAGATAGGCTACCACTAGTCCAAACACCACGTTTGCACCGATGATTGCTACTCTAGGGTGAATTCAAGGCTTACCCGTCCCCGGGGTCCTTCCACTAGAGCACCGCCAAAAGACGACTATCAATCCCGTAAGATCATAACAGCTAAGATAATATGCTTGAAAAGTAATAGGCTGAAAGATAATCACAAACTTCTTACCAAAGCGTAAGCAGATTGTAGAGGTACAAGCGAGGTGGGTACCGACAAGTCCGGCACTCCGTCCTCCTAGGAACCGCGGTACACCGGGGGCGGACCGACAACTCCAGGTAGAAGGAGCCAAGTCTCCTTCTAGCTCTCCCTCTCTCACTCTCTAGAATTAGAATGGGGATAGAGGAAGAAAACTCTCTCTCTCTCTCTTGCTTCTCTTGTGCTTGTAGCTCCTTGAGGTGGTGTGTTGTATGAGGGAGAGAGAGGAGGTATTTATACACAAGAGGGAGTGAGCTAAATGACCTAACTACCCCTAAACCGACCTAAGCAGGGCGTCCAGGTACGTTGCACCGGCCATCAACACCCAAACCGACTGATTCAGCACTTAATGTACCGCCACGAGCAGACTGGGCTCGAACCGCCCCCAGGAGGGTGCGGCCGCACCTTGGGGTGCGCCCGCACCCCTTTGGGCTCGGCCCAGTCCGAGCTTCGGCGTGCTGCTTTGGTTGGGCTTGAAAAGTCGTGGTGTGGGCTTGGCCTGGTCTAGATGTGTCGATTTGGTCCATTTCCACCCTGGGCTTGATATCCTTGAGAATGCGCTTTCCAGGATGGCGTACTTTGGACGTATTTTCAACTGTATTTATTATAAATGCTACAAAATACAATTTGAACACTACAAGTGGAAATATGTTAGTAATAAATGTATATGAGTATAAAAAGGTATAGTTTTACTCCCTATATGGTAGTAAGTTGACGGGAAGAATATGTCGTTAGCGACCGTCAACAGCCACCTAGGCATACAATTATACCTCAACCCAACGGGGTGTGGAATCAAGCCGTCCCATCCCGGCGTGTGGCTGTACGCATATTACACTAGGTAGAAGGTCTATGAACCGGTCCTTAGGGAGGCGAGCATCTCTCCGCGGGATTCATCCCCGATTGTGATTAGTCCACCTCCATGTAGACAATCACCACTCACCTTTTTGTTGGAGGGTTCACTTTATTACTCAGGTTACATCGATCTTACTTAGTCATATTATGTCATCATTTATCATCATATTAAGGTCATGATTAAGGGGGGGGGGGGGGTGGTAAGGACTTGCCTGGGAGGTTCTTACGAATCGGCACGGCGTCGAACGTCTCTAACGTACTCCGGGAGAAACCTCTAATCCGATCGTCGAAACTACCTCGCGTCGGGCGGTAAAACCTAGCTTGAACTATGGCACACAAAACAAGCATAGAACATTATGGTGGTAATAGGTTAGTTGCATAGATCTAGAATTTAGATAAATTATGGAAGTCGTTTCACGCGAAACGGAGTTAAAATGCATGAGTTATGGATTTTATAACATTAATCCCTAATTTATTAATTAGGGTAATATTATAATATAATTTTATCATGTAATAAATTTGGATCTAATTACATGATAAAATTCCATAAATCAAATAATGAATTTACAAATTTTCTGGGAATTTTTCTGGGCATGGGAAATAGTACTTATAAGACCCATTATACGTAACTCGGGTGCACCTAGCATTTAACTACGTGTACCCAGACTGTTCTCCATGTGCTGTGTGACACGTGGGTCCCAGAGACGTCACGGTGGCAGCCACATTGGTGCCACGTGGGTCATGGGCCATAGCCACGTGGACAGGGGCGGGGACGTAACGGCGTGACTGCCCCGTCCGTCATGGCCCATGTAGCGGTGAGGGGAGGAGGGGACGGAACGGTGACGGTGGTAACGGTGTGGACGGGAAACATGGCACCGGCTTGGGTTACGCCGGCACGGTGGTTCCTCGCCGGAGCTTGGCCGGGATCGGCCGGATCTTGCCGATTCGTCACCGTGAGGGTGTGTGGAGGTTCCCTCCTTCCTCTAGGCTTCGGTGGTAGACATCAGGGCGAGGGAAAGGGGTCGGTCCCCTGACAGCGACGGCCGGGGCGGTCACCGACGGCGGCGCTTTGTCGACTAAGCAGTACAGGGGAGGAAGCGGAGTACTAGCTACTCGAAACGAAAGTGGGAGCTGCCAGCTACCTAACCTGCACCTCAATCCGGCCAACGACGCAGCAAGGGGGGAAGGAGAACGGAGCAGCTCCAATGGCGGCGGCGGAACTTGAATTGGGGGAAACTCGGATTCCGCGAGCTAGGAGAGGGGAGGGAGTGAGCTGGGGAGAGCACCGCGCGTTCCAAAGCACGGCGGAGCTTGTGGAGGAAGGGGCGAGTTCGATCAAGGCCGGGAGGGCAAGATTTATAGCCGCGCCGCCGGGCTACGTCGTGGAGATTTTTCCGCCGCCGCCGATATTTTCGGTAGCTCTTTAGGTGCGCGGCGAGGTAGCCCATCGCCGGGTCTCCTTGCACGGCGGCGCGTTGCCGGCCACGACGACGGCAGGCTCGCGAGCACGGGCGCGCGCGCCCGTTGGCGTTGACGCCGCCGCTGTGTGCCGTGGCTTCATCCGGACGGCATTGTCGGAGTTAATTACTCTGCTGTGGCTCGGTCTTCGTCACCAGCTCCGGCGGGACGGGTCTCGTGTCTGGCGCCGCTGTTGGCGTTGACGCCGGCTACTATGCTCGTGGACGGGAGTGGGTGGTCGTGTCCGGCTCCTCGAAAGATGGTCGCGGCGACCGCGGAGGAGGTCATGGCTCGAGTCCCCATGAACCCTAGCCGGATCCAGCCCGTGCGGTGTGCTCGTCCGCGTCCGGCGCGCGGGGCCCCGTGTCGCGCATGGCGTCGCGAGGAAGATGACGTTCGCCGTCCGTGCGCATGCACGAACGGAGGAGGAGTGCGGGCCGGCCTTCGGGCGTTGGGCCCGTCGAGCCGGGCTTGCCTGCCCGCCTCTGTTGCTGGGCCGGCCCGTGTGTGGGAAAGGAAAAGAGAGGGAGAGAAAGATGCTGTTGGGCCAAAAGAGAATCGAGCCCACTAGCTCTCTCTTTCTTATTTTTATCTCCCTTTTCCATTTCTTTTTCCTCCTTCTTTATTTCTCATGTATACTTGTACCTCCTCCATTTGCATTTATGCAAGTAGATATATATTCTTAGACCCTTTATTTAGTACTAGCAAATATATACCCTTGTTTGGAAGAAATACACCATAGCATACATGTTTTATAATTCCCCCTTTATTCTCTACTTTCATGTATACCTCTATGTAATGGTATATGGTATATGTGTGTACATACCTTCCATTTATTTATTCAAGCATATATATTCTTATAATTTATCATTAAGCATTTATATATATCCTTGCTTGGAAGGACACACACATACATACACATATTGGTATACATGCCCTCATTAATTTCCCTTTTATTTCCTATGGCCTACACATGGGTCAAGAGCATATATATATTCCAGGAACTTATTTAGAGGTGCTTGGAATATATGTATCTCTCTACTATGTAGTCTAGGGTTTATGTATTTATTCCCAGAGAAAAATGTAAATCATGCTCGTGCATAAATATACTTCCATAATTAATGTCTAGATCAAGAATACATACCTTGGCCACCATAAGCTCTTCAAGCAACAACAAAGGGAGTCTAATTTCTATATGGTGGGATTTTCAATGCAGGGTTTTCGAAAACAAGGGTTTGGTTTTGCGGAAAGTAAATCAAGTTTTAGTTTATTTCGAAAAGTTCAAATTTTTAGTGAATTTTAAAATGATGCAAAAACACGGGTGTTACAGCCGAGCTCCGTGTACTCGCGGCCTTCATACTCGGGACGCTCGGAGATGCCAAGGTGTTGCATGGTGGTGTAGAGGAGTTGAGGAAATCCGGGGGTGTTGATGCACTGGTTGTGAACCCAGTTGCCGGCCATCTTGGTGGGGTTCGGTGAAAAGTCTTGTGGGTGGAGGGTGAGGGTTCTGGTGGCGAGGGGAGTAGTTGGAGGATAGCAATGGAATGGTTGGGGTGGGTTGAGAGTAACGGTGATGGAGGTGTCCATTTTATAGTGGTTGGAGGGTGGAAGCTTAACGGCTAAGCTTGGATGGCTGGTGCGGTGGCTCAGGTGTGTGGGAGAAGGAACGGGAGTGGGTCTCCTGTTCGCATTGACCTCCGGACAGTGGTCTAGCCTTGGAGAGTGTGTGGCCGGTGGCCTTTTACAGGTGGAGTTTCCCATGCTGTGGGGCCTATGGCTCCGTCGTTGTCGGCATGTGTCGCATGCTAACCTTTAGCATTAGCTGGCGTTTTTCCGAGATCATTACGCCCTTATTTGGCTCAATTGTTCTTCATGGGTCTGAAACCTCTCGTCTTCACTCCATCTTGTACGTAATGGCACCGGGTTGCCTCCCCGCGGCGTGTCTTGTGCGCCTCCTCGGGTCTTGGTTCGGGGTCAATGGTACGCCAGCCTTAGTAACTTTAGGCGTGAGGCGGCACGCTTTGTTCGCAATGTTACACGGTCGTCGGTATGCGTGTCACCGGCGGCGGACGGCGCGACGACGGCCGTAGAGAGAACACCGGTGTGGTTCAACGGCTACGATCGTGGAGTCCCGGGTTGTCGTGTGTCTCCCGGGATAACTCCCAATCTACCGGAACTAAAATAGACCGGGGGAAAAGCACAAGGTACGATATGGATCTATCTAAGATTAGAGGGAAAGCAAGCATTTTGGATAGGGATAGACTTTTTGGGGTATCCTAGTAGCACGGGTGTCAAAACACAATACAAACTTACCTGGTGTGAAACGTATGAAAAGGTGTGTCACGGCGATCTAAGTTTACGTGGAACTTGTCTTTATTACCCCTGACCTAGGGAAATTTTCAATACATTCACTGATCCTATCAGAATTTCCCTTCCATTAATCACTATGAGTAGTAATAATGGAGAAACTTCCTTTAGGATTGAAAGAAATAAGACATTGTACAAAACAAACAAGCGCGACAATAGTTCTCATCACAGGACAGTTTTATTAATGGTACATGGTCGCACCACACGTAGCAACTGCCATGATCATTATTGCGCGACTTTGTATCTACTAAAGGCATTGAAGCCTAGGCATCTATGACTGCGAGCGAATGCTTAGCTACTAATGCTAAGACCTTGCTTGCACAACAAGCTTGCTCATGGATAATACTACTCAACTCTTTTGTTGCTTGGACTATATGCCTTATGGAGAGTCCTGTTGCACATCATATTAGCGCCCACTTAGGTGATCGGATGCTTTATGCATTTCCAGTTGGCCCACTGTATAGCGCTTGAATCCTTCCTGTTGGGGCTTCAGGACGTGCAAGTTGGTTTAGCACTTCGCTACTTGGTCTTCATAAAACTCTCGATTTTAATATCGAGGAAAACACAAGTATCCTAAGTACTTTAGCATCTCCGAGGGGAGTTGTAAACCCCCTTTTAGGGCAGTCCGACTGAGATCTTCCTTACTAGTCCATTGCTACAAGAATTTCGATGTTGTCCTCGACTCCGCAACATACGAACTATATGGTAAGGCGTCCTCGTAGCAACAAGTTTAAAAGTAGCAATCCTTATGTGGAGTTAAAATTCTCTGTTAACCCAAATTTCATCCTATGGACAAGCTCGGCTCTGATACCACTCTGTCACGCCCCACTTTTAATGGGTCATTAATCACACGTGTTTGCGCCAGGATCACGCCACAAACACGTCTATTAGTAACAGATATTGGTATACAGAAATAATAATAAACCGAGCTATAGAAATATAGGATGGAAAGGGGCTTACAGTGGCGACGAAGGGTCACCAAGCCGGGTTACAATATCAGAGTTGGCCAACCGAGAAGTGGTGGATTAACTATGACACTGCCCCGTACTCCTGTTGACACTAGTTTTAGCATAATATTAATAGTCAACTAATATGAAATAAGGGTATAAAATGAATATCAACATAAGTCTAGGGGCTTTATTAACATAATTCCACTAGTTTTGGTGAATTGTATAATTTCAGGGACTTAACAGATAAATGCAGAGAAAGATGGAGAAAGTTCCAGAATATACAAGACATATGATGAAAAGACTTGACCGTGAAGCAACTCAACCCGAAAAGTGGACTAAAACATTCTAGAAGACACCCGAAGACAACAGAAAGGACCTCGACGGCTGGGCCCACCATGGCTGGCGCCGCCGAGCCTTTTTGGCCTACCGCTAGGTGGGTCCCACCTGTCGGTCTCTTCTTCCTAGGTCGGTTCACTACCGACATGGAGGTTGTATCTACACCGCTGCCAAGGTCGGTTTGATCCAATGGTGGAGATTGGTTACTTGTCCGCTAATCTACCTCAGACTATATAAGCGACCCTGTGGTCGACCCCAAGCATTATCTCTCATTATTATTTCATTATCATTAGACAGAGCAAAAGTTAGGGTTTCAATTAGAAGAGAGAGATCCCTCTAGTTGTCTAGTTGTCTAGTTCATCTAGTTCAACTAGTTCATCTAGTTGTAAATAGATCGGGGAGAGAGTAGAGGAGAGAGTCAAGAGCCGGGACTGTCGGATCTTCTTCAACTTTGTACTCTTGCAAAGAACTAGTTTGTCTTCAGCAATCTCCGTGTTCTTCATTTATTTCTAAGTATTTATTTAATTCTAGTTCTTGCTTTACTTTATTCACTTGGATATCCGCTCGTATTGAGTGCTCTAGTTATTACGTGTGATTAGAGTAGTAATCTGTAGTGTAGACGTGGTGTCTAGACTAGAGGTTACCCGAGGTTGCGCCCAATCCCACGGTTAGTTGTGGTAGCCCCAGGGGTGACAGCCCTGTCAGGCCGTTGTAATCCACCACGTTCGGGTTGGTGTTTTCGTAGAGCTTTTGGCAGCCTTCTTCCAACTACCTTTTTCCCCGTCTTTTTCGAGAGTTGAACGGACCTGTTGCTTCAAGTAGATAAAGTATAGTAAGCCTTTAATTAGATAAAACCACTTAGAAAACTCAAAACCTCTCTACCCATATCATTTATCTTATCTTGGGCGATCCTAATTCTCCTAGTACACTTCACGTTCCCGTGGAAATCGATACCTTGGAATACTCTCGGGTGAAAGCTACATCGGTATCCGTGCGCTTGCGGATTTTTACGTGTGCGTTAATTTATACCAACAAGCTTTTCAAAGCGCCGCTTCTTGGGAACGGTAGTCGTGCTAGTTTAGAACTAAGTTCGTCCTTTTATCCTTTTTATCTTTTCACCACTACCCTTACCACATGGATTTCACTCCCATCTATAAATTCTTTGCTCCAAAGGGCGACTTGTTGGAGCCTCCACCATCATCACACCCCATTCTTACAGATGGCTATGAGCTTCGCCCTGCTCTTATAGCCATGGTTCGGGAGCAATCCTTCTCTGGGTTAGCAGACGAAGATCCATACAACCACCTTAAGGAATTTGAGCAATTGTGTTCTTGCCGGAATATTCCTGGCATGACACAAGAGACCATTAAATGGAAATTATTTCCCTTCTCTCTTGAGGGAAGAGCTAAAAAGTGGTATGCTCATTCTGTAAGGAGTGTAAATGGAAATTGGAATGAACTTCGAGACAAATTTTGTCTTGCATTCTTTCCTCTTTATAAAATTGCTGACCTTAGAATCGAAGTGCTTACATTTAGACAAAAAGAGAAGGAGAATCTAGGAGCAGCCTGGGCTAGATTCATAAGTCTTACTAATTCCGGTCCAAACCTTTCCTTGCCTGATCATGTCTTATACATTCACTTTTATCGCGGTCTTAACAAGGAAGCTGCTCTACATCTCGACATCGCTTCAGGAGGTTCATTCTCACATAAAATTACTAGTGAGGGAAAAGCCATACTTGAGAAAATCCTTGAAAACACTCCTTACACTGGTATTTTTGATGAGTTTCCCGAAGAAGAAGAAATCGAGCCAAGCCCCGAACAACAAGAAGAGATAAACGCAACCGAATCTGAAATTCCTATAAAATCCTCTAATGATTTGGTTGCCATAGAACCTTCCATTGTGAGAACACAACACTCTTTAGACAAAACTCTAGAGAGTGATGAACCCCATCCTTGCACATTCCTATCAGAAATCGAGGTTGATTTGTTTGAAGATTTTGGCAATGCCTCGAATTTTCCAAAGCAAGCAAAACCTCCGGTGCACTCGCACCGCTTGAGGATGGTCCAAACAATGATCCATTCTTAATGGAGCACATTAAAGGGCTATCATCCATAATGAGCCATGAGTGGTTGTTAGAAACTGAGCTATCCACTGAGGTAGCCCGAATCATTTCCCCTTTAGAGACTATAACTTGCAAAATTAAAGGGACCACTATAGAGGCTCATTATAGTCCGACCGTTGGGATGAACATTATTTCATGGGCTTTAGCTCAAAAATTATGCCCCAACGAGTCTTGGATTCCATCTCGCAAGCTTCCTCAAAATTCCTACTGGAGTTATTCTTGAAAGCTATGGGGTCATAAGGACTATTATGTTACGCATAAGAGGATCCGAGTATTTTCTAGACTTTCACGTCTATGACATCTCGGACATGTCGATCTTGATTGGTGTACCATTAGGAACACTAATTCAAGAACGACCAAATCAGGGTCTTCTGAATCTCAAGTTAGGAAATTCTCCTATCGCCATCTCTCTTGCACGATCACATAATGCGATAGTAGAACCGAAGCCCAAGAAAGATCCTATTGAGGATGTTTTAATGGAATCTCTAGAAAACATGGCTGAACCAGTCTTTGATGTGGAACACTTCATTGAAGAAGAGGAAGAATTTGCAGAACCTATTGAATTAGATACAACAGAGGTGCCACCACGACCCTCAGTTGAGCTGAAACCACTTCCTCCTGGCTTAAAATATGTCTTTCTCAATAATAACCGAGAAACTCCAGCCATTATCAGTGACAAGCTTTCCCAAGAAGAAACTCATAGACTTGTCACTGTCTTAGAAAGACATAAATCAGCCATAGGCTACTCACTTGAAGACCTCATAGGGATTAGTCCCCAACTCTGCACTCATCGTATCCCTATTGATCCTGATGCATTACCCTCAAGGGAACCACAGCGGAGGCTTAACAACGCTATGCGAGAAGTTGTTAAGAAAGAGGTTCTTAAGCTTTTGCACGCCGGGATTATCTATCCTGTGCCACATAGCGAGTGGGTTAGCCCTGTCCAAGTTGTCCCAAAGAAAGGAGGAATGACGGTTGTTACAAATGAGAAGAATGAACTCATTCCTCAAATGTCACAGGGTGGCGTATGTGCATTGACTACCGGAAACTTAACAAGGCAACAAAGAAAGATCACTTTCCGTTACCTTTCATCGATGAGATGTTGGAACGGCTTGCAAATCATTCTTTCTATTGTTTCCTTGATGGTTATTCCGGATATCATCAAATCCCAATCCACCCTAATGACCAAAATAAGACAACTTTCACATGCCCGTATGGAACTTATGCATACCGACGAATGTCGCTTCGGATTGTGCAATGCTCGGCTTCTTTCCAACGGTGCATGATGTCTATTTTCTCTGAAATGATTGAAAACATTATGGAGGTGTTCATGGATGACTTTACCGTCTATGGCAAAACCTTCGATGATTGCTTGGAGAATTTAGACAAAGTTCTACAAAGATGTAAAGAAAATTCCTTAGTCCTGAACTGGGAGAAATGCCATTTTATGGTTCGGGAAGGAATAGTGTTAGGGCATAAGATATCCGAACATGGGATAGAAGTGGATAGAGCAAAGATAGAAGTCATTGAACAACTTCCACCTCCCACAAATGTGAAAGGAGTCCGAAGCTTTCTAGGCCACGCAGGGTTTTATAGGCGATTCATCAAAAACTTTTCTCAAATTGCTAGACCCCTGACTAGCCTCTTAGCTAAAGATGCACCTTTTGTCTTTGACAATGAGTGCTATGAATCATTTCAAATCCTCAAAAATGCACTCATCTCAGCTCCAATCATCCAACCACCTGATTGGACGCTACCTTTTGAGATCATGTGTGATGCTAGCGACTTTGCAGTGGGAGCCGTTCTTGGCCAAACTAAGGATAAAAAGCATCATGCTATATCCTATGCTAGCAAAACCTTATCAGGACCACAGCTAAATTATACTACCACTGAAAAGGAAATGTTAGCTGTTGTCTTTGCTATAGACAAGTTTAGATCTTATTTAGTGGGGAAAAAGATTATTATTTATACAGATCATGCTGCTCTTAAATACCTCCTCACTAAGAAAGATGCTAAACCTCGGTTAATCCGATGGATTCTTTTGCTCCAAGAGTTTGACATAGAAATAAGAGATAAGAAAGGAGAAGAGAATTCGGTAGCTGACCACTTGTCTAGGATTCCATATAAGGAAACATTTGAGCTACCTATTAATGATTATATGAGGGACGACACGCTTCTCAAGGTCACACACGTCGACCCTTGGTATGCGGATATTGTGAATTATATGGTTGCGAGTTATGTAGCACCGTGGGGCGGATAAGAGGAAACTCAAATATGATGCTCGTTGTCACTTATGGGATGATCCATATCTTTATCGAGTATGTTCTCGATGGATTATTACGGAGATGTGTCCCAATAGAAGAAGGGTTGAAGATTATAGACGGATGTCATGCATCACCTTATGGGGGACATTATGGAGCATTCCGTACACATGCTAAGATCCGCAAAGCGGATTCTTTTGGCCAACAATGTATCAAGATACAAAGGAGTATGTGAGAAGATGCGCTAGATGCCGAGGCATGGAAACATAAATGCTCGGAATGCAATGCCACTTCGTAATAATCTCCGATAGAGTTGTTTGATGTTTGGGGAATTGATTACATGGGACCATTCCCAAGGTCCGAGATGCTGAATATATCTTGGTGGCAGTTGACTATGTGTCCAAATGGGTAGAAGCACTGCCATGTCGAGCCAATGATTCGAAGCATGCCAAGAAGATGTTCCATGAAGTAATATTCCCAAGATTTGGCACACCTCGAATGGTCATAAGTGATGGAGGATCACATTTCATTGACAAGTCCTTGAGAAAAGTTCCTTGCGAATATGGAGTAAAACACAACATTGCAACTCCTTACCATCCTCAAACAAGTGGCCAAGCCGAGACATCAAATAAGCAAATCAAGAATATTCTACAAAAGACTGTAGATGAAATGGGAAAGAAATGGAAATACCAACTCCATGATGCACTATGGGCATATCGGACTGCATTCAAAACACCCATAGGCATGTCACCATATCAACTGGTATATGGAAAAACATGTCACCTGCCTGTTGAATTGGAATTTAGAGCTCATTGGGCAATCAAGAGATGGAACATGGATCTCCATCTAGCTGGAAGGAATCGTCAGATGCAAATATCAGAGCTAGAGGAATGGAGGGAAAAAGCTTATCACAGTTCCAAGATTTACAAAGAAAGAACAAAAAGGTGGCATGACAAGAGAATCAAACATAAAGAGTTCAAGCCCGGAGATAAAGTGCTACTATTCAACTCAAGGGTGAAGCTCTTCGGTCATGGAAAACTTCGACGCAAATGGGAAGGGCCATTCAATGTGTTTGACGTTGCACCACATGGCGCCGTCACACTTCAGGATGATACAGTAACACATTTAAGGTAAATGGCCATCGTTTAAAAGTTTTTCTAGAACCTGAAAAGTCAGAAGAAATTGACTTAATTGAATTTTTGCAATTTAATGATCCAATCTAAGAGCAACTCCAAAACCTCTAGGCAACAAGGACTTAAGTGGTTAACCACTAACGCTTAACATGTTCCACAAGTTTTGTTGTCTATTTGAGTTTTGCAGGATTCAAGGGAGAGAGACATGATAGGATGACACCCTTGTAGCTGTCTACCTCAACTTCCACATCATCAACAACCCGACATGTCAATCTAGCTTGGGGAGGGCACCCCCGCTATCACGATAAGTATCTCTTTACTATATATTATTAGTTTTTATCTTTTTGTTTTGTTTAATAAGAGTCTAGTCTTTAAAAGAGTTTTTGTTAGAGTGTAAGAATAAATGTTCTTGAGGTAGTCTTCACCGGTTTGCTTTTACTCAAATAAAATGAACCTTAAGTATGGAAATGTTGAATAGTTGCTCTCTACTGTGATTCTTTTCAAGTACCTAATTTTCAACCTTGAATTTTCCCAAGTTTCAGACAAAAAAAAAAAAAAAAACTATTGTGACATATGATTTGCTTTGAAATTGAAAATTTATGAGTAGTGAATGCTTGATCTAAGTCTAGGTAATTGACGGATATGATATATGAAAAGTTGAGTCTGCTATTTATTTTGTTCCTAGTAATACTAGAGTCCTGGAGAATTTATTTCAAAAATATCAAATCAATAGCTTCACTTCATCTTTGTGGTAAAAAAAAATTATATCCTATTAGAGCCATGTTATGAATATTAAACCAATAAAAAGTTATTTGCTTTGTGTTGAGCTTTGTCAAATTTTGTGACTCAAGTTGAGAGACTTGTCTAAAAGATCAAGATCACGTACACTTGTTTTTATTTATTTATATGCTCTAGTTGTTGATCTCTCTAAACTCAATAAATTATTTTTGTACATCAAGGCATGGGCTATGCAAAAATAAATATCATAAAAAAAAAAAAGAAGGAGATGAAAAAAATGGACAAAAGTCCTATGGGCGAGTAGAGCCTACCTCCTTAAGAAAAAGAAAAAAAAAAAGAGAGATGAAAAATGGACAAGTGTCCTACGGGCGAGTAGAGCCTACCTCCTTAAATAAAGATGAATAATGGACAAGTGTCCGAGGGTCGATAGAACCCACATCTTTAAAAGAGAGGAAATAATGCAGACAAAAGTCTAGGGCCAGCAGAGTCCACCTCTCTCGAAAAGAAAAAAAAAAAAATAAAAAAATAAAGATAGCCCATGATCTTGTTTGCAAAAATATTTATTCTAAAAAGAGAGAAGAAAAATAAGAGCATAGTAGAATTAGCACACACATGCACATCTTGATCTAAAGATGATGTCTTTCCTTGGATCCACATTTGATATTGCAGATACATACAAGGTAAGTATGCTACATTTCAATCCTACAACTCAGCATACTGACTTTATTAGAATTTTTATATGTTATATTTATGCTTTGTGTGAGGATCCACAAATACCACATATATATATATTCATTGAGTGATTTGAGAGTATCATAAAAGAAAGGAGAAAGCTATGTTTCTTTTCAAAAATCATTGCAAAAACTCCAGGATAATAGTTGATCTAAGAGCATGAGACATAGTGCTTGATTTGATTGTTCTGTCTTTCAATTGCTTAAGACTCGTGAAAAGGCTATAAGACCTGTGATAGAAAAATTTAAGTTAAATAATAATAATAATAAAAATAAATATGATTTTAGCATATATTTTCTCGAGGAGAATTCTTATTTGAAAGCATATGTACTTTTGAGGCATGAAAGCATTGTAGCAACTCCCGATCCATTGTTAAGTTTGGCTTTGCTAGGGACTAGCAAAGGTTAAGCCTGGGGAACTTGTTGACACTAGTTTTAGCATAATATTAATAGTCAACTAATATGAAATAAGGGTATAAAATGAATATCAACATAAGTCTAGGGGCTTTATTAACATAATTCCACTAGTTTTGGTGAATTGTATAATTTCGAGGGGACTTAACGATAAATGCAAAGAAAGATGGAGAAAGTTCCGAATATATACAAGACATATGATGACAAGACTTGACCGTGAAGCAACTGAACCCGAAAAGTGGACTAAAACATTCTAGAAGACACCGAAGACAACAGGAAGGACAGCCTAGGCCCACCATGGCCCGGCGGCCGCCAGAGCCTTTTATCCGGCCGCCAGGTGGGTCCCACCTGTCGGTCTCATCTTCCTAGGTCGGTTCACTACCGACATGGAGGTTGTATCTACACCGTTGCCAAGGTCGGTTTGATCCAATGGTGGAGATTGGTTACTTGTCCGCTAATCTACCTCAGGACTATATAAGCAGCCCGTGGTCGACCCCAAGCATTATCTCTCATTATTATTTCATTATCATTAGACGAGCAAAAAGTTAGGGTTTCAATTAGAAGAGAGAGATCCCTCTAGTTGTCTAGTTGTCTAGTTCATCTAGTTCAACTAGTTCATCTAGTTGTAACTAGATCGGGAGAGAGTAGAGGAGAGAGTCGAAGAGCCGGACTGTCGGATCTTCTTCAACTTTGTACTCTTGCGGCAACTAGTTCGCTTCAAAGAATCTCCGTGTTCTTCATTTATTTCTAAGTATTTATTTAATTCTAGTTCTTGCTTTACTTTATTCACTGGATCTCTGCTCGTATTGAGTGCTCTAGTTATTACGTGTGATTAGAGTAGTAATCTGTAGTGTAGACGTGGTGTCTAGACTAGAGGTTACCCGAGGTTGCGCCCAATCCCACGGTTAGTTGTGGTAGCCCCAGGGGTGACAGCCCTGTCAGGCCGTTGTAATCCACCATGTTCGGGTTGGTGTTTTCGTAGAGCTTTTGGCAGCCTTCTTCCAACTACCTTCTTCCTAGTCTTTTTCGAGAGTTGGAACGGACCTGTTGCTCCGAAGTAGATAAAGTATAGTAAGCCTTTAATTAGATAAAACCACTTAGAAAACTCAAAACCTCTCTACCCATATCATTTATCTTATCTTGGACGATCCTAATTCTCCTAGTACACTTCACGTTCCCCGTGGAAATCGATACCTTGGAATACTCTCGGGTGAAAGCTACATCGGTATCCGTGCGCTTGCGGATTTTCCTGTGTGCGTTAATTTATACCAACAACTCCACAGGCAGACTTGTGCACGGATGAAATCTGGGCTTCAACGTCCTTCTTCTAAGCAACCATCTTACGAACTCCTACGATACGCTGGTCCTCTACCTTTTCGTCGATCTTACCTTCACATGTGCCGATATCTGTAAAAATAGAGGGGTGAGTACAAACGTACTCAGCAAGTCCCAACCATGGGGTTGTAATTATTAAGGGTTAGGGCCCTAGCAGAGTCTCTAAAACTGCTCTCGCTAGTTCCCGAGGTTATCTCATGTCATCACTGTCATGACACCACAGGTTAGTCTTCATAAGTGTATATCTAATCATAGATGTTTAAGCCTAGCACTTGCCCATTCCAAGGACATGGCTATTCGAATAGATTCAATGAACTCTGCAGAATTTGTACACTTTCCCCACACGATGGACACATCCTCTTCCATGATCAGTGGTCGACCGAGGTCCAACAAGATCCGTACCCGCTTGGGTGCTACCCTAGGTATATTGGTATAATCTTCACCAAAGGTTTCTCGGGGGTTGGGAATGGGAAGGTCACTCGATCCCATTAGCACTCAAAGATTTCGGATGATCACTCAAAGACCCGTCAACTTAATAATTCGTATACGATAACATTGCGCCAAAAGTTTTACGTGGAGGATCACAAAGCAACCACGCCAACCCGACCTCGGAAGATCACCTAGCATCCGAAGTCGCCTCCGATAGCCCTTCTGCCTATCACCGGCCACCTAGGCATACAATTATACCTCAACCCAACGGGGTGTGGAATCAAGCCGTCCCATCCCGGCGTGTGGCTGTACGCATATTACACTAGGTAGAAGGTCTATGAACCGGTCCTTAGGGAGGCGAGCATCTCTCGCGGGATTCATCCCCGATTGTGATTAGTCCACCTCCATGTAGACTATCACCACTCACCTTTTTGTTGGGAAGGTTCACATTATTACCTAAGTTAACGGCAAAGCCTAGCGAAGCCTCACGCACATAGCCCATGAGTACTCCCGCACGGTTTGCCCTGGTTATTCTTATCTTAACATTTTATTAATTATAGGAGTTAGGTCAGGTTAAGGGGGTAAGGACTTGCCTGGGAGGTTCTTACGAATCGGCACGGCGTCGAACGTCTCTACCTTTCCTCGGACGGAAGCTCCTAATCGGGTCGTCGAATCTACTTTACGTCTGATGGTAAACCATAGCTTGAACTATGACATATAAAACAAACATAAAACATTATGGTGGCAATGGGTTAGATGCATAGAGCTAGATTTTAGATGAATTATGGAAGTCGTTTCACGCGAAACGGAGTTGATTTGCATGAGATACGGATTTTATAATATTAATCCATAATTAAATCATTCGGGAAACATTATAATTTAATTTTATCATGTAATAAAATTGTAACTAATTACATGATAAAACTCTATAAATCAAATAATGAATTTACAAATTTTAAGAATTTTTTCTCTTTGGAAAGTATACTTTTAATATCCTCGTGTACAACATCCGGGTAGCCCTAGCATTTACATAAGTGTACACAGAAAGCATCTATACACGTGGGTGCCACGTGGGTCCATGTGGACGCCACGGTGGACGCCACGTATGTAACGGTGTTGCCCTAACTGCGGTGACGGTGGAGGAACGGAGGGTCGGCGTGTCGGCTTCTCATTGGTCGACATACCGACGTCGTCACGCCGAGGAACGGCGTCGTCGTCTCGTTCCCGCCGAAAGTCCGCGGCGGCGGCGCCGGACTCCGCCGGAATCACCTTTCCTTGCCCTTTAGCTCGCCCGGGAGGACCACGATGGACCGCCCGTCACCACCCCGTTCCATTGGTCCGTACCCACGGCTGCGGTGGAGGTCTCTCCCTCCTGGCGGCGTTCGTGGCGGTGCGTCGGCGACGGTGGTGCTCGGGGATGGGCTACTCAAAGACAATAGGAGGGGGTTGTGAGGGGAAACGGAAGAGGGAGGATGGGAAAGACATACCCAGCCACCGGGCTTCACCGACGACGACCCAATCGACGGCGGCTCTCGTTTTCCTGGCGGCGGCGGCGAATTCTCGATTTAGGGAGAATCTCTCCCAAGCGAGATAGGAAGGGGGAGGAAGGAATTGGAGGTGAGCACCTCATGTTCGGACTTCTGCGGAGGCCATGGAGGTGCCGGGCGAGGTCGATTGAGCGGGGGTCGGGCCTATTTATAGGCCGGCGATGGTGGTGCTCGGTGCCGAGATCTTTTCCGCCACCGAGATCTTTTCCCGACCGCACCTCCCGTTCCCGTGGACTCCCCTCGTTAGGTGCCGGGCGGTGTCGGGTTTGCCGACGCGACGTGGTCCACGCCCGGTGAGCTGGCGGTCGTCGAGTCATGCCGCCCACAGCGGCGCTTTGTCGCCCGCCATGGCGGCGCGCTTGCGTGCTCTCGGCCGGCGACCGGGCCGTGTCGGTTGACCCGGGCTCTGTGGCGGCGTGGAGGCTAGCGTCGGTTGGTGCCACGTGGTCGCCCGCGCAGCTCCGATGAGCCCGCTCGACGTCGCGTCCGCGCCGAGGTCGTCGGTGTTCGCGCCGGGCGCGGTCATCGAGGGTGCTGTCGCGCGTTTACCTCCGCCCACTGCGCGCGGGTGACGTGACCCCTCTACCGGTCGGTCAGCATCGCCGCTGTAGGCTCATCATCCGTTCTCCCGACTGGCAAGGCGGGTGGCGGTCGCAGGGTGCTTGTGGCGTGGTCGCCGTCTCCGGGAGGGAGACGGAGCCGACGTCCGGGTCCCGTGTGCCGGTGAGTGAGGAGGAAGGAGGAAGCCGGGCTCGCGGCGCGCTAGGCCGGGCTTGCCGGGCCGCGAGGCTTGGTGAATTTGCTCTGCCGGCCTGCTCGGCTCGTGCGTGAGAATGGGAGAGGAGGGCCGTTCTTTGGGCCGGAAAGGGAGGAGGGAAGGAGGAGCCCATGGCTCTCTTACATTTTCTATTTCCTTTTCCCATTTCTTTCTCCCCTTTGTATTTCTCCTTTTCTATTTCCCATTTTCCCTTGTTATCTTGTGTGTAAATATATATTGTAAATTTTCACACAAGTACTTACATATATTCCCATGGTTTTCTTCCATGAAAATATTCGCCTAAATGTACTTGTATAAATAAATAAATATATATAGGCACACATGTTTCCCGTAGTTTGATATTTCATGTGCAATATATATTATAAATATTTGTATAAGCACATTTATATTCCCATGACTTCTATCTGTCGAGAATAATTATTTATTGTGCTCGTAAAAATATTCATATATATATTTGGTACACACGTGACTCGATGTTTTATTCCCGAGAAAAATTGTAATTCGATTCTCATGCAATATACTTCCATAAATAAAATCTAGGACTTACCTTGCATCCTTGGTCACCATAAAATTCAACAAGCAACAAACAAAGGATCCTAATTTCTATATGGTGGGAGTTTCAATGCAGGTTTTTAAAAACAGGGTTTTGGTTTAGCGGAAAATAAATCAAGTTTTTGTTGTAATTCGAAAAGTTCAAATTTTTAGTGATTTTTAAAATGATGCAAAAACACGGGTGTTACAGCCGTCCTTTCCACCTTGGCCCGGCAAAGTACCCGTGATCTGGTCGAAGAGTGGATTGCCATGGAGGTTCGGCCACTTTCTTCTAATGTTCGATTTAACATTGACCCCCAGCCGCGGTTATGAAGTCGTTCAATTGAAGCCCTGGATGCCGTCAAGGTTTCATTCGGAGAAGGTTTTTATGGATTTCGTTACGGATGAGGCGAATGCCATCCTTGGATCTGTGGCAACTCATGAATTCAAGAGGGTGGAAGAGATTGTGGGTGATTCTGCCCGAATCAACCGGGCTTTCGACGCCATGGGTCTGGTGTATTCACAACGACTTACCCCGGACGAAGCTAAGGCTGAGAAGGCCTCACGAAAAGCTAAGTACCAGGGGAAATCCGTTGTACAGGATTCGGCCCCGCATGAACGAGTCAAGAGGCGAAAGACCTCTCAGCCCAAGGGACCTAAGGAGAGTAAGGACGTCGAGGTAGGTCGCATCTTGGCTAAAGTTCCGGGCCGTCATAGCCGAAAGGTTGCATTCGGCCGTACCCGCAGTTTTGGCGTTGTCACTTCTGCCTTGGTACTTCGCCTTATCTTGTTTGGGTATCTTGATTGGACTTTTCGGTAGCCTGCTTGTTTTACTTTCGTGATCTTATGTTGTGTTAATGTTACTTTGGCGAATCCTGACATGCTGGTGCCATCGTTTATGCAGGTAATTTCCAGCGATTCCGAGGAAATGGCCGGCAAGCATGTGAAGAACCGCTTGAAACCCCCGAGGGAGGCCGATGATTCGACCTCTCGGGGTCCATCTTTTGCGCGGTGAAACGCCCACGTGAGCCCCCTGCTGCTCTCGAATCTTTGCCGTCTCTTCCTCTTCATAAGAAATAGAGGTCCGGCAAGGATGCCATAGTTTCGGCTGCTGCCCCGGCCTCGGTTTCGACTCCCAAGGGTGCTCCGGGTAAGTCTCGGTTCTATCGGGAGTTCGTCAAGACTTCCGACGCTCTGAAGGGCTGCCTTTTTGGTCACGGATTTCTTTCATTCGGAAGCGACTCCAGTGATTTTGGGGATACCGCTGTATACTCTGGGTTTAGCTCTCCCAAAGAGATGAGCCCCAGAAGAGAGAAGTCTTACAAACTTGCTCGTTGTCTAGGGGCACATTCGGACGCCCGGGTGGTGGCGTGCGTGGATCCGCGTGGCTTACCGCTCCTTCCCTCTGAGAAGGGGGCTAGATTCGGCCTTGACTGCTCTAGTTCCTTCACGGACCCTCAGACCGAGAAGGAGTTGCTGAAGACTGAGCCCGAAAAGCTTTTTGAGGCTTTGAATTTCTACGCCACCGGGGTACGCTTTCGTAAATTAAACCTTTACATTAAAGTTGTAAGTTACTCTTTGCTGACGGTTTTCCTTCTTTCTTCTGTTTCGTTTGTAGTCAATTCTTGTTGCCCGAACCTTGGAGAAACGGTTCCAGGGCGAAGGCAGCAAGGCTCTCGAGGCTGAAAGGGCAAAAACGAAAAGCTGGGCAAAGACTAGAAGGGAGCTCTCTCTTTGAAGGGTAAGGCCAAAACCCGGGCCGATCAAGCTGAGAAGAAGGCTGCTGGACTGGTGCAGCGGGTTAAAGACCTCGAGGAGGAGCTCGATGCTGAGAGGAAGCATAACCAGTCGGTTACTTCGGCCACCGAACGCGAGGTGAAGGCTGGTGTTTCGGCCCTGCAGCATTTGCTGGCCTCTTTTGGCGATGAGGCTATCCCGCCGCCTGGACTCGGCTATGGGGAGAGGCTCCCTTGGCTTGTTCAGGAGCTCAAGGGTTTGGGTGCCCGTGTGGAGACCGGGAGGGGTTATGCCGCTCTCGAGACTCTCAGGGCATTCGGCACTGCCCTACATGAGCTGAAGTGTGAACACCTTGAAGCCTTGGAGCCGAAAGAGGATCCATCCGAGTATTGGAAGACGCCTGCTCCGATTCTCTCAGTGGCCCGAAAATTCTACGAGGGCTTTTGGCAGAAGGGTGGTCGTGACCTTGCTCTGTATCGGGCGGCCGAATCTCGCGCATCCGTAAGTTTTAATTTCGCAGTTGATTCTGATTTTCTATTTATTGGATAGATTCGGCCCTTGATGGCTTTGCTATTGCTGAGTGTTTGATTCGCCCCTACAGAATGACGAAGAGAAGCAGGAGATTCGCGCCAAAGTGGACGCTTTTTGGGCTGAGAGGGATGGTCGGGACTCTCGTGACGAATCTAGCAGCCCCTCGACCGATGCCGGGACTCCTCCAATTCAGGAAAACGCCGAAGCTGAAGATGCTAGGGTAGAAACTATTTAAGAAACTCTTTGATTTGGCCATGTTGGCCTGGAAGTTGTAATGATACAATGTTTAAATGCTTTTAACTCTTTGGCAGGTTCCCGGGGAGGGGACCTTTGATTTTATGGATGATGTTCCTCTAAAAATCGAGCGCGAAGGATTCGGCGTGAGCGGGGCCTCCTGGCTTAGATTTCGAGAGAAATTCCCCAACCGAATGGGTGATTTTTTTGCGTCGCGTCGATGAAAGATTACCCTTAACGGGCAACGAATGCTTGATTTCTGGAGTACTTTCGTTCCTTCTGCTAGGCAAAGGAACTTAGCTCACGGTGTTTTGCTTGAGCCAAAATTAGAAGTAGAGGACGAAACCATCACACTTTCGGCTCCTAGATATTGATATTGTACTGTTAGGGACCTCGGGGTGGAATGATTATGAAAATTCTGTCTCATGTACCTCCGTTCTTATACTTGAGGTTCTCCGCATTCGGTATATGATGTTTCGTTTCTCACAAAGGATTGCTTTTCTGTTAAGAAACCCCTCCCTCTTTTTTCGGGGAACGAAAGTCGTATATTGCATCGAAAGTGATTTTACTTAGTCGACTGAGGTCTTTTGTTTACATTTTTCTTACGTTGTATGCACTCTATTTGTCGTGGTAATAGTCCTAGCATACTTCGTAGCGGGTTGCTGCCCTGTCTTCACATTCGGCCGTCTTGGTGCCGCCACTTTTTCTGGGTTCTCAACTAGCTGGTAGATGAGGCCAGGGGTTATCATTCGTACACCTAGCCTTTGAGGCCGGAATGAAGGCTTGACATTGTTACGTGGCAAGGTTTAGCGGGTTATGCCATGTTTTGATGTAGGGCATTCGACCTTCTTATACACTCGACCAGCTGCAGAGTTGCACCTGACATGCTGGTAGAGACAGACAAGCGTGGTCTAGGATGCGATGTCGAGTTTTACCAGAGCATTCGGTACTTCGCCTTTCCGATGCTCTGGTAGATTAGGCTAGCCGTACGCTGAAACCCTGGTAGTTTCGGCCACCTTGAGTAATCATTGATGCGCCTGAGTTGTTTGATGTACCTTTTCCGCAGCTCTTTTTGGACTTGTTGATAGGATCTCTGCGTGGTAGAACTGTCCTTCGCCAAGCTCTTTCCTAGTGCTAGCTTGTGGGCAAACTGTCAGGGCTGCTCTAAGCTCAACCCTCTCACTCTGAGTGGCCGAATGCTACCCTTGTCTTCCTGACTCCTCTCAATCCTAATGAGCCGAAGCTCTGTTGTGGAGGTTGATCTCCCTTGTATTGTTTCTAGTGGCTACTGAAAGGTTTTCCTTTCACAGCTTATGGTTGTTTTTGAGGGATGGGCGGCCCTTGGGTCCTGTTTTATAGTGGTTTTGCTTGTCCTTTCCGGATCTCGGGCCTTTATTGTCTCGATTGCCCAAGGACATAGCCTTGTGATGCGCACTTTGACACACCTTTCATTAATTGAGCGTACCTACTTTAGTCCTATCTGGACTTGTATGGCTGTCTGCCCTAGTTCATTCTTTAATGCCCTGGCTGTACTTTTGATAGCCTAATGGCGTTTCTGTAGGTTTTTCTACTTATGTCCCGAATTTGACTCTTAGGTTAATTTCAGGTAGCTTAGGCTTTTTTGCCTCAGCTATAAGTTTTGGAAGTTGTCAATTTTTGACTTCCTCCTGACTTTCGGTCCTTTCTGACGTTGGTCTTTCGGCTTTTATGCCTTTGTTTGCTGATCTCTTCAGCATATACCCTTTTGCGGGCATGTTGTTTGCCGAATATATCAAGAGTGATGCAATCACTTCTTGTTTTCGGCTTCATCTTTCGTCTTTACGCTCTGTTTGGGGGAAAAGGAACCTTTATAAGGGGTTCACGACCAAATGTTTCCAGGTTGCCTCATTAAAAAACCTCACGCCCTCGAAAGGGCTTCCCCTGTGAGGAAAAAGAGCGCAACCCTCTGTAGTTTCGTACCTTACTTATTACAAATCATGATAAAGGAAAAGAAAGAAAATTACAACTCCTGACTCAAGGAGCATTCGTCACGCGTAGAACCTGCGGAGGTTGTCCATGTTCCACGTGTGGGTGGTTTCGTTGCCTTCTTCTATTCTTAGCCGAAATACCCCGGGCTTGACCATGCTTGCGACGACGAAAGGTCCATACCATTGGGATTGTAGCTTGCCCTGCTTGTCTGCATGCCGAATCAACACGAGGTCACCCGGGTAGATGTTCTTTCGTAGGATCTTCTTGTCCCACCAGCTTTGTGTTTCCTTGTGGTAGTTGTCGAGGTTTTTCGCTACCTGCAACTTTCAAAATTCAGATGTGTCAGCATCTACAAATCTCTGTATTTCGGTTACATCAGCTATTTGTGTACGAAATGAACCGAGTTTCAGTTCTTCTGGTGTTATGGCTTCCTCCCCGTAGAGCAGCCGAAACGGAGTGAATCCGGTTGCTCGGGATTTGGAGATATTGTGACCCTAGACCGCAACAGTCATTTCGGCTGGCCACTTTCCATTGCTTGCGTCCCACAGAGATTTAGAGACGGCTGAGAAGATTAGACCATTGGCCTTTTCGACGGCCCCATTGCTTTGCGGATGGTACACTGATGCGAAAGTCACTTTGATCGAAAGCTCCTCATAGAAATTTCTGAATTCAGTTGAATCGAATTGCTTGCCATTGTCAAATGTTATGTAGGATGGAACCCCGAAGCGACAGACAATCTGCTGCCATACGAAGCTGATCAAAGTTGACGAAGTGATTCTGGCCAGAGGCCTTGCTTCTATCCATTTGGTGAAATACTCAAGTGCCATTGCTGCGAATCTCACATTGCCTCGGGCTGTTGGTAATGGTCCTACTATGTCAACCCCCCAACGCTGTAGTGGCCAGGTGGGCACTATCGATCTGGTCGGGTTGGAAGGTGCATTTTGCGTCTTGGCGAACATTTGGCAGCTTTCGCATGTTTTGACCAGTTGCTTTGCATCTTCTGCTGCTGTTGGCCAGTAAAAACCCTGCCTCATTGCTCTATGGGCGATTTCATGTGGCCCTCTGTGTGCTCCACACATACCCCCATGTATTTCCTCCAATAGCTTTCGTCCTTCTTCAATGTTGATGCACTTGAGCTTTGGTGCTACGATGCCATCTTTGTATAGCTCGCCTCTCATGATGGAGTAGTGCTTGGTTCGTGACTCCATTCGCTGCTGTTCGTGCGTGGATTCGGGCTCATAAGTGCCAGTTAGGAATGCGAATATTGGGCTGCTCCAGTCAGGACTTGCGATGACATGAACTGCCCTTGGTACATCCTCTTCTTCTCTAATTGCTTTGACCGAAAGTTGCTGGAAGAATACGTCCGGAGGGGTCGGAATCCCAAGAGCTGCTGCCTTCGCCAATTCATCAGCTTCTCTGTTTTCACTACGTGGTATGTATTTTATTGAAAACCCCGCGAAGTGCTTCTCCATCGATCTTACTGCCTGTAGATATCTGATTAGTACTGGCTCCCTGGCCGTATACTCCTTCTCACAATGTCCGCTTACTACTTGCAAATCTGTACGAATGACACATCTCTTGACGCCCATGGCTCTTAGCTTTCGGAGTGCTAGTAGCACGGCTTTGTATTCGGCTGTGTTATTGGTGCTTGTGAACTGTAGCCTGGCTGCGTATCTTATGGGTGGTCCTTGCTGCGGTATGAGTATGGCCGAAATGCCTGCCCCCTTGCGCACCAGGCTCCGTCACAAAACGCTGTCCAGACAGGTTCGTCAAAAACCACCGAATTGCTTTCGGCAGCCGGTGTCCAGTCTGCTATGAAATCTGCTATTGCCTGAGACTTTATGGCTGATCTATGCTCGTAGTCGATTACAAATTCATTCAGCTCGGCTGCCCATTTGCCTACCCTGCCAACAGCTTCGCTGTTTCTGAACAAAGCTTCTAGGGGCGGAGAGGAGATGACACGAATCCTATGCGCTTGGAAGTGTTGGGGGGAGCGGCAAGTCTGCCCACCCCCTGCGGTCGGCCTCAAGGATCTCAAGCGAAGGCAGAAAACGATGGTAGGTCGAATGCTAGGACATTCGGCCGCTAGTGCCGGAAGCCAAGGTTTTCGGCGTCTACAAGCTGAGCCGGGCAAAAAGCGAGCGAAAGCGGTACCATTCGGCCTGGGAGGTCGAATGTTAGACCATTCGCTCAGCATAACCTTCGCGGGAGGTAATCATACGTGAAAGCTCTGGCATCCGGCTAGGGCCACCGGATGTTGAGGCTTTCGTTGTAACACCACCATGCGGGAGATGGCTGCGAGCTAAGACGTTGGAATTCGGGCGAAGGTACCGAAGGTGAAGGCTTTCGTCCGAATCACGTCGTGCGGAAGAGCACGATGGGCGAAAGTGCTTACATCCGGGCGATGGGTCGAGGGACGACATGGCGGATGTGCAGACATTCGGCGGGGTCTGATGAGGTGTCGGAACAACAGGAGCAGGCTCAGATGCAGGGCGAATCCCCCGGGATTCGGCCCGCATGGCCGGAAGCAGATGCTTTCGGTCATGTGGCTGGAAGAGTTTGATGCCGAAAGCTGTCTTGCCTTGTCCTGCAGGTACTGATGTCGCCGTGCAGGACGGCCCCACAAGGATGGACAGGAACGTGGGGCCGGAAAGTACCATTCTACCCCTCGTCGCCGGCGGAAGGAGCTGGATCCTAGGCTTGGTAGGAGGGTAAAATCGGTATTGTAATAGTCTACGGACTATAAAATGACCCCCAAGGGGCCTTGTAAGGAAGATGGAGAATTAATAAAGGGAGTGTTCCGCATTTGCATACCCCCGGTCCATCGAGTTTAGCTTAGTTGAGTGATTCGTCCTACCGGGGGTAGCCTCGCTTTGGGGCTACACCAACATTGGCGCCCACCGTGGTTGTGCGGGCAACCCATGGCTCCAACACGCGGGAGGCCTAAGGCAGCGGCAACGGCTTGGCCGGATCTCCTCCGGCGGATCCATCATCGGATCCTCCGATGGAGGTCACACCGCCGCCGCCCAAGGCCAAGGTGCGGGCGGAAGACGCCGCCACGGTCCGGGGGCTGACCGGCCGGAGGGATTTCGGAGCAGAGGCTCCGACCCCCCCGTAAGATGAAGACAACGCCGGCGACAATCGCGCAGAGGATCATCGTGCACCGTAATGAACAAGAAGAGCGGGCCAGGCCGATTGAAGAGTTGAGCCTTAGACAAGCCGAGCTTAGGGAACTAAGGGCTCGGAAAGAGGCAATGATGAGAGGCGATGCAAAGCCAAGGGAGAGAGGATTCGGCTAGGGAGCAGCTTTGAGGCTCGCCGAAATTGAGAAAGAGAATCTGCTACGGGAGATATCGCAGATGGAGAGAAACACAAGAATATCCCAAGGGGAGTAAGAACCACTTTCATTGCGGAGGGGAGGTCGATTCGGCCGCCACTTTCGTCGAACTACATTTCAGCCCAATGCCGGTTGGTTACAAGCCTAGGCTACCGTCATTCAATGGGAAATCGGATCCAAGAAAGTTCATCGCAAGCTATGAAGCCGCAGTACATTCGGCAGGGGGGATTCGATTACCTTGGCAAAATCTCTCATAATGGCGGTAGAGGACATCGCACATGAATGGTACATAGCACTTCGGCGCTCTCGATAAGAAGTCGGAAGCAAACCGAGAGAACAGCTAATCATCACTTTCGAGGATTCCGCTTTGAAAAAGGGAACCCGGATTTCCTAAAGCTCAAACAGAGGATGGGGAGTCGTTAACTCAATACTTAGAGAAGATTGTGTAGCCGTGCGCACGATGCCTAATGTCTCGGATGAAGTAGTGATTGCGGCAAGAAATTGAGGGCATGACTATCGGCCAATGTGCTACACTTCTAGACGTAGAAGAGCCAAGAACCCCGACCGAAGTTATATGACCGATTAAGAAGTTCGCCAAGTCCGAAGAAGGCCTAAAAAGAAGAAAGGCAGCAAGAAAGGACGAGAAGCAACAATCGCCACATCCAAACAACAACAATGGCCAAAGGGGTGGCAAAACTCCTCGCCCGGTCAACAATGTGCAAGAGGATTCGGCACATGCAAAAAAAAACCAAGCAAGATCCATTCTCGGGCCAATCGAGGTGGCCGAAGCTCAAGGCGAGGGCGAGGCGGAGGTCGAGATGGTCCTAAAGTTCCATATTGCTTCATTTGCGCGCGAAAACATGGGTCATTTCAGCCGAGATTGCAAGTATGGACAGATGGCCAAAGATCGAAGTCTAAGGATCGAAAACACACGCAGGCGACCAAGCTCCAAAACACGTATATAACATGAGAGAAACAAAGCAGTCGTTGACACTTGTTATCATATAAAATTTTTAATTAATTAAACATAAGAAAGGGGTATAAATAATAATAACAACAACCTAGAATAGGGTGTCACTAACATAATTCCATCAGTTTTGGTAAAGTTGTGATTTGCGAGGGACTTAACAGTAAAATCAGCAGAGATGATGTGGCATACGGCCGACGTAACGCAATGCAATCCAACTCGAAACAAGTCTAGAAGGCTTCGGATTAATCCCGACGTGAACTAACTTCGGAACCAAGAAATACATCATCTAGAAGACTCGAAACACGCGACGGACGACGGGACCCGGAGGGAGCACCCCCCGGCCGATCGGCCCAATAGTTAGGCCGATCGGCCCCCCCTGCCGCCGACTCTGCTCGCTTCGGAAGCTTCCTCCACCGCCTCTAAGACTCGATCTAAACCGGTTGATTTGAGTCGGTTTGATCCGAGGGCGGCGGTAGAAGTGCGGGATTGATTCAAGGTTAATACCACATCGCCTCGATGAAGATGGAGAGACGCGAAGACCGATATATTAGGACCCTAGACCCCCTTCTTAGATCATCAAGTTCTATAACAAAGATATTTCTAATTAAAATACCAAGTCATATTCAACGCTAGAGAAACATCGCTTTCGAAGAGTAGCAATCAAGATTAGAACTAGTAGGAAGGGAGAAATCCGCTCCCGATCGTCGGAGGCCAGCTCAAGATCGTGGCCTCGTTCTTGTAAGTTCTTCATTGTAAGTAGTTTTCAAGTTCCGACACATGCTTAATATGAATATCTTGATCATGTTTATATTCGAGATTATTTGTTCTAGTATTTACTTTAATTACACATTTAGCATAGTTGAATTATCAAGTATATTCATGCATGGATTCGTATAGCGCTCATCATCTAGATCGGAAGGTGAGTGGTAGAGACGATGTAATCATGGTGATTAGATCTTATTTACCGCGTTTGCACCCTATGTGCCGGGTCGTGTGGTAGATCGTGGTGGTGACAAAGCACCATTGAGTCCTTTTGCAATCCATCCCCCGTATGTAGGCCTAGCGGATGTTAGATTTCGGGTTGTTCTAAGTTTCGCCTTAGTCTTCACGGATTACTCGTCCTCATGTCCGGATTTAATTAGTCTTTCTTCAATGATTGTTATTTGTATTGCATAATTAGGTAGATCCTAACATTTAGTTTAGAGTTACATATTGGAGTTTCTAATGCTAGCTAGCCTATGAATTGCTATCGCCCATTGTTAGACACTTTCTCGCCAACCAACGTGATTTTTGGTCAAATCATTTATCTAGAACTTTATCATTATCTTTACTATGAACTTTGATCCTTGCTTAAGTAATTGATGAGATTAATGCTGATGTCTTGCACATGAGAGATGGTTAGATTAAGATCTATGCTTAGTTAATTCAAGATAATGTACTTCTTTCCCCGTGGTAGAATATAAATTCAAGACACAGTTATTACTCCCGGTTAAAATGCTACAATGGTATATATTCATATCTCGTAAACGCTTGGATACCCAGTTATAATTGTTTATTTACTTATTAAGAAGTTATCAAGGCATAGTACGAATATTATATTCCTTGCATATTAGTAGTTTAACTATAGGGATGACAACCTTTTCGGATATGCTATGAACTGCAATGAATATTTCTTTTAGTTTTATCTCGAAGCAACATCGATATTCTTTCTAGATGCCATTACTAGTTAGTGACATTAGAAATACCAACAAGCATTTTTGGCGCCGTTGCGAAAGAAATTCTATAGCCCAATAAAATAAAAAACACATAGGATTAACATGCATGCATCTCTCATACGCATCGATTAATTTTATCAATTGCTTAAACAAGTATACCCTTGTTATTATTCTTCCTATCTTTTGCGGGGTAATGTATGAAAAGGAATCTTCCCCGAAAACTTCCAATCGAGATCCGAAAAACTTTTGAAGGAGGCAAGATCCAAGTTGAAATCTCAACCCAAGAACACTACCTCGAAGACTCCTCCACTCGTGCGTAGCTTAGCACCGCTTTTTTGAAGACATGGCAAACAAGACCCTTCGCGAATACTACGCACCGACTACGGCCAACATCCGCCTTTGACCGACGAATGATGTGGGAGACAAAGCTTTTGAGCTCAAGCCCCCACTCATCAACATGGTACAAGCTAGCCAATTACGTGGAAAAGCTCATGAAGATGCCAATGCTCACCTACAACACTTCTTAGAGATTTGTGGCACCTTCACTATCAAAGATGTCTCAAGTGATGCAATCCTACTTCGTCTCTTCCCATTCTCACTCTTGGGACGAGCGAAGCGATGGTTCTACGCCAACAAAGACAAACTCACTACTTGGGCACTTTGCTCTCATGCCTTCCCCGGCAAAATTCTTCCCTATAGGTAAAACTAACGCCTTACGAGGGAAAATCTCAAGCTTTCAGCCAGAAGAACACGACGAATCTGTTCGCAGGCGTGGGAACGCTTTCAAGACTACATCACGTAATGCCCACACCATGGAATGGAGAACGGTTACTCATGCGGACCTTCTACCACGGGCTTAACAACAACACCCGTGAGACCATGGACGCCTTTGAGGTGCTTTCCTATCACTTACACTAAACCAAGCTACCGACCTTGTGGAAAAGATGGCATCAAACCAAGCTTGGAATGAGGACCGCCAACCCCGCAAGAAAGAGAGAGGAATGCACCAACCGAAAGAGGTAGATATGCCGTCCGCCAAAATGGACTTAATTATGAAGAAGCTTGAAGACAAAGCTCCCGAGAAGAAGGAAGTCATGCAACTCTTCGATTCCCCGCATGACATGTGAAGAATGTGGCAACATTTGACACTCGGGCAGCCAATCGTCCCCGAGCTAGAAGAGGACGTGAACTACATCAACAATAACAACAACCAAAAGCGTCCTCCGAATCAACAATGGAGTCAACAGAGACCCAACTACCAAGGTAACTATTCGGGTAACTATCAAGGTAATAACTCTTTCAATAATTTCCCACCTTTAAGAGAGTTAGTACAAAACCAAGGTAGACTTATGGATAATCTGTCTAAGAAGTTAGCTTCCAATGATAAAATGCTAGAAACTATTAGTACCAAAATGGAAAGCTTTTCTTCAAAGAATAAAGAACCAAAGATAGCTTTAATAAAATGATAGAATCACAATTATCCCACCTGGCTTTATCTCGCTCCTATGCCTAACCTGGTAAGATTCGGGTCAACCGGAAGAATTAGAATCTGCAAATCTTGTCGATATTTATTATGCGGGTATGCGGACCACCTACTCGCACAAGAAATTCAATTGTGTCGACCGGGAATGCCCGCTAAGAAAGAAGATCCGGAAGACCGGTCGTCACCATCAACATAGGCGCTCGCACCTACGACGCACTCATCGACTTCGGCTCAAGTGTCAACATCATGCCTAAGGTAAACCTTGAGCCGATTCGAATTAGTATACACAACCATGTGCCTACAACTTGCGAGATCAATCGTTATGCTACCCCTCGAGGGTATTCTAGAGGACGTGTGCCTTTACATCGGTAAGCTATACGTGGCCACCGACTTTGTGGTCCTAGATATGGGCAAAGGTAAGAACACCCCGATCATTCTCGGGCGCCCTTTCCCCGGGCTACCACCAAGGCAATCATCTACGCCGACACCACGAAGATCGTCTTCACGCTTAATGGACGGAGGGAGAGATTCAACCGCAAACACAAGACCTTAGCTCCCCCTCGCCCAACCGTACCACTACCGCACCACTGAAGTACACGCACCCATTTGCCGAGAAGAGGATAAGAAGAAGAAACAGGAACAAGAAGAACCATCAACCTCGACCACACATAGAACGAGTCTTGATGATCAATCAAGTCAACTCAAAGACGCAAGACTCGGCGCAATCAACCACCAAGAGAGAAAGCTAGACGACCACAGAGTTCCGGCAATTCACCGCTCCATTAATCAATGGAACTTCTATACAACCGTCTGCGACACGGGATCGCATCAACCTAATGTCAAAGGTAACGTATAAATTAATCTATGGTAATCGCCTTTGTGTTCCACCTATGTACTCACTGCGGTGGCGGATCAAACACACCGATTCCCTAAGGTATTGTGCGAAACGTCTGCGGTCAAGATCAAAGACAGCTATGTCCTCACCGACTTCTTAGTCATGGACACGGGAGACGAAGAACAAGATCCTCCCATAATACTTGGAAGGCCGTTCCTGAATACTACAAGAGCAATCATCTACATCGGGACGGGGCGAAATTCAATTTCACATTCAAGGTAAAAAGTCTTATTTGTTTCTTTAATACTTATACTAACTATGAACAGCCCCCAGAAGGACCAAGAGCCGAAAGCGTCTTCAAAGACTACAAAGAAAGCTGGACTCAAAGATGGAGCACATTGAGAAGATAGAAAAAAGACATCCAAGAAAAATACACTCAGCTCCTACCTATCTTGAATGATGCACCAACCACACCGGAGAGGTCTCCACCAAAGAAGCAATCTTGGAAAAAGAAAAAAAGCTGCTAAGAAGAGCAACAAGAGTACACCTTCGGAGACCCAACCAAATGCCGGCATCAACAAATGAACAATCGACTTCTGCGGCTACTTCGTCTACGCCCACCTACGAGATCATTGAAGGAACCATACCAGGGTACAACATTTATACGGGGGCCTATAGACGACACCACGCCATGGGAGTAAGTGCTCTCTAAACTCTCGCCGAGAGGTAACTCGGTATTTATCTACATCTTTAATTTTCTGCACAGCATATTTCAATTAGCATGTTTACTTTAGCATATTTACTTCTCCTAAATCTGCATTAGAAAATCCCAAAAATATGTTTGCTGCATATGCATCGAGTCTCTTAAGCCCCATGCAAGCACTCCTTGCTGTGGTGGCATAAAAATATAAAAATATACAAAAAATATTGCATTCATATGTTTTTGCATTATCATCCCTATTGCATAGAAAAATCCAAAAATATGTGGGCACATGAAGGTCCACACGATTTCTAAAAATAAAAATCAAAAAGACGTGAGCACATGAAGGCTCACATTAACATCCTAAAATTTGTTCCTTCGGGTATGTGCAAATTAATATTAACAGGAGAACATTAAAAGGAGACCCAAAGAGGAGCGGATTCAAGGATGAACGAAAGGACTACTTCAAGATCTAGCTTGGGGAGAGCACCCTCATTTATCACGATAAGTATTACTACCCTATGTCTTTAAATTTTAGCTAGTTATATTTGCTTAGAGTTAATGAGTCTTATTTAATGTGTCTTAGTTAAAGAGTCTTAGTGTTAAGAGTCAAATAAATAAAGTCTTTGGAACTTGTTAGACTACTTTCTTCCTATTAATTATGATCTTGATAATATGTGCTAAGGAAATGATGAATAGTTGCTCCGCCTTAATTCCTCTTAAAAGTACTCATACTTTGGACTTAGATTCTCCTAAAGCTTTAAATGTTTAAATTGCTCTAAACCCAACACACACATGGGAAGCACATGCTTAATCTGAGTCTTAGCATTAAAAGATAATAGTGCATGAAAAGTTGAGCTACTGTTTATCATATTCTTAGAGATACTTGACTCCTGGTTTTTATCTTTAAAAATTATAAAATTACATGATGAGTCCTTAGTTATGACCCTTAAGAGTATTCCATCAAGATCATCCCACTCCACCAATATCTTTGCTTTTAACCCTAAGTACGCATCCCCATACTCCATTTAGCCGTTAGCCATAAAAATAATTAATAAAGCTCTTGCAATCTTTAGATATGTCTCTCTCAATGTTTTATATATAGGCTTTGGGGCTACATTCGAAAAAAAAAAAGAGAGAAAAAATAAATATCCGTAAAAAGTGAGACGAGAGAGGGAGAGTAACGGACAAAAGTCATACTAGGCGAGAAGGGCCTACCTCCCTAATAAAAATAAATTTAGAGATGAATAACGGACACGTGTCCAAGGGTGAGCAGGCCCACATCTCTAAGGAGAGAAAAAAATGGACACAAGTTCAGGGAAAAGCCCACCTCTCCAAGAATGGACAGCCCGCATCCTAGCAATTTTTAGAAAGAGAGATATAGACTAGAGATGCTTGAGAAGAAAAATACTAAAAAGGCTAAAGGCTATTTACTACCTTTCATCTTCATCCACTTCACCACTATCATCCCACTATGTATGTCCTACCACTTGTGTAACTCCACTACGTACTATCTACTTAAGGGGTCATACATAGGATCTCTCGAAGTTTTCTTTTGAAAATATTGCAAAACCCCCGGATGATAGTTGATCAAAGAATTTGAGACATAGTACTTAACTTGATTATTTTATCTTGCTTATGATTCGTAAAAGGCTACGCCCCATGGTAAACAAAAAAGAATAATCTGGTTAAGAGGAGAATTTATTTTTATAAAACACAATACTTTTGAGGTATGAAAGCGTAGTAGCAACTCCCGATCCTACTATAGCATGTAGCTTTGCTAGGGACTAGCAAAGGGTAAGCTTGGGAGAGTTTGTTGACACTTGTTATCATATAAAATTTTTAATTAATTAAACATAAGAAAGGGGTATAAATAATAATAACAACCTAGAATAGGGTGTCACTAACATAATTCCATCAGTTTTGGTAAAGTTGTGATTTGCGGGGACTTAACGAGAAAATCAGCGAGAGATGACGTGGCATACGGCCGACGCGTAACGCAATGCAATCCAACTCCGAAAACAAGTCTAGAAGGCTTCGGATTAATCCCGACGTGAACTAACCGGAACCAAGAAATACATCATCTAGAAGACTCCCGGAACACGCGACGGACGACGGGACCCGAGGGGGAGCACCCCCTCGGGCGATCGGCCCAATAGTTAGGCCGATCGGCCCCCCCTGGGGCGCCCGACTACGCTCGCCGGGAAGCTTCCTCCACCGCCTCTAAGACTCGATCTAAACCGGTTGATTTGAGTCGGTTTGATCCGAGGGCGACGGTAGAAGTGCGGGATTGATTCAAGGTTAATACCACATCGCCTGATGAAGATGGAGAGACAGACGAAGACCGATATATTAGGACCCCTAGACCCCCTTCTTAGATCATCAAGTTCTATAACAAAGATATTTCTAATTAAAATACCAAGTCATATTCAACGCTAGAGAAACATCGCTTTTTAAGAGTAGCAATCAAGATTAGAACTAGTAGGAAGGGAGAAATCCGCTCCGGATCGTCGGAGGCCGACTCAAGATCGGGCCTCGTTCTTGTAAGTTCTTCATTGTAAGTAGTTTTCAAGTTCCGCACACATGCTTAATATGAATATCTTGATCATGTTTATATTCGAGATTATTTGTTCTAGTATTTACTTTAATTACACATTTAGCATAGTTGAATTATCAAGTTATATTCATGCATGGATTCGTATAGCGCTCATCATCTAGATCGGAAGGTGAGTGGTAGAGACGATGTAATCATGGTGATTAGATCTTATTTACCTGCGTTTGCACCCTATGTGCCGGGTCGTGTGGTAGATCGTGGTGGTGACACACCATTGAGTCCTTTTGCAATCCATCCCCCGTATGTAGGCCTAGCGGATGTTAGATTTCGGGTTGTTCTAAGTTTCGCCTTAGTCTTCACGGATTACGTCCTCATGTCCGGATTTAATTAGTCTTTCTTCAATGATTGTTATTTGTATTGCATAATTAGGTAGATCCTAACATTTAGTTTAGAGTTACATATTGGAGTTTCTAATGCTAGCTAGCCTATGAATTGCTATCGTCCATTGTTAGACACTTTCTAGCCAACCAACGTGATTTTTGGTCAAATCTGTTTATCTAGAACTTTATCATTATCTTTACTATGAACTTTGATCCTTGCTTAAGTAATTGATGAGATTAATGTTGATGTCTTGCACATGAGAGATGGTTAGATTAAGATCTATGCTTAGTTAATTCAAGATAACGAGACTTCTTTCCCGTGGTAGAATATAAATTCAAGACCTGGTTATTACTCCCGGTTAAAATGCTACAATGGTATATATTCATATCCGTGCGCTTGCGGATACCCGAGTTATAATTGTTTATTTACTTATTAAGAAGTTATCAAGGCATAGTACGAATATTATATTCCTTGCATATTAGTAGTTTAACTATAGGGATGACAACCTTTTTCGGATATGCTATGAACTGCAATGAATATTTCTTTTAGTTTTATCCGAAGCAACATCGATATTCTTTCTAGATGCCATTACTAGTTAGTGACATTAGAAATACCAACACGAGCACCACGACCAAATGCTTATTTTGGTTATCAAAATGTCCAACCGCCACCACCACCTCCGCTAACGCATCAAGCTCCGATGTTCCCAGCTCACCATAATCGGTACTCTTGGAACTACCCGTTATGCTCCACAAGCTCAGACCACCATCGATGGCGGCATCTTCCCCGTAAACTTGGATCAATCACGGCAAAATGTGCAAATGAAGCCTGAAACAAGTCACGCAAAAAAGGCTAGTAAACTCGGTTCTCCCATCTCGGGGGTCACATCTACGCAATCATAGGCGGATCCAACCTTGAGCATGAAAACAAAAAGAGCGAGAAGAGATTATGTGAGAAGAGTACACACGATAACACCAAGGATGCCTTTGAACAGGCCAGCATGGTCAATGGTACCAATCACGTTTGACGAAACGGACTTTCGGGTAAGAGATTACCCACATACAGATGCATTTGTGGCAACAGCGAATGTAGACAAGTTCACACTTCACAACATCCTGATAGACAATGGCAGTTCAGCGGATATTCTGTTCATCAAAGCTTTCCAAACCATGGATATGGACCGTCGATTGCTATAGCCAGCTGGTAACTCCTTGTTCGGATTCGGCGGAAAGAGGATAGATGCGATAGGAAAGAAAGACATTGCGGTGACTTTCGGTGAGGTTGGGTTGTCTTAGAACCGAAATAATCACATTCGACATAGTCAACATAGACTACCCGTACACAGCAATATTCGACAGGGGTGTCATCAGCAAGTTCGAGGCGGTGATTAAGCAAAGTTTCCTGTGTATGAAAATACCATCCCCATTCGGCGTTGTAACCATTTGGGGCGACCAAGAGGCAGCCCGAAGAATAGATGCAAAGCCAATACCTGGCTACAGCATGATCAATGAGGTAACGGAGACAGAGAGAGGTGAAGACGAAGAAGAAGATTCGGAACACAACCCAAAGACAGCCAAAGAGCCGAAAGTGGAATCAGCTGAATCCACTAAAAGGGTTCCGATATCCACAACAGGCCCAGAAAGAGAGATTATAATAGGATCTGAGCTACAACCAGAGGAAGCAGCTCAGTTGTCTGCATTTCTTGACTCCAACTCAGATGTGTTTGCATGGTCGTGAGGGACCTAAAAGGAGTAAGCCGAAGCCTGGCTCAGCATAATCTAAGTGTCATACCAACTGTGAAACCCAAGAAACAAAGATTAAGAAAGTTATCCGAAGAGCGAAGTACCGCAGCAGCAACCGAGGTTCAGAGACTTTCGGATGCAGGCGTCATAAGGCCTGTCCCAAGATCCGAATGGGTCGGGAATGTGGGTAATGGTCCGAGAAAAAAGACATCCGATCCCAACATCAAAAAGTGGCGAATGTGTGTAGACTTCACCGATCTAAACAAGGCATGTCCGAAAAGACCCGTACCCGCTCCCGAATAGATACCTTGATCGACTTGGCCTCGGGTTGTGAAAGGATGAGCCTACTCGATTGCTTTTTCCGGATATCACCGGATCCATCCGAACCCGGAAGACGAAGAGAAGACAAGCTTCATCACCCGGGGGAACCTATTGTTTCAAACGAATGCCCGAAGGGGGCTGCGGAATGCCTGGATCTACCTTCTCGAGAATGTCGGATGAAGTGTTCGGGGAACAAAAGAAAAAGAAGAACCCGGTAACATATGTGGATGATATAGTAGTAATAAGCAGTGCGAAAGAATCTCATATCAGCGATCTAAAAGAAACTTTCGCGAACCTACGACGAAGTGGGCTTAAGCTGAATCCGGAGAAATGTATCTTTGGGATCACCAAGGGCAAGATGTTGGGATGCCTAGTCTCGGCCCGGGGGGTATAGAGGCGAATCCGGACAAGATCACGACCATCGTAAACATGAAGCCCCCAAATAGCGAAAAGAAGGTTCAATGACTTCTAGGGCGGTTGGCGGCTCGGCGAGTTCATATCAAGATCAGTTTGAAAAGGGATTGCCATTCTTCGGGGTACTCAAGAATAGCACTGAGTTCGAATGGGGTCCTGAGCAGCAAAAGGCTTTCCAAGACCTCAAAGATTATCTCACCAACTTGACAACCATGACTAAACCATCCCCAAAAGCGGTTTTACTGTTGTACTTAGCTGCATCACCAGTAGCAGTAAGTGCAGTCCTGGTCGAAGAGAAAGAGCATGACAACAAGCTAAAACAGTTTCCCATCTATTACGTATCTGAGGCCCTTTCGGCGGCAAAGCTTAACTACTCAGAGCTAGAGAAGATAGCTTACACGGTACTGATGGCTAGCTGAAAGCTAAGACATTACTTTCAGGCACATAAGATCCGGGTAATCTCTTCTCAACCGCTAGAGGCCCTGTTTAGAAACAGCGAAGCTGTCGGAAGAGTTGGAAAGTGGGCAGCTGAGCTCAACGAATTCGTAATCGATTACGAGCACAGATCAGCAATAAAGTCACAGGCAATAGCTGACTTCATAGCAGATTGGACACCCGCCGCCGAATCTGGTCCGGTGGTTTTTGACGAACCTACCTGGACGGCATATTGTGACGGAGCCTGGTGCGATAAAGGAGCTGGGGTTTCGGCAATTCTGACACCTCAACAGGGACCGCCAATCGAATCGCGCGGCCGGGTTGCGGTTCACAAGCACCAACAATACAGCCGAGTACGGCTGTCTTTGCTAGCACTCCGAAAGCTAAGGGCTATGGGAGTTAAAAGATGCATCATTCGCACAGACTCACAGGTGGTCAGTGGACATTGTGAGAAGGAGTACACAGCGAGGGAGCCAGTTCTTATCAGATATCTACAGGCAGTAAGATCAATGGAGAAGCACTTTGCGGGGTTCTCAATAAAGTACATACCATGCAGTGAAAATAGAGAAGCAGATGAGTTGGCGAAAGCAGCGGCATTAGGGATGATTGGAGAAGCTCTCGGTCAAAGCAATCAGAGATGAAGAGGAAGTGCCAAAGAGCATTCATGTCATTGCAAGCCATGATTGGAGAAGCCCCATATTCGCATTCTTAGCAGGCACCTATGAGCCCGAATCCAAGCATGAGCAGCAACGTATGGAGTCACGAACAAAGCACTATTCAATCATAAGAGGTGAATTATACAAAGATGGTATAGTAGCTCCGAAGCTCAAGTGCATCAGCACAGAAGAAGGACGAAAGCTCCTAGAAGAGATACATGGAGGAATGTGTGGAGCTCATAGGGGACCTCATGAAATTGCACACGAGCAATGAGACAAGGATTTTTATTGGCCTACAAAGAAGATCTGATGCGAAAATGGTTGGTAAGGACATGCGAGCTGCCAAATGTTTGCCAAGAAGCGAGCAGCCATCCAACCCAACCCCGGATCGATAGTGCCAACCTGGCCCCTTCAACGTTGGGGCGTAGACATAGTTGGGCCCACGCCAAGCGGCACCGGGGAATGTGAGATTCGCCGCCGTGGCACTTGAGTATTTCACCAAGTGGATAGAAGCAAGGCCTCGCGGCCCAATCACCTCGGCCACCTTGATCGGTTTCGTAAACAACGGATGATCTGCCGTTTGGTCCCGTCCTACATAAGCGTGGACAACGGCAAGCGGTTCGACTCAACCGAGTTTCGAACTTTTGTGAGGAGCTCTCGATCAAAGTGACTTTCGCATCAGTCTATCATCCTCAAAGCAACGGAGCGGTTGAAAAGGCCAATGGCCTAATCTTCTCAGCCGTCTCCAAGTGTCTCTGGGATGCAAGCAAGGGAAAATGGCCAGCCGAGATGATCGCTGTGGTGCAGGGCCACAACATCTCAAAGTCTCGAAACCGGGTTCACCCCGTTTACGCCTACTCTATGGCGAGGAGGCCATAACACCCGAAGAGCTCAAGCTAGGCTCATTCCGTACGCAAATAGCTGATGTAACTGTTGACACATGTTAACGTATATTTTTAATTGTCAACTAAACATGGAAAAGGACTAAAATATAATTAGATAACCTTATTAGGGTTTTCTACTAATGATTTCCATGAGTTTTGGTAAAGTTGTGATTTGCGAGGGACTTAACGAAAAAACAAAGCAAAATGACGTGTCACACGGCCGACGTAACGCAACGCAATCCAACTCCGAAACAAGTCTAGAAGGCTCCGGAATACATCCGACGTCAAAGAGTCCCAAAACCCGAAAATACATCATCTAGAAGACTCCAGAAGACACGACGCGCGACGGGACCCAGGATGGACCCCACCCTAGGCCGATCGGCCTGTTATTTGGGCCGATCGGCCTGGCGTGGCCGCCAAGTCGCCCCCGCTTCGGGAAGCTTCCTCCACCGCCTCTAAGACTCGATCTAAACCGGTTGATTCGAGTCGGTTTGATCCGAGGGCGACGGTAGAAGTGCGGGATTGATTCAAGATTAATACCACATCGCCTGATGAAGCTGAAGAGACAGAGGAAGACCCATATATAAAGACCCCAAGACCCCCCTGGCTCAATCAATCAAGTTTGATCTAAAGCTTCACGTTCATTAAGAAGTAGATCAAGTGATTCAATCATCTCAGATCAACTCATCATCATATCAGATCAGATCCAGCTCTAGTCGACGGCCTTAGCTCTAGTTCAAGAACCAGAAATAGAAGATTAGACAAGATGTAGAACTAGAAGCCCTAGATTAGAGTTGAGAGTAGAGCTTCAAGTTGAGAGAATTAGAGCGCGGTTGAGGCGGAGATGAAGGAAGGCCCGGAGCTGTCGGCGCCTCCATCTTCTTCTTCCTCTGGAGTGGTGCCATTGGAGCGCAACTCTTGAGATCTTGTGGATTGTTCGACTTCCATTCGAGTAAGTGATATTGTTTCTATTATTCTTAAGGTTCGTATTTCTTTGATAAGATTACTTTGATTCTTGGTTGCTCTTGAGTTGAAGTTGTTAGATTAATGTAAGCGTGGTGCTTAGATTGACTAGCTCATTACGAATACCTTCTATAGGCCGGGGTGAAGACACTTGTTAAGGCTGATCGTAGTGGTGACAGCACTATTGAGTCCTTTGTTACGCTTTGCCCCGTTTATAGAAATCGTAGGAGACCCCGCATTGTTAGCGTAGAACCCCTTTATTAAGAGTTTCTTCATGACAATCCCTCTTGAGAATAATATTGCAAATGATTTACTTGAAGTGAGAACAAGACCTTCCTAATAGAACTCCTTACCTCTCTTTTTTATCTAGTTTTAGCCACTCTGGATTTAGCTATACACTTGACATGCTCTCTCACCTTCTCCCCGTGGATTCGATATTTAAAACCCTATTCCCGGGTGAAGTGCTCACCGGTATCCGTTAAACTTAAGCGGATTATCCATCATAATATTCCTGTAGGTTAACAAATACCAACAAGCATTTAAAAGCGCCGTTGCGGGGAGAACGGTTTGAGATCACGTTGAAACACTATGGCTAAATCTTGTACCATACTTTTATCTTTTACCTTTTATTCTATCTTCTCATCTTTTTCTATCTTCGTGGGATCAATTGATTCCATATTTACCTATCTTACACTGCACCCTTAGGCGGAAGCTTTGGCCACTAGAATCCTTAGATCTCATCCTTACATCTGGCCATTAGCTACACCTAAGGTTGATCAAAATGATCATGAAGCAATACTTCTCAGGAGTGAGAAGCAGGATCATATCTTCTATGGTAGGAGTCTTTGCCGACATCATGAAAGTGTTGTGCGCATGATCATCATGCAGTTTTTGGAGGAACCTTTTCTTTCCCTTTTTAAGCAAGGTTTGCTTTGACGAACTCAGCGGGTGAAACCCATATACTAGCATTCTTTATGACCACCCAAAGGAAGAAGAATCATCCTCCGGCCGAAAAATAATAATAATAATAATAATAGAAGTTCGATAGCTATATCACCATCACTCCAATCCCAAGACTTAGCTATCAACCCTAAACCATCAATGCGCTAAAAACCTTTAAGGGAGAAGAAATTCAACCCTTGGATATCTCTTTAGATGATGAGTTTCATGAACTTCCAAAAAACAAGAGACCATATACAATCCAAACCTCTTTTAGAATAATCTCTTAGAAAGCACCTTTATTGCTACGCAAGGACATTGGGGGAACCTCAAGGATGGCATATCTAATCATGCCATAGGAAGAGAGCAAAGCCATCAAGAAGCCACTCCTGTCTCTCTCTTTCTATGCTCAAATTAGATAATTCTTTTCGATCCCATCTTTAACCACATCCTTGAACCCAATGAATCCTCTTGTGCCCTTTTCTTGCATCTCCTCACGATCCTAAAATATTATGAACGATCTAAGGAAGACAAAAAAGGAGCGCATCTTCTGGAGAAACATCAATGAGCATAAAAGACTACTTCATAAATGGAACTTTTTTTCACCTAGTCCATGCTCATTTGAAAACTCCTAAATTAATTGCCATCTCAATTCTTGCCACACATGAGATCTCCATCCCCCTCATACTCTCTTTCTTAAAAATTTAGAAAGGGTGGTTGTCGATGAATATTCCAATGGCTTGAAATTTTGAGATTGGCAATATGTGGGAAACCACTTTATCTTGATTCATAATTTGAAAGTTTCCCAAGGACTTATATTTATACCTCTTTGTTACGAGCATATGATTATAAAAAATATTCCTTCGGGTATTTTTGTTACTAACCATTCCAGGTTTGGAGCAAAGAAAACGAATGATGACAATACAAGGTATGTCCAACCAGTTATTATGCAACATTAAATTACATACATAGAAACATTTATTAATATGTTGCTATACTAGCTTGATTGTCTTTTACCTTCATGCCATGCTCGATTTATTAAAACACTCATCATGCTCTATCATCTCTGTTTGAGTAAATCTCTATAATGCTATCATGTCACCTTTGTCTACCTTAGTATGCTTTGGTTTGAGAGTATGTTAATTGCATGCTTTCATTGGCTTTTAAATTAAGCGTGGTGCTTAGGTTAATTAGCCTTCCTTAATCTGATTAGACATGGAGTCCGGTTTGGTTATTGAACTAGAAATTGCTTATGTAGACAATGGTATATATTTTGTTGGACTAACCCCTGCAGAAAAAAATAAACTCTGAAACAAGTGTGGGGGAGGTCGAGATGAACTCACTAGAGATGGCAAGACATGTGAGACATAACTTATGGATAAAAGAATTCCCGATGGGCCAAGAAGAAGAAGAGTGACACAAGACAAGATCCACAATCGAAGCACTCACTCGAAGAAGGAATTCATGGGTAATGGAAGCATCAAGGAGGGAGGCCAATTCCATTGAAGATAATTAAGCCATCCTCTTCCTCCCGACATGCACTGTCACTCCACATGCCACTCAAGAAGAAGAGAAGGACCACCTCAAGGTATAATAGCATCATCATATTCCAATAATAAAGGTAACACCTTGAGGTAAGTTGTCATTAATTCCTCTTTACTATGGCATTCTCATAAATAAAAAAGTCAAACATGCTAGAGTTATAGTTTCACATGATCCAATTTTGTTAACTCAACATGTTAGCTTTTTAAAAACTGTTTCTAGCATCACTTTCTTGTTCGCTCATTATTTTGCTAAAAACATTTACATGCTAGATTTATCTTCTGATCTTACCACCCTTGTCATAAATGAACTTATAAATTATCTTGTTCAATGTGCCCACAAGGTTAGAGTAGAAGTAAATGAAATTATGGTTCGATGGTGTTTTCCCACCAACGAGCCCCCATGCACTTGATCTCTACCTTGTCTTTGCAAGCGGGACTCACTTTTGCGCAATAAGAGGAGAAGTCTTACTTCCCCAATTCCTACAAGTGGAAGTCCCCGACCTACAAATATGCACACTAAACAAGACGCCGCCACCGCCACCATCCAATCTTCCTTCAAGCGGTGAATCGGCGAAGAACATGGGCAACGCCATCACCAAGTGGCTATTAAGATCGATGATGCACTTGAAGAGTGACCAAAGGAAGATCAAAGTGAGCACGACATGATGGAGGTGTAGACCACTTGATAAGAGCAATGGATCATCATTCATCCCCATACTCCATCAAGAAGGCCTTACACCACCACTATTGTCTACCTCACCACAAGACCCAAGAAGAACAAGACGCGGAGATGCTGCTAGAAATCACAAGACCAGTTGAAACGGAGTTGACGAACAAGGAAGACATTAAGAAAGATTAAAGAAGTTCGCTCGGCCCGACCAACTAAACACTCGGCACTGCCACTCTAAGAAAGGTCTCCTCCGAAGAAGCGACATGGAAAAAGAAAGAAGCATCACCTACTCGAAGAGGGCGTCAAGAGTACACCTTCGGAAGATCTACCACTACCCGCGTCATCAAGCGAACAAACACCATCGGCCACCTCATCTACGCCACTCGTCGAGATCATTGAAGGCACCATTTCGAACCACGACATTCCGACGAGATGCCATCGATGACGAACGCCATGGGAGTAAGTACTCAAAACTCGTAGAGAGGTAACTTCGGTATTTACCGCATATTTATTTTTTCTGCGCGGCATATTTAAATTAGCATATTTCCTTTAGCATATTTACTTTCCTACACCTGCATAAAATATCATAAAAATATGTTTGCTTGCATTTGCATCAATTTCTTTAAGCCCCATGCAAGTACTCCTTGTTGTGGCGGCATAAAAATAAAAATCCAAAAATATTGCATTCATATGTTTTTGCATCATCATCCTTTTTGCATAGAAAAATTATCAAAAATATGTGGGCACATGAAGGTCCACGCTTTTACCGAAAAAAATCCAAAAATACGTGAGCACATGAAGGCTCACAACATGTTCCTAGAATTTGTTCCTTCGGGTATATGCGGAATTAATGTTTACAGGGGAGAACATGTAAGGAGAACCCGAAGACGAACAAGTTCCAAGGACGAACCAAAGGACTACTTCAATATCCAAATTGGGGAGAGCACACCCCGTTATCACGATAAGTATCACTATCTTTTAAATTATTAGCTAGTTATTATATATGTTTGCTTTGATTAGAGTTAATAAGTCTCGGCGTTTAGGTCTTAAAGTTAGTTCAATTAATTCGGTTAGTTCGGTTTAGTTAAACTTAGTTTAGGGTTTATATAATAAAGTGCTCTTATGGAAGTCATCCACAAGTTGAGTCAATTATTCTCCATATTTTTACGGATATGTTTTTGTCTCCACCATGCTTTGTATGCAAGATAACAGAAAATAAGTGTGGGGAGATCCTCGACGACCAAACAGAATTTTTCGCGACCAAACTCAAGAAATTCGAACCAAGACGGAACCATCGACTCGCCTGACGAACCATGCCACGACACGGTCCGGAGGCAGGCCGACCGCCCATATACCGGCCGACCGGCCCCTGCCCAGCCCCACTCGAGGCCCCGCTTGTCCACCATTCGGTTTGCTTCCTAAAACTTTTTAATTTTTAAGCAAATTATTTTCCGTTCGAATTAAAAGTCTTCTCTGTTATGGTATGTTTTCCCTATATGAAAAAGATGTCTTGTTAACCCATGAACAAAGTTTTGCATGATTAAATTCCTACATATACACATCACTTGTTGGGATGCTTTAATTGCTTAAAACAAGAGAAAGAATAAAGTCGAAATAATGAGATCCTCTTTCTTTTATCTTGTCTTTGGAGAGTTATTTATTTCAAAATATTAAAATCATTAGTTATGCTTCTCCTTTGTGATCAATGATACATCCTAATAGAGCCATAGCAATCATTAAAGATATATCTAATTAATTATTGCTTTCTTGTGTTGAGCTTTGTCGAAACCACGACCCATGTTGAAATTTGTCTAAAGTCCAAGATCAAGATCACGCATTACCTTTGCTTTCACTAAAGTATCCATGCTCTAAAAGTTTTAATCTCTATCTCCCATAATTTTAATTGTTGAAAAAGGTACGGCTATGAAAAAAGCCAAATGTTGAAAAAAAATTCTAAGAGTGGAGAGAAAAGTGAGAGAGAGGAGAAAATGAGCAAGTGTTCTACGGGTCAAAGAACCCCCCTCTTTAAAAAAAAAAAAAAAAAAAAAAGGCAAAAATGAAGAGAAGAATAATGGACAAGTGTCCGGGGGTGAGTAGGGCCCACTTCTCTAATAAATAAGAGAGTAAAAATGGACAAGTGTCCGAGGGTGAGTAGAACCCACCTCTCCACTAAATAGCTGGTTTACCTCGCTTGAAAAAATAAAAATAATAATAATAATAAACAAAAAATATTCCAAAAAAGGGAGATAGACGATCTTCAACTAGAGAGAGCAAAGGGCAATAATAATCTTGACTCACATGCACATCTTGATCTATGACTTATGACATCTTTCTCCATGGATCCACATTTGACTCGGCAATAAATACAAGGTAAGTGTGCTACATGTTCTTGAGCTCCACATATGAGATAATAAATGAACTGTGAGGATATAATATATTTTGAGAGACTTGAGAGTGTCACAAAGGAGTAAGTAGAACTATGTGTTCTTTTCAAAACTTATGCAAAATCTCTCCATGTGACTTGGTTTAAGAATTTAAGGTGATCTGTTTCTAACCATTTCATGCTCGATATCCCAAAGTGCGAGGTATGACCATGGAGTATAATTATGATCCATTCTTTGTTTCTACGGTTACATTAAAGTTAGACCATCCTTTTTATCGAGGGGCGAGTAAAAGCCTAAGTGTGGGGAGTTTGTTGACACATGTTAACGTATATTTTTAATTGTCAACTAAACATGGAAAAGGACTAAAATATAATTAGATAACCTTATTAGGGTTTTCTACTAATGATTTCCATGAGTTTTGGTAAAGTTGTGATTTGCGAGGGACTTAACGAGAAAAACAAAGAAATGACGTGTCACACGACCGACGTAACGCAAAGCGCAATCCAACTCGAAACAAGTCTAGAAGGCTCCGGAATACATCCGACGTCAAAGAGTCCCAAAACCCGAAAATACATCATCTAGAAGACTCCGGAAGACACGACGCGGCGGGACCCGGGGATGGACCCCACCCCAGGCGATCGGCTGTTATTTGGGCGATCGGCTGGCGTGGCCACCAAGTCGCCCCGCGCTTCGGGAAGCTTCCTCCACCGCCTCTAAGACTCGATCTAAACCGGTTGATTCGAGTCGGTTTGATCCGAGGGCGACGGTAGAAGTGCGGGATTGATTCAAGATTAATACCACATCGCCTGATGAAGCTGAAGAGACAGAGGAAAGACCCATATATAAAGACCCCAAGACCCCCCTGGCTCAATCAATCAAGTTTGATCTAAAGCTTCACGTTCATTAAGAAGTAGATCAAGTGATTCAATCATCTCAGATCAACTCATCATCATATCGGATCGAGATCCGGCTCTAGTCGACGGCCTTAGCTCTAGTTCAAGAACCGTAAATAGAAGATTAGACAAGATGTAGAACTAGAAGCCCTAGATTAGAGTTGAGAGTAGAGCTTCAAGTTGAGAGAATTAGAGCGCGGTTGAGGCGGAGATGAAGGAAGGCCCGGAGCTGTCGGCGCCTCCATCTTCTTCTTCCTCTGGAGTTGGTGCCATTGGAGCGCAACTCTGAGATCTTGTGGATTGTTCGACTTCCATTCGAGTAAGTGATATTGTTTCTATTATTCTTAAGGTTCGTATTTCTTTGATAAGATTACTTTGATTCTTGGTTGCTCTTGAGTTGAAGTTGTTAGATTAATGTAAGCGTGGTGCTTAGATTGACTAGCTCATTACGAATACCTTCTATAGGCCGGGGTGAAGACACTTGTTAAGGCTGATCGTAGTGGTGACAAAGACTATTGAGTCCTTTGTTACGCCTGCCCCCGTTTATAGAAATCGTAGGAGACCCTGCATTGTTAGCGTAGAACCCCTTTATTAAGAGTTTCTTCATGACAATCCCTCTTGAGAATAATATTGCAAATGATTTACTTGAAGTGAGAACAAGACCTTCCTAATAGAACTCCTTACCTCTCTTTTTATCTAGTTTTAGCCACTCTGGATTTAGCTATACACTTGACATGCTCTCTCACCTTCTCCCCGTGGATTCGATATTTAAAACCCTATTCCGGGTGAAGTGCTCACCGTATCCGTTAAACTGCGGATTATCCATCATAATATTCCTGTAGGTTAACAAATACCAACAGTAACCGAAATTCAAAGGTTTGTAGATGCTGGCACATCTGAATTCCGAAAGTTGCAGGCCACAAAGAACCTCGACAACTACCACAAGGAAACACAAAGCTGGAGGGACAAGAAGATCCTTCGAAAGAACATCTACCCGGGCGATCTCGTGCTTTGGTTCGACACGCCCGACAAGCGGGGCAAGCTACAGTCCCAATGGTACGGGCCTTTCGTCGTCGCAAGCATGGTCAAGCCTGAGGTGTTTCGGCTACGGACGGAAGAAGGCGACGAATCCACCCATACATGGAACGCGGATAATCTCCGCAGGTTCTATGCGTGACGAATGCTCTTGGAGCTGGAGTTGTAATTTTCTTTTCTTTTTCCATGGTTTGTAATAATTAACACAGGAAGCTACAATAGGGTTGCGCTCTTTTTCCCCACTGGGGAAGCCCTTTCGGGGGTGTGAGGTTTTTTAATGAGGCAACCCTGAAACATTCGACTGTGAGCCCCTATAAAGGTTCTATTTTCCCCAAGCATAAGAGCAGCAAAGAAAAGAGCTGAAAGCAAAAAGTGACTTCATCACTCTTGCTATATTCAGCATATTACGTATCCGGAAAGGATGTATATGCTGAAAAGATCAGCAAACAAAGGCTTGAGAAGCCGAAAGACCAAGGTCAGAAAGGACCGAAGGTCGGGAGCAAGTCAAAAAGGGACAATCCCAAAAGAAACGAGCTAAAGGCAAAAACGCCTAGGCTATCCGAAACCGGGAAAAAAGTCAGTTCCGGCCATCAATCGGCACTCAATAATGCAAGTTGGCTAGCAAGTTGCAGCCAAGATGATTAAAGGCAAACAACCACCTAATTCTGAAAAGGAAAATTAAAGGCAAACAGCTACCTAATTCTGAAAAGGACAAGAAGGTAGGTATGCGCAATCAATGAAAGTCGAGCATCCGTAGTCATCCATTGCATGTTTCAGGCAAATCAAAAACAGTAAAGGCCAAGGATTCAGGAAAGGACACCCAAGGCCACTATAAAAGAAGACCCCCGAGGGTCACATATTTCTCAGAAGCAGCAACAAGCTGCATAGGTGACAACAATCTTCTTAAGTAGACACCGGCAAAAAATAAGAGGCGAAATAGGGGATTACACCCCTCCCGGGGCTTCGGCCATTTAGGATTGAGACGAGTTAGGAAGGCGAGAGGCGAGGCAGCATTCGGCCAAAGAGAAGTGGAGAGTTGAAACTAGCCCAGCTGAAGGACAGCCTCACCATGTGGGAGTCCCCCAGTCAAGACACGAAAGAGCGCCTATGCGGCTCGTCGACCAACTCGAGGCCTAGCGGGGATTACCCACGCTAACCGACAATATCCGGGTTTTCAAAAAGCGATAGCTCAATCCTCTCGAACATCAGAAATCTGAAGTGCCGAATGCTCTGGTGAATCCTGAGATAGCATTCTCCGTTGCACGAATCCATACTCAGATGCATGGCAAATACGAGGCCGAATCTGTTCGAGTGTGTAAGAAGGTCCATTAACGAAGGCCGAAAGATCACACATTCGCCCAAGCATAGCCACGTAACAATGTCAAGCACTACCGCACATGCTGATTACCAAGGAGAAGACAGAAAGCTGTAGCTCCAAGATGGCCGAATGTCCAAATAGATAGCATTCGGCCACAAGGTAGGCCAGCTCTACATGCACAGCGCGACAAATGTACTAATGTGATTGAAAGATAAAATCACTTTCGACAAAGCGCACGACTTTCGTTTCCTCGCAAAAGGGGGGAGGGGGTTTCTTGTAAAAGACAACTCTTTCCGAGAAAACGAAACCATTCTTAATCGAAAGTATTATTTACATGGCTTATTCAACCAAAGATCCCTAACAGAGCAATACCTATATCTAGGAGCCGAAAGCTCAATAGGTTCCTCCTTTATCTCTACTTTCGGCTCAAGCAAAACGCCGCGAACTAAGTTTCTCTGTCTAACAGAGGGAACGAAAGTGATCCAAAAGTCAAGCATACGATGCCCACGACGAATAAGCCTCTCTCGACGAGAAGTAAAAAAGTCATTCGTCCCATCAGGACGAATCTCCATAGCCCTAAGCCAAGAAGCCCCGCTAACGCCAAATCCGTTGCATTCAACTCGTAAAGGAAACGAATCTTCCAATATGCCGGAAGTCCCCTCATCGGGAACCTGCCAAGCAGTTCAAGAAAAATTCTTAACCATTATATCATTACAAAAAGGCCATTCAGGCCGAATCCAGCAAACTACGAATAAAAAAAAGCATCTACTCTACCCTATCCTCAGCCGGATGCTGGCCATCTTCAGCGTCCTGCTGGGGTGGTGGAGTTGGAGGAGTTCCGGCGGTGGAGGGGCTCCCACATTCGGCCTGGGAGTTCCGGCCGTCCCGCTCTGCAATGAAGGCGTTGACCTTCGCCCGAATCTCCGCCTTATCCTCAGGGCCCTGCGAAGTTGCACAAGCATAATCATTAGCAATTGCGAAAGGCAAATAGGACGAATCCCACAAAAAAAATAAACAACTTTAAACCCAAACTTACCACGGCTCGAGATTCGGCCGCGCGGTACATGGCGAGATCCCTCCCACCCTTCAGCCAGTAGCCTTGGTAAAATTTGCCAGGCTACCGAAAGAGCGGGGGCGGGAGTAAGCCGATGCGCGGCGGATCCTCATTCGGCTCCACGGCCCCGATATGCGGGCAGCCCTAGCTCGTGCAAAGCGGTCCGAAAAGCCGGAGAGTCTCTCGAGAGAGGCATAGCCTCGTCCGGTCTCCACCCGGTCATTTAGACCCCTAATCTCTTGCACGAGCCAGGTGAGCATCTCCTTCTCACCGAGCCCCTGCGGCACAGCGGCTTCATCGCCGAATGAGGCCAGGAGGCGCTGAAGCGCCGAGATCCCAACTTTCGTCTCACTCTCAAGAGCAGACGAAAGCGACCAGCTCCGCTTCTTCTCAGCATCCAGCGTAGCCTCCAGGTCAGAGACCCTTTGAGTCAGCTCAGCCGACGTCTTCTCGGCCCTTTCGGCCCGGTTCTCGGCTCTCATCTTCGAATCCTTGGCCTGCTTTAAGTCCTTGGCCAACTTCTCGACCTTTGCCTTCTCGGCATCGAGAACCTTACTACCTTGACCTTGGAATTGTTTCTCCAAGGTCCGGGCAACAAGCATCGACCGAAAAAGAAAGAGAGCCAAACTGTCATCAAATAACCGAAAGCAAAACATTCGGAAATCATAAAAGCCGAATCTAAAAACTTACCCCGGACGCATAAAAATTCAAGGCGTCAAAGAGCCGCTGTGGATCCGTTTTCAGATGCTCCCTTTCAGTTTGGGGAGCCGCGAAGGAGGTTGAACATTCGGTAGCGAATTTCACACCTTCGTCAGAAGGGACAAGCGGCAGCCTTCGCGGATCTACCCCCGCCACCAATCGGGCATCCGAATGCGTTCCTAGACAACACGCAAGCTTGTAAGTCTTCTCCCGTCTCGGACTCATCTCCTCAGAAGAACTAATCCCGGAGTACACAATAGTCTCCTTGAAAATGACTTCCGAGAGAGAGTGAGCCGAATCCAAATAACGTCTCCTTGAAAATGCCGGATGTCTTCATAAATTCCCGGTAAAACCGAGACTTACCCGGAGCGGCCTTAGGAGACGAAGCCAAGGGAGCAAATGCGCCGGGCTGGAGCGATCTTCGGCCTCTTCTGCGCCGCAGCATTCGACGCCGGAACAGCTTCGCGCGTCCGTTTAACTGGGGTAAAAGCGGGGCCGGAAGACGTGGTGTCTCCGGCATCATTCAGTGTGGCGAGGGGGTCCTTGACACCTTTGCCGACCATGTCCTCCGAATCGCTGGAGAGGACCTAGAAAACAAGTCATTTAATGTAAAACATTAGAAAACATAGTAAAATGACGAAAGCCATAATCGAATGCCCTTTAAAGGTAGTGTAGTATACCGAAGCAGAAGTAACTATCCCAAAAAGACGAGTGCGGCCAAATGTGACCTTTCGGCTACGCAAGCCTGGAACTTTAGCCAGTTCTCAACCTACCTGAACGTCTTTAGGTTCTTTCGGTCCCCGCTGGTGAGATGTCTTCTATTTCTTGACTCGTTCGAGAGGGGCCGAATCTCGAACAACAGCTTTCCCTCGGTAGGCTGCCTTTCGTGCTACTCTCTCCGCCTTAGCTTCCTCCGGAGACAGACGATGGGGGTAAGGAACCTCCATGGCGTCGAAAGCTCTGTTGATTCGAGCGTTATCCCCTAGGATCTCGCAAGCCAAGTCATATTCCCGCTTCGCAACGGATCCGAGGATAGCGTCAGCTTCGTCCACCACATACTCCAAAAACACCTTTTTTGAATGAAAACGAGAAGGAATGGTGGCCTGAACCACATTCGTCTCGTAACCATAAGTCGGATTTGGGATGTCGAACTGCACCCTTGAGCTCAGTGGCCGAACCCCCATAGCGATCCACTCCTCAACCAAGTCTCTTGTACTTTGCCGTGCCAGGGTACCGAGAAATGCCAAGGTGGCTTCGGCATCCCCATCGACACCCTCAAAAGCATAAGCATAGCATTTCACACTTAGCGGTACCATTCGGCTCTCAAGGGCGCTGTTTAATGGCAGGCCGGATGTGGACGCTTCTTGCTCATTCCTGGCGCTGACTCGCGCATAAAACCAGAACTGAGTCCATCTGGTCCACTTGTTGCAGAAGGTGGGAGCAATACGAATGTTGGCCTTTGGGATAAACGTATAGCCGCCAAACTGTATGAAACAATGCTCTTTCTTCCTCACATCTCGAACCTTCTTCGGCTTCTTATGCAAGGCATAGAATTGCACGAAGGTCTCCACGCACAGGGGGGCTCCCATCATCTTCATAGCCCATACGAAAGCGCCCAGGCGGGTAAACGCATTCGGCGTTAGATGGTGAAACTGAAGCCCGAAACGTTCAAGAACTGCCCCGATGAAATTATCTTCGCAGGGCAGACGAAATCCAGCCCTGAAGTAATCCTTGAAGACAACTGCTTCCCCGGGCCTAGGATTCGGCACTTTTTCCCCCTTCGGAGCCCGGCAAAGCTGCCTTGTGCGTCGGTCCATGAAACCCTTCCGCACATAGTCATTCAACACGTCCTCCGAAACTCGAGAGGTTCCGAGCCAATAAATTTCACGGCGAGTCGAAGGCCCCGGATTCTCCCCGGAACCTTCGGCGTAAGAATAGCTTTCGTCATCAGAACCAACCGGGGCTTCAAAGGAGTTCTCAGGTTCCGCCGAGAGGTCTGGCTCAGGTTCAACTGAAATTCGACCACCAACTGGTGACCCGGTAATATCCACGTCAGATTCGGCCTTATCTGCAGCTTGAGGACTGACAGGACTTGTAGACTCCGAATCGCTATAATCAGAGCTAGAGTAGAGATGCGGATTGATGCTTTGGAGTGGCCTCGCGTTGATTACGGAGGCCGAAACCAGACTCTGAGAGCTACTGGTGGATCCGGAACTTTTCGACGAAGAACCGGATCCCGAAGCAGCCGGACCCGATATTCTACCGAATCAACAAAACCTAGAATACAAAATAGGAAACGACGAAACCCTAAAATAAAAGAGGCGCCCCATCACAACAGAATGAAAAAAAGTAGGGGAAAGAAAACTTACTCGGAGCAACGAAGCTGGAGAAAGGCCTTCAAACGCCGAAAGCCTCCAAACTCCGAATGCCAAAGTCTTCTGAAAGCTCTGGTAGTCGAAAGCTCAAGTGCGCTCTGAAAGCTGAAGCAGGAGAGAAAGTGAGCAGGGGGGGATCGCCGCTCCGGGGCCGCGCTCCATATATAGGGAAATTCGGCTCATGCCCCGAGGCGCAGTCCCATCAGTCGTCTCGGGGCTCGCAGCCCGAGGAGGCGTCGTTTCGTCTACCCAAAAAAAAAATCAATCAAATCAGGCTTTCGGCTTGAGGGGGTTTCTTGTAGGCCGATTAGGTCGAAACCAAAGGAAAGGCGAAAGGCCCTTGCCTCTGGTCTCGAGGGGCTACCGGGGGGAGGCAAAAGTCGCCCATCCCCCTGCGGTCGGCCTCAAGGATCTCAAGCGAAGGCGAAAAAAAGACGGTAGGTCGAATGCTAGGACATTCGGCCGCTAGTGCCTGGAAGCCAAGGTTTTTCGGCGTCTACAAGGTGGCCCGGGCAAAAGCGGGCGAGCGGTACCATTCGGCCTGGGAGGTCGAATGTTAGACCATTCGCTTAGCCTAACCCGCGGGAGGTAATCATACGTGAAAGCTCACGGCATCCGGCTAGGGCCACGGATGTTGAGGCTTTCGTTGTAACACCACCATGCGGGAGATGGCTGCGAGCTAAGGCGTTGGAATTCGGGCGAAGGTACGAAGGTGAAGGCTTTCGTCCGAATCACGTCGTCTTGAAGAAGAGCACGATGGGCGGCGCTTACATCCGGCGATGGGTCGAGGGCGACATGGCGGATGTCGCGGACATTCGACGGGTCGATGAGGTGCGGAACAACGGGGCGCGGCTCGGATGCGGGCGAATCCCACGGGATTCGGCCCGCATGGCGGGAAGCGGTGCTTTCGGTCATGTGGCTAGAAGAGTTTGATGCCGAAAGGCGACTTGCCTTGTCTTGCGTGTACTGATGTCGCCGCCGTGCGGGGGGCGGCCCCACAAGGATGGACAGGAACGTGGGGCCGGAAAGTACCATTCTACCCCTCGTCGCCGGCGGAAGGAGCTGGATCCTAGGCTTGGTAGGAGGGTAAAATCGGTATTGTAATAGTCTACGGACTATAAAATGACCCCCAGTAGGGCCTTGTAAGGAAGATGGAGAATTAATAAAGGGAGTGTTCCAGATTTGCGTACCACTGGTCCATCGAGTTTAGCTTAGTTGAGTGATTCGTCCTACCAGGGGGTAGCCTGCTTTGGGGCTACACCAACAGGAAGTAATGCCTCAACTTTCGGCTTGCCATCAGGACCATGTAAGCTATCTTTTCCAGTTCTAAATAGTTAAGCTTTGCTGCTGAAAGGGCTTCGGATACGTAGTAGATAGGGAATTGTTTGAGCTTGTTTTCGTGCTCTTTCTCTTCGACCGAAGCTGCGCTTCGCGCAATCGGAGATCTTTGCCAAGTATAACAAGAGAACCGCCTTTGAGGATGGTTTCGACATGGTTGTCAGGTTGGTAAGGTAATCCTTCAGGTCTTGGAAAGCTTTCTACTGCTCAGGTCCCCATTCGAAATCTGTGCTATCCTTGAGCACTTTGAAGAAGGGTAGACCTTTTTTCGGTGACCTTGAGATGAACACCGCTAAGAGAGCCGCCACCACCACGTGAGTCATTGAACTTTCTTTTCAGGTAAATGCGGTGGGCTTCATATCTATGATGGCTGAGATCTTGTCCGGATTCGCCTCTATGCCCCCAGGCCGATACTAGGCAACCCAAAGATCTTACCCTTGGTGATGCCGAAAATGCATTTCTCGGGTTTAGCTTGAGCCCGCCGCCCGTAGATTCGTAAAAGTTTCTTTTCGTGTCGATATGTGACTCTTTCGAAATGGCGATTACTACTATGTCATCCACATATGTTACCAGATTCTTCTTTTTCTTTTGTTCTCTGAACACTTCATCCGACATTCTGGAGAACGTGGATCCGGCATTCCATAATCCCTCGGGCATTCGCTTGAAACAATGGGGTCCCCCCGGTGATAAAGCTTGTCTTCTCCTCGTCTTCTCGGATTCGGATGTATCCGGTGATAATCGGAGAAGCAATCGAGCAAACTCATTCTCTCGCAACCTGAAGCTAAGTCAATTAAGGTGTCTATTCTGGGGAGAGAGTACGGATCTTTCGGACATGCTTTGTTCAGATCAGTGAAATCTACGCACATTCGCCACTTTTTGATGTTTGGGTCGGACGACTTCTTCTGGACCATGACCACGTTTGCCAACCATTCGGGGTATTGGACTGGCCTGATTACTCCTGTGTCCGAAAGTCTCTGGACTTCGGCTGCTGCTGCAGCACCTCTTTCTTCAGATAACTTCCTCAACCTCTGCTTCTTGGGTTTTACGGTCGTTGCTACGCTCAAATTGTGCTGAGCCAAGCTTCGGCTTACCCCTTTCAGATCCTCGGCTGACCATGCAAACACATCCGAGTTGGAGTCAAGGAACGCGGACAACTGAGCTGCCTCGTCAGGCTGGAGTTCGGAGCCAATTATGATCTCTCTTTCGGGTCCTGTGGTGGATATCGGGACCCTTTTTGTGGATTCGGCCGACTCAACTTTCGGCTCTCTGACCCTTTCAGTTTTGGGTTCCGGATCTTCTTCCTCGTTGTCCTCTCTTTCGGTCAATGTCACCTCGTTGATCATGCTATAGCCAGGTATCGGCTTTGCATCTATCTTCCGGGCTGCTTCCTGATCTCCCCATATGGTCATGATGCCGAAAGGGGAAGGTATTTTCATACACAAGAAACTTTGCTTGATTACTGCATCGAACTTGCTTATGACTCCTCTGCCGAATATCGCTGTGTAGGGATAGTCTATGTTGACTATGTCGAAAGTGATAATTTCGGTTCGGCATAAGCCAACCTCACCAAAAGTTACCGCAATGTCTTTCTTTCCGATGGCATCTATCCTTTTTCCTCCGAATCCGAACAAGGAATTGCCCACTGGTGGTAGTAATCTTCGGTCCATGTCCATGTTTTGGAAAGCCTTGATGAATAATATATCTGCCGAGCTACCATTGTCTATCAGGATATTGTGAAGTGTGAACTTATCCACGTGTGCAGTTGCCACGAATGCGTCTGTGTGCGGGTAGTCTCTTACCCGAAAATCACTTTCGTCGAATGTGATCGGAACCATCGACCAAGCCGGCCTATTCAAGGGTAACCTTGGCGTCACTGTGTGTACTCTTCTCACATAATCTCTTCTGGCTCTCTTGTTTTCGTGCTCAAGATTGGATCCACCGGTGATTGCATAAATGTGTCCCTGAGACGGCAACACCGAATTTACAAGCCTGTTATCCTGGCTATCTTCTGGCTTCATATGCGCATTTTGTAGTGGTCGTTCGGGTTTCTTTGGGGAAGATGCTGCCATCGAAGGAGGTTGAGGTTGTGTAACGTACCCTGGATGATTCCAGGAGTACTGATGATGGTGAGCCGGATGTGTCGGTAGCTATTGCACGAGCGGGGGCAGCGGTGGGAGTTGAGTGTGCTGATAGCCGTAATAAGCATTCGGCTGTACTCCTGTTGTTTCTCTCATGTTAAACACGTGTTTTTGTGCTTGACTACCCTGAGAACTTTCGTCCTTTGACTTCTGTTCCTTGGCCATCTGCCCATATTTGCAGTCTCTACTAAAATGCCCTGCATCTTCACCGCAGATGAAATAGTATGGTACTCTAGGTCCGTCGCGGCCTCTTCCACGTCCTCTGCCTCTCGGGCCTCAGCCACCTCTGTTAGATTGGACTGATTTTGCATTTGAAGCTTCGACAGATCCTGATTCTTGATTAGATCCGACCGTTTGAGCCGAATCATCTTCCACATTGTTGACCGGGCGGAAAGTCTTGCCACCTTTCTGGGAGTTGTTTCCGTTCAGGTGCGGCGATTGTTGTTTCTCATCTTTCCTTGCTGCTTTTCTTCTTTTTAAGCCCTCCTCGGACTTGGCAAATTTCTTGATCTGGTCGTATAACTCGGTCAGGGTCTTGGGCTCCTCCCCATCTAAAAGTGTAGCACACTGACCGATTGCCATGCCTTCGATTGCTGCTGCAATCACTACTTCATCTGAGACATTCGGCGTTTGAGCGCGAAGCTGCACTATTTTCTCGAGGTATTGTGTCAATGATTCTCCATCTTCTTGTTTGAGCTTTAGGAAATCCCAGGTTCCCTTTTTCAAGGCTCGGAAACCCTCGAAGGTGATGATCAGCTGCTCTCTAAGGTGTTTCCAACTTCTTACCAAAAGTGGACGAAGCGCGATATACCATTCATGTGCTATATCCTCTGACCATGATAAGGGGATTTTGCGAAGTAATCGCGTCTCCTCCCCGCCGAATGTACTGCGGCTTCATAGCTTGCGATGAACTTCCTCGGATCCGACTTTCCATTGAACGATGGCAGTCTGGGTTTGTACCCTATCGGCCATGGGCTTAGCTGCAATTCTAGCGCGAGCGGCGAAACCGGATCCACCTCTGCATGCCTTTCTGGCGGTTTCTTGCGCCCCCCACAGGGTGTTCTTTGTGTTTCTTTCCATCTGCGCTATCTCCCGGAGCAGATTTTCTTTCTCGATTTTGGCGAGTTTCAGCTGCTCTCGAGCCGAATCCTCTCTTCGCTTGGCCGCCTCTCCTTTCATCATTAAATCCTTCTGAGCCCTTAACTCTCACGAGTTCATCACATGCGAGGCTCAATTCTTGAATCAACCTGGCACGCTCTTCTTGTTCATTACCGGCTGCTTCTTGTTCGTTTGTACGATCCTCATCCGAGTCCTCTCCGTCTTCTGGAAGCTCGGAGCCTGCCGCTCCGGAAGTACCTGGGCCGGTTAAGGCCCCCGACTCTTGGCGGCATCTTACGCTACGCCCCCCTGGCCCTGGCCTGCCGGGGTGATAACCTCGACCGGAGGATCCGACGGGGGATCTATCGGAGGCGATCCGGCCGGCGCCGACGGCGTAGCCTTGGGTCTTCCTCGCCCTGGAGCCATGGGTTGCCTGCACAACCACGGTGAGTGCCAATGTTGGTGTAGCCCCGAAGCGGGCTACACCTTGGTAGGACGAATCACACACCCGGGCTGAAGTAGACACAAAGATGTAAGCCCAACTGGAACGCTCTTTCTATTAATCTCTGGTCTCTCTTTACAAAGCCCCTCGGGGGTCTATTTATAGTCCGTAGACTCTTACAATCCCGATTTTGTCCTTCTTCCAACCCTGGGTCCCCGCGCTTCCCCACCGGCATCCGGGGTAGAATGGTATTTTCCCGCCTCGCGATCCCACCAACCCACGTCGGGTCTTTCGGCGCGGGACCGCGAAACCACCGCAAGATGACATTAGAAGACATCCGTCAAGAACCTTCTTCGGCTAATCGGTCGAAAAGCAATGGTTCCCGATCGCCTCGGCCGAAGGCTGCCCACCGCTAAGTAAAGGGCTAAGGCCCAGCTCATGGATTCAGCGACGAAAGTATGAGCATTCGGTGTGTTTCGTCGAATGTCGTTGCCTTTGTCCCTTCTAGCGTGATCCCCTCGGACGGCCCCGCGAGGCGAAAGTATGAGCATTCGGCTTGCCAAGCCCGAATACCACGGCTTTCGTCATGCGACCACCGATCCCCCCCTGACAACACTCGGTGGATGGCGCACCTCGGCCCCTCTCGGCTGAATGCTTTTGCTTTCGCTAGTAAGCTATGAAACTCCACACCTTCGGCTCTTATCCTTGATTCCCGAGGAATTCATGACGCCGAATCTCGGAGCTTTCGCTCCTAAGAGTCGAAACTCAGCCCTTCAGGCTGGTCCTAACCTTGGCCAGATCCTTCCTCTCTTGAGGGCCGTCGGCGAGGGTAGGCGGCTTTACGGCCTCCCCCCAACGACCTCCTTAGCAGCAACCGGATCAAACTGAACCGGATAATTTACCCTTATCGCATCAAAGGCGCGGTTTATCCGGGGCATGTTGTCCAGAAGTCTTAGCTTCACGTTGTCTTCCTTAGAGCCATATGGCCCCAGCACAACATCAGCCTGGTCACTAATAGCGTTAACAAACTCCTCGTCTGTCCGATACTTCTGAGGTCGGTCGGCAATGAGGACAGGGCCGTGATAACCGGTCCCCCGCTGTTTCGGGTCAAACTGGGCGTAAGAGCTAAGTGGATGAATTCCAAGCGCAAGCCATTCCTCAACCGGATCCTGCTGGTGCGGTCTTCGGTAGTCTCGATGAAGGCTCTAGAGGCTTCCTCATCACCTGCGACTCCAAGGGTATAGATCGCCAAATGAACACCTCGCATTGGAGTCATTCGGCTGACAAGCCAATCATTGGCAATCGATCTGGCCGCCGCATCTTGCTGCTCTGCCGAGACAACCCAAGCATAGAACCAATACTCAGTCCAGTCTGTCCTTTTGTTCCAAAAGGAAGGCACCAACCGAGCAACAAACCTACCTTTGCGAGGAATAAAGGTATAGGCCCCGAATTGCACTATGCAATGATCACTGGTCTTTCGGTCCTGAATCTTCTTCGGTTTTGCGCGGATGATGTGTAGAATTTCACAAATGTATCCACGCATAGCGGGGCGCCCATCATCTTCAAGCCCATCACAAAAGTGCTCAAACGAGAGATCGAGTTCGGTGTCAAATGATGCAACTACAGGTCAAATCTCTCTAAGACCTTGCCGAGAAAATCCTCGCAAGGGAACCGAAGTCCAGCTACAAAAAAGACCTTGAAAACTAGTGCTTCGTTCGGTTTTGGGTTCGGAATTTTCTCCCCTTCTGGAGCTCGGCAACGAGAGCGGGTCCTCCTATCCATGTAGCCCTTTCGAACATAATCATCAAGGTCATCATCCGAAACCCGGGAAGGACTAGCCTAGTATACAATCCTCTTGGCAGCCGGACCTTGGCTTTCACCGAAACCTTCGGCTTGCGTAAAGCTTGCATCTTCCGAACCAACCACATCAATAAACTCGTCTTGATCAACATCTTCCATAGGATGGTCGGCAGCTTTTCGGGCGAGCCACCGCCGCTGTCGAGCTGAACGTTTTCTTGGTGGACTCACTACTAGATGAGTAAACTCTCGTGTCAAGCGCCTTACTTTCATTTGATCAATCGAACTCCCGCTCGACGAATCATCGCCGAGGAACCGAACCTATAGAAGTAGAACTCGACATCTAGTAAAGTACGAACCTAAAGTATAAAGAGGAAAAGAAAGAGCCGAAATAAAAAAAAAACAAGGGGAACAAAGTAATATACAAAAATTGTCATCCAAGAAGTATCATACCTTGAAACCGAAAGTGAAGAAGGCCGAAATCGCGGGCGAATAACACACCCGAATACGAGAAGGTCGTCAAGCTCCGCATCTTTGGAGCAAATGAGCAAGTGTGAGACCCTTCCCCCACGGCGGGGTGGCATTTTATACTCGGAGGGGCTCGCCATCCGAGGAACGGACGCGACGTTTAGCCTATCGGGCATGCGTCCCGAGGCGGAAGGGGAGGCGCCGATTCGACTTCAAGGAACGAGCCGTTGCATCGGGACACGTTCCACCAAAAATATATATATATATATACATATATATATAATAAATAAATAATAATAAAATATAATAAATAAATAATATTTATATTTATATTTAACTAATCAAATTGTATATTCAAAAGTGCATGCGAAGCAATCAACCAGACCAACCGGCCATTTTCTTTCGCTTCATGGAGGGTGTTTCGGGGAGACCGATGGTGATCCGACACCGAATCGGGCGCGGAGAGGAACGATTCCATTCGGTGTCGAGGGGCTACTTGTTGGCGGCGGGGAAACAATGGCCACCCCTTCGGTCACCCCGCAAACGGATGGTGGTTGACTTACCCGAATGTTCCGCGTCGGTTTCCGTTCACGAAAAAGACGATACGTCCCGGGCGACTCGGGTTGCAAACGGAGAGATTCGGTTCGGAGCGTGCGGCGTGGGTAGGTCGAAAGGATATAGAGATTCGGAGTTGACATTTTCGGTTCGAGCAATATTCGTCGGGAGGTTCGGATGTCGCCGTCGATTGATTTCGGTTTCGCTCTCGGACGGTTGATCGTACCCTTTGTTTATGCAATTCGAATAAGCGTGTACCGAATGGAGGTATTCGCCACGGGGCGCCCGAAGTAGACGGTGGTCCCCGGCGGGTGGTTGAAGAGAAGTGCAGGAATGACCGTAAGACCCTCGCTTAGGAAGGGATATTCCGGGAATCGAAGTAGGTAGAGGGGCAGTTTGGTCATGTAAAAGCCTACGGACGACTATAAATGGAGCCCGGGCGGGCGTTGTAAAGGACGGATGAAATATTAATACAAAAAGTGTTACCCTTTCATTCGGTTTCTACTGCCTAGTCACTTTCGGCCCGTTGGTTCGGCAACCTGGGGGTGGCCCACTTCGAGCTACCACACAACACATAGTTTGACTGCAATGGAGTTCTACTAACATATGGTTCAGTAGTTTGATATTTTTTCCTCTAATGATCAGTTTATTTATAGTATCTGAAAACATATTGTACTAAAATAGAATCTATATTTAGTTCAGTTTCAGTATTGTAGATTTTTTTTTTCCATTTTAAGTTCGGGTTAAATTTAATAGAACCTATTTTTTTAGTTTAAATGTAATAGAGTAGAATATGTTTTCAGTTCTAGTTCAGTTTTAGTTTTGTATAGTAGAATTTATTTTTAGTTGAAGTTCAGTTTAAGTTCAGGTTAAGTTTATTAGATCCTATTTTCAGTTTAATTCAGTTCAAGTCCAGTAGAATCTACAGATAAAATAAATCGATTCAAGTCCACTAGAATCTATTTTCAGTATAAGTTTAGGTTCTGTTTACCAGAATCTAGATTCAAGCTAATCTAGTTTTAGTGAGCTGCAATAGAGTTTTGTATTGTTAAGTATTTCAGTCTTATTGTGTTCAGTAGGTTGGCATTTTTTCATCAGCTGCCCAGTTGCATGTCCTTTTCATCAATTCCTAGAAGGAGAAGGGTAGCTCACTTCTGTATAGGCACCTGCAAATGAGCTATACAGGAAGTCTTTAGACTTGTCAATCAAGGTGGGTTCTTTTCTCCTTTCTGTTCTGCAGTATTTTTTCCATATCCCGAATCCTAAATGATGGTCAACTATGGAGGATCGATGCTACAGAAGTACAGAGGCTAAATTAAGCTTATTTTCTTATTGATACTGGGTTTGAGATTCAAATAATCAGGGGTGTTTTGAGCTTGTCGCTATTAGTTTTTTATATTTTGGTACAACTTGCAATGCTAAAAATAGATTTGGACACCTTTCAGCCATCTATTTTTTTCAGCATGCTCAATCATGTTGTTTTAGGTGGTTAGCTATTGTGTATATCATTCTAGTGTGGCATTCGCTTAGGATTATCTCAGGGTCCTGAACTGCATTTGGAGATCAAAAGGATGTGGAGGCACTGCTTATTGACCAAGTGCAAATTCGTCAAGAGATGAATTTGGAAGACATTCCAACACAAATTGCTGCTTCGTTTCTCTAGAATACTTGTCTTTTTGCATAGTAATACAGCAAATATTGAGTTCTTAGCCACAACTTCCTTGGGCATGGTAGGATGAATGAAAGAAACTAAGTAATTCAATGTTGACCAAGAACAAGCCAATAGTGTCAATGACATGGACACTCAGCTAACTTTGTTCAAAGACCAAGCAACAACACCACTGCATGCAAGATTGAAGAAACAAGCCAAAGTGCATGGTGCTGCGTCCAGAAATGCATAGGATCGATTAGATCTCCTGAAGACTGTGAGATGGACTAATCTTTCCTGGAGAACGGATCAAAACATGAAAGCTAGCCTGTTGGTGTTCTGCGATCAGTGATTGTCTAGGAGACAAATCCAGAGAGCCAAATGGAGTCTGTTGATGCCGATGGTTGTCGCCCCAAAGGCAGCTATTTGTAGAAGGGTACCAATCACATGTCCTAGCTATTTGTAGAAGGGCAAATAGAGTCTATAAATGCTCCTATGCAGATTGTTGGTTGTACATTTGTTATACTAGGTGTTTGCACTTGATCCATCCTACCATTAGATCTTGACCCACTATTTTTCTTTTAGTAATTGTTCTGTCTCAGTTGGTTTCAGCTCACTACTTTATACGTTCTAAGTTCTGATCACTTGACTGACACTTTTTAGTTGGCTTTTGTTTTTTTTTTTTTCAGAAATTGTCTTTTCGTCGATCGAAAAAAATCATTTGTATTTTTTTGTTTTTTTTATTGATTGGTTCCATGTACAAGTGCCCTGTTTTGAGAGGTTTTAAAAAATGACTGAAACACAAACACAAAGCAGTCGAATCTTGAGTATTCAATTTTGATTCCTTGTGCACGTGTACTGTTCTGGTTGAAAAAAAAATCGGCTATGACCCAAACTGAAATCAGTCGACTGACGCGTAGTCACTTCCTAATATTTATTAACCGTGGCGGGCGTTTTAAGGTGCCCGCCACGGAAAATCTATTAACCGCGGAGGCGGCCTGGCTGGCCGGGCGGCCAGCCAATAACCGTGGCGGGCAAAAGGTGTGCCCGCCACGAGTTGATTTGGGGCTGTGTTACGCAAAAAAGATTTTGTGTACTAGTGAAAATTTATCTAGAAAATCCGAAACTTTTGGGCAAAAGTAGGTCGAAATTTCAGGCGATTAACGTACTCAAACAGATTATTGTCTTTTCCTTCACCGGTTCATAGCAAACTCACATTGCAGATTACGAGTCACATAGCTAGAACTTACCGTTATCACCAGTTTCAATTGAGGTGCTGCGGCTGCTGTTGTTTTGCTTTCTGGTATCATGCAGAAGCCGGGAATTGAGCTGCTGGCGCTGTTTTGCTCCTGTGGCGAGCACCGAAGTTAGTTGCTGTTTCCACTGGATCCATTTCTCGCTTGTCGTAACAACGTCAGCCAGTTTGTGGTTCGAAGCGAGGAAACTGTTATTTGTGGCACAGCTGCAAAAATGAAATGAATGCACTGAAACATAAAAAAGGATCTGGCTTGTAGTATCTTACTATTACTAATTGGAGGCTCCACATTAATCATCACCAGAAGCGCTAGAAAAAAAGATAAATTGTATAAATTCCCACAAATCAGAAACATCTAGCCGTCAATATAATAAGGCTCAATTATGACTATCAATAACAACCATTGGATCAATTGTTTGATTTTCTAAAAAATTACCCACCTCTGCCATTATGAGAAAACAAATTAAATAATTGTCTAATTATTTTTTTTAACCATAATTCCCATGTGTTACGTCGACTCTCACGGTACCTATCTAATCTAACCTACCCCATCGTATTTTTCTGCTTCTCATGTTCCTCTACCTGGCGGCGTGCTCCAAATCTCTCCCCAAGCAGCAGCGCACGGCATGCCTCACAAGGATTGGCTTCGTTAACAACTGTGTTGCAGCCGGATGTTGGTGGAGTAATCTATATCGATGTGTCTCTCAAGTGCGAGAAGCAGCCTACTGGTACCGGCGACGAGGCCACTCCAATATAATAACCAGGCACAAAGATCTGGCGTGTGCCTGAGCTGGTGCGCAAGGATCGGACTGCCACACACGACGGTATCGGTGGTGCCAAGCAAGGTCTGCAGCTGCTGACATACATTGCATACTCCCTCCGTCCACGAATATTTGCACGTTTGGGGTTTGGCACGGAAACCAATGTAAAGGTAAAATGATGAAATTGCCCCCTCTAAAAATCTACTGTACGTAACATTCAAACTCATCTCTTCGAGATGGTTCTTCCCAGCCCACACCTCGGACGGACACCGCCGATTACCCAAGCGCCGACCCCGCACCTCCTTCGCCCCCTTTGCGGCGAGCGCCTGCCCACCCGAGAACAGGGCGACCGTGCGGGCCCAGCCTGGAACCGCTGCGCCCGACTTGCCCGGGTTGGCCACCCAGGGCTCCGTGGCGGAGCCCCGCACCTCCAGCGTGTGTTTGCGGCAGAGACGGACGCCCGCCGGAGCCGATCGGGCACCGATGCCTACTACCTGTGCGCCCCCACGCGGTTCCTCCCCAAGAGCGCGCTGCGGCGCAACAGCCGGTGCTGCCGTACCCACCACACGGCTCCATCAGCTGCTGCACTCACCCTCGGCACAGGGTGGCCGCCCTCTTGCGATGGCGCATGCGTGGGGATGGGAAGGGAAGAGGAAAAGAGTGCCCATGCCGCATGCACAGGTGTGAGGGGATTTAGGGGATGTTTGGTTCTCAGCCAAACATTGCCATGCGAGCTGTGGCATCGCCACACTTTGTGGCGCTCAAAATGGCCGCCACACCTGTGGCGTGAATTTACACTGAAAAACCCTGTGGCCGCCACACCTGCATGCACAACCAAACGCCCTCCATTCTATGCATGGCGAGCCAAAGTTAGGCATGGCAACCTGTGGTGGTGAACCAAACACCCCCTTAGATCCATCTGGACTTCTGGAGAGCCTCTGCTGGGTGGGTTTTTTTTTTTTGGCCCGTTCAGTGGGGAACTGGGGATCCAAATGTGTGGACGAGAGCATCCCGGTAGCGTTCATTTTTTTATTCCGTCGACACAGTACAGGTTCCGGACACTGGCACGGCTATGTTCAGATGCCATTGAGGCCTTTTATTATGGGACTTGTTTTGAACCGTAAACGTGCAGATATTTGTGGACGGAGGGAGTACATCTCTGCAAGGTGGCGTGCTTTCTAGAAGGCCAAGACAAATCGTTTTCCATGCATTGTCTCTCCCAGTTGATCTTCTTGAACTGAGATGCTTGATCTGAAGGTTTGCATTCCTATGTGTCGGCTCGATATCCAAGACTGGCAAGGCGCACCAATTGCAAAATTGCGCGCTAGGGTAGACCGAGAAAACCCATCCATTCAATGCTCAATTTTCTTCATAATATGTTGTCTTTTTTATTACGGTCTTATGCTTATTGTTTTTATCCGGACAATATCCGATGTCAAATTGATGTACACATAGAAAGATGAAATCTTGGGCCTAAAATATATGCGATGGGATTTTGAAATGATTGTAGGAGGCCGGGTTTCACTCATCAAGGTAATGCAGACATGTAATTGAAATATTTAATTTCCTACTTATTTATTTTTTTTGAAAAAAAAAAAAAGGACGCACCCATATATGAGTTATTCGTAGGTTAATATAACCACTTAGAATTTAAACAACATTGGAAGAAAGTGTATTACTAATTCACTGCTGAAACTATAGTCTATGCCAGTTCTAGAACCATGCAGGTAGATCATCATCTGCAAGAGTTTCCCTATCCAACCTCTTAAAGTTAAATTAAGGTCTATGTGGAGAAAACCACCCTCCAATGGCTCCTCTATCCAGCATCCAATATTTAGTGTAAACAAACGGTTTGTTTGAAAAATGATTATATTTATTTTCTTTGGTTCATTATTTGGTTGAAAAAATAAAATTTGAACCACAAGTCATTCGTTTTTCTTTTTTTAGGCCATCAAATTGTCGAAGATGTTCAGGACTTGAAGTTAAACGATGTATTTTGCCTCCGTTGATGTTTTTTGACCATCCTGATGGTACTTATTTTTGGTAAGCCTCTTAATCACTTATTTATAGTTGTCACCCTCTATTTTGCTCTAGCTTCACCACAGAACAAACTATTAGTCTTCCTTGAATTTAGGGCGTCGACACCCTATATGTTATCATTATAAATAGTAGAACTGCTAAAGGACAAAAGATATTTAAGGGCTTAATTTTTGTCAAGATGCACACCCTAACTATTGAGAATATGAGGGATTAAGTTTAGGACCGGAGTGTCTTGAATATAATGAGGTCTAGGGCCTGACTGAATCATAGTTGCATTATTATCATCTATACTACAAATAAAGGTTGTTATAACATGGATGATGGGTTATAACAGTACTCGGAGGGTTTGGATCCCTAGATTATCATTGGCAGCCTCCAAGGTAATTATCACCGGGCACAATAGAAAAAAAAGATAAGATTTAGAAATTTTCACAATTATTAGTATCATCATCATTAATAATATATAGCCATTGGATCTATTCGTTTAATTAAAAAACTAAACCCTTATTTTTTGCATCTAAACTATCCACCTTCGCTATTATGACATATAGATAATTCAAAATAATCCACTAAATTATTTGCATCTAAATTACCCACTCCATCCATTATGAAAAATAATTCAAAATAAAACCCACTATTGATTCTATTGTGACAATCGAGAGAAACGACCTATGATCTATATTTTTTCTTGAAAAATAAAGATGAAAATTGTGAATAAACTATACAATAATAATTACAATTTAAACTTAACATTTGGATAAATGGAATTACAGCATATAGATAAAAGTTAATTTGAAGTATAGATTCATGATAGTCCACAAAGGTATGCAACAATAGTATATATAACATAAGCTTACATGTGCACTAAATAAGTACCACAGTAATAAGCAAAAATATAAATCTTATGAATTGTAACTAGAATCATTATGAACATGTTAATCCCTAAGAGTCCCACTAGAAAATAGGTAAATTCTAGAAATTTGCACATGGAACAAAAACATCCTACTATCAATTACGTAGACTATAATGATCACCGACAATAATACCCATAGGACCTTTGTTTTTTTCTAAATTATTAATTATCCACCTCTGTGAATGTGTAAATCATGTACACCAGTGTAAATCAATATACAAACCCCCCGTGAATCTTAAGTTACTAACTTATGCCATTAAAACCATGATCTAAAGCAAACATGGATTTGAATCCATTTATCCACCTGCTATTGATAGATAATACACATAAACTAAATTTATATCTGAATTACCACTTCGGACATTACTAGAAAAAACTATCAACATCTATTACCAAAAAATATTTAAATAACCATAAAACATATGCATGTTTCTATATTATCCACTTCTATTAATGTCAATATGTTAAATTTGATTAAAGTAACATATTGTGCCATCATGCATAGCAAATACATTTGCATCCATGAGAGATAAATATATATGTTATGTTTGGATAACCCTAAAAATATTTTCAATGTTACTGATACTAAAAAAAAATTTAAACTTTTTATAACCATTGCGCTAAATAAGTTAATGATTTTGATACATTTAAACAATTTAACTCAAAACATTTGGCATAGTTTATTGACAGTATAAAAAGAACACCACATAAATAACACTTTGGTAATAAATTTAAAGCATCTTGGGAAGTGGGGAGGACATTGGAGACTACAAGTGGCTATATCTTCATGTCATTTGAGATTGCTTTTTGGTGCAAATAGTCATTATTACAAGGCTTAAATATTTATTGTTTCTTTTTAGTTAGCATTTCTAACCTCTCCTAGATCTCCAGTCAAGCTCTAAACTGATTTTAAGTAATGTAGTATAGGTTTAAGTTGACTATTCATGTCATCATATAGTACATAAGAATGCACTCTAATTGTTTATCTTAAAACGCATAAAAAGTGTCAATAAACAATATAACAAGAATGAGAGTTTCAACATAAATTAGGAGCTAACAAATTTGTTAGCAATCAATAAGCACTACCGGAAATGCGGCCATTGCCGAGTGCCGCCTCCTTTGCCGAGTGTATTCTATCGGGCACTCGGTAAAGATGTGACACTCGGGGAAAGGACAGCTTTACCGAAAGTCTAGAGTGGACACTCGGCAAAGACTCCCTCTTTGCCGAAAGTGCTCGACGCCGACACTTTTCGGCAAAGAGCCTCCCCGCCGTTACCCGAGCAACCGTCGTCAACATCTTTGCCGAGTGTCAAGGGTCTGCACTTTCGGCAAAGATACGGCGCACTCGGCATATTTACTCTTTGCCGAGTGTCGAGGAGCCAACACTTCGGCAAAGGCGGCTTTGCCTTTACCAAGTGTATATCGCCTGGGGCGACTCCGGTAGTGAAGGATAATAACTAAAATTCAAAATTTAGATTCATGGTATAACAAAATAAGTATGGAATTGATAAGTTTATAACAAAGATTACATAGTATTTGTAATGCCTATCATATTAGAAAAAAAACAAAGAGGAAAAGATCCGAGACATTAATTTTATAACAATTTGGTTATGTCTTTTATCAGATTCTAGCCCGTGCGAGAGCACGGGTTGATGGACTAGTGTTATTAGTGGATCGGCCCATTTCGATCCTTTGTGGCCCGAGAGTATGCGTGGGCTACGTGCAGCCCAAATCAAGGCTGCCTCAACTCCCTAGTGCTTTTCATTTCCTTCGTTTCTTATCGGAACTGCACGTAAAGGACCACAGAAATGATAGTCTGCCTACATTACTTTATAAATATAGAAAGAAGGAAAAATCGTTTTATCTATGTTCACGACTGATCACGCCATATCATCGACTGTTCACGACTCTTTACGGTAAAATGAAGCACATCATCCGACTCTGTTCTGAAACAACTTGACTGCATTGAGGCTGCAAATTCTGATATCAGGCTGCAAATTTAACAGCAGTATCCGCACTACAGGTCTACAGCATATCGAGTACCACTAGCACGTTGCGTAACCTATTGTCTTTCTTTACAGTGTTCAGGTGGGCATAAGCTATTGTCTTTGTACCATCAACAAGGCAATGTCCACCCAAAACAGAGGAGAGCCTGTTCACAAAGCAAACGTGAGTAACCAAAATATACACGATTTATATAGAACATTAATTGATCTGCGATATAGCAGCTTTAGATTTTCTGAGATTTCTTTTGTCATTTTATTTCGGTGAAATACACATTTGTGAGCCCAGCCATTCCGTGGCCTGCCAGCGTGGCATTCCGGCTATTGTAGCAATACTGTGTATCCGCTGTGGCGGAGCCGGGAGAAGCACCAAAAACGCAGCTTCTTGGGCTCCTCTCTGGTAGCAGGCGGAGCCGGAGCTGTTTTCGCTGGCTCTACAGGAAACTACAGGATCGTACAGTGCTAAACAGTGGTAGGCAGGAAGAGCCGGAGCCGGGGCTCCGATCGCCAAACAGGCTCTTTACTTGCACGTGCATAATAATACAACAAACGTGAGAGAGAAAAGAAGCAACAAGCCAGCTGCTCAGCATGGACTGGTTGTAGTAGAAACCATCAGCGTCATGACACAATATAAGATGGCCCGCCCTGGCCGAAGCTCCTGCCTCCCAAAAGAAGCCAATGACACCGTGCAATTGCGCCACCGATCACTTTTACAGCAGAAATCAACCTGCATCGCATCAGCAACTCCCTCCTGTCATGGAACTGGAACCTGCGAGAGAACAACATAACATGAAGGTAAAGATGAAAACTCTGCAATATACTCATGTGCGTGTGCGTGCGTGCGTGCGTGCGTAGGTGACACAGAGTATCTGTGTGTGTTTCTAGCCTCGTAGGTGACACAGGTTATAGATATATCCAGCGATCGAACAGAAACACAGTTGAATCTGCCCAGAAAACAGAGCTCATCCAGACAAAGCTAGGTGGAAAAACTACTGAAACAGAGTTGCACGTGCTAGCAATAAATGTTGTTATCCGGGAAAGACGCCAATAAATTACTAGGGGCGCTAAAATAAATACGAGAAGACGCAGTAGAAAATAGAGTTGACAATAGTAGTGAAGAAATTGCTAGCAGAGATCTAATTCGTACCTGCATCATCATTCTGTGGCTGAAACTGAAGCACTATCATTTGATCGTCTGTAATTGGATTTTTTTCTTGTTAAAACAACTACTGCAGAGCAGCTCAAGGTTGGATTGGACGGAATTTACAACCAATAAATACATGTAAGTACCTCTTCATAGCTTCTTTAGGCAGTCTCAATGGGAGTTTCATAGGTGTTTCATGCACATTAAATAGGATGCCACGTCAGCAGAAGTTCACTTTTTGCATGAAACTCTGAGGAGAGAGAAGAGAAAAGTTTCATCTTGGTGAAACTCTTTTGGCACACATACCAACTCTCTATGAGTCATGGAATTAAATGCATATGAAACTTTAGAATGAAACTTTGCATTGAGGGAGGGTGTTTCATCCGAGTTTCATTTCATCTTTTAGTCTTGGAAAGAGTGCAATGAAACTCTCCATTGAGACTGGCCTTATAAGTATTGAATTTGAAGTGCGGGGCGGTTGGGATGGACTTGAATTGCGTGCCTCAGTGCAGCGCCAAGACACCAGAAGTGAACTTCGACTTTGCGAATCGATGGGAGGTACTCCAAGCCGAGGTCCCCACAGCTGACGACCTTGTTCTGCATTAATTCATTCACATGGATAGCAATCTGAAGCTCCTCGAGGCTTGGCATAACAACAAAGGTTGGTCCTACTCTGCGGTCGTCTTTCTTTCGACTCTTACCAATGACCATTGAGTTAGGCAACACCAAGGATCTCAACTTCTTGAAGCAGCCATCTGATTCAGTATTACAAGTTATTGTTCCCCATGTATACAATCTGAGGTAACAGAGCTCTGGCAACCCGCCCAGTGCCTTGAGGTCCTGCTCATCCATACTAAGCACAAATATATCCAAGTGGGAGAGGCTAGGAAGATGCCCAGAATTAATGCAGGACGGCATCTTGGGGAACATGATACCACCAAGAAACAAACATCGAAGATCTCGAGAGAGCACTGCTGCATCCCAGGCATTCATATTAACAATCTCAATTGTACCATCCAATGTTAGATGCTGCATCTTCTGCAGATTGCCAAGAGACTGCACCAAATCTATCTGCGTGTTGTCATCCATTTTCCACCAGTTAATGAAAATCTTGAGCACCCTGAGTTCACACAGGTTGCCTAGATCCTTCACAAACGGCCTCCAGGGCTCATCACTGCCAAGAGGTTCTTGTATCTGTAGCTCCTCCAGTGCACTCAACTTCTGTACTACCCCAACAGGCGCCATGATCATCGGAGCATGTAGGCACAGTCTTGCTAGCTGAGTCAGGTTGCCAATGCTATATGGCAATCCTAGGATTCCAGATACATTCAAGTCCAATGTTTGCAGAAACTTCAGACCACCTATTTCTTCCGAGAGCTTCAAAGTCCCAAAACCTCGTATCCCCAGGTACCTCAAATGGAGTAGATTTCCAATGTGCTCAAGGCTGTGGCATGCATTTCTCAATGTGCAGCCCTCCAAAGCTAGCACACGGATGAGTTTTAATCTTGGATGCAAGGCCCACTTAACAATAGCGCAACGCCAGACAACAAATGACCTCACTTGTGGCAGGCTCTCATCATTAGTATCCTGAGTGAGATCAAGTTCTCTATTTTTGACGTCTAAACGACGTGCCTGGCTTTGTGATAATGTACCATCAGCACTGACAAAGTTTTCCTCACGTGACATGGAAACGATGAGATCAAGCACCATATCATGAACACGACAACCTTTCATGATGCCATAGACTCCCGAATCCACCCCCTGGATCATGCTTCTATTTACGAGGTCATGGAAGTATTCCTCTCCTACATCAAATGAACGACGTACTGGTTTCTTCTCAACAAAGCCTTCAGCTATCCATTGCCATATTAAAAAATCCTTATCAATAAGAGAACCTTCTGGAAAAACACTTAGATACAACAAACAAATCTTCGCATGAGAAGGAAGGTCATAGTAACTAAGCGACAATATATGCATAGTATTTTCCATATGCCTATCTTCCCTATCTTGACAGAAACCAGGAGAGTTGCACACATCAATCTATTCTTCTCTTGATTTACCCAACAACAAACTAGCCATTGTGATGATAGCCAGTGGAACTCCACCACACTTCTTTAGAATTGCATCAGATAACTCATCCGAATGGTTATTTGGACATTTGTCTTCACCACCAAATAACCTTGTATAAAATAACTTCTTGGAGTTGTCATATGAAAGTGGTCCTAGCTTGTAAACCTCATCAGCTTCTTTGGCAACATCAAATTTACGAGTGGTTACGACTATTCTACTTCCACAATTGTTACCAACAAGAGCTAACTTTATTGTTTCCCAATACTTTGGTTTCCATAGGTCATCAATAACAATAAAAAACCTATCCACACAAAAGTGCAAAAGCCATGAGATGCTAAAGCCGAGAAAGCAATAAGTGTGACCAACACCAATAATAATAACTAAGCAATTGTGTTACTGAGATAAATAAGTTAGTTTCTGGCAGTTCTAAACCTTTCCCACTAGCCAGAAATAACTTGCTGCAATATTAAGAGTAAAGAATGCCCCTCTGTTAAAATATAATTACACATCCAAGTTTGATATATAGTAAAAATAATTTTATAGTAGTAGACTTCTTGAATTAGTTATGCTGGAAAGTAATAGTAAGGAAGTGTGATATGTTTCCTAATGGTTCTAAACCTTTCTGACCGCCCAGTTAGTAATAATCAGCTGCCACTGTTTTATCGATCATTTAATGGCTTGTAATTACTAACTTCAAAGAAACTAACTACTAATACAATAAGTTCCCTTGATTCATAAAGTCGTAAAAAATTATGTTTGGAATGGTTTGCATATCACGCAAAGAACTTAATTAACAATAAACTTGTAAACTCATGCTAAGAACTTGATTCATAACATATATCATATGAATCATATAACAATAATGTATGCAGTAACACTCTTGTCAGTGTAAAGTAATGCTTTTGGGGGGACTACATATATGTGTGTACCTCTTGTTTCGAAGGAATTCTCGGAGTTCATTGAGAAGCTGCCTTTCATCTAACTTTTCAATACTAAAATTGATGTATACATTCTTGTCGAGATCTATGAGAATGTCCCTGAGCACTTTCTTTAGGTCAGGATTTTGGCCAACCGGAACAAAAGCGCCACAAGCAAAATGAGGCCTAATTCTGTCAAACACTGCTTTGGCAAGAGTAGTTTTGCCCAATCCTCCAGCTCCAACCACAGAAACTATCTTCATCTTCTCATTTGACAAACCATCATTGCCTTCTTCAGACAGCGATAGCATGGATATGAGCTTGCCCCTTGACTTGTCGATGCCAACAAGCTCTGACACATCTCTGAACATAGCCGCAAGGCGAGGATCAACGGTTGATGTTGTGGCAGGTTTGGCCACAATATCATCGGCTCTGTACCTGCGATGCCTTTCAGCCACCTCCTCGGCTTGCTCATTGATGCTTTTGATCATACCAGCAATCTTGTGATGGGCCTTGCTCTTGCTGAACAGTTTACCAATCTTCTTCGCCGCACGTTTGAACTTGTTTGAGCTGGGGTCTTCACTGCAGTTGTCAACGCCCACGAGGAAGAAAGTATCGAGGATGTCCTCCACATTGTAGGACAGCTCGCGGACGTCGCACGCACAGAGCTTGACCTCGTCGTCGAGGTCGTTGGGCCGCACCTCCACCACCTTGCGGAGGGCAGCGTGCATGCTCTCCAGGTCGCGGGTGAGAGTCTGGATCTTCTTCCTCACTCCCTTCTGCAGCTTGACCTCATCACTGAGAAGCTTGCCGAGCTTGAAGATGACACTGGCCATGGCCCCCGTTACGAGAACCATGGCCGCTGGATTGGTCTTCCGCTGTAGCAGCTCCCAGTGCAGGATTTAGTTGCTTGCTTGGTAATTGGTATGTGCCGGTTGTGTATCTATGTGTGAGACGATTTATGTGGCAAAGGCGGAAATGTATGTCTTGTGGATGCTTGGATGCTGGTTGTCTTGTTCGCCAATGAAAGGGTGCAGTGCAGGTGTAGGCACACCCCGCACTTGCCAGGAAGATGCCTATGTTACTGAGCGGGCCATGTGGCCATCAAGTCTGTTCGTCCTTGCGTTCTCTTGAATTGAAGCGCGTCACTGCAATGCACTGCAATGCATGAGGGTCTAGCTGAAGTGATCACGTGGCTTTTGCCAGATGACCAGGACGATGGTGCTACGGTACGGTAAGAGTCCATCGACCAGGGCTAGTGGGCTGGGCACTGGCATCTCCGAGCTGATGATTTACTGAGCCAGAGCCAGCGTGCTCATGCCCTGGGACCCTGCCCAGGCCAAGTGGCCAACCAAATGTGTTCGTACTTGCTGTGCATGATCGCATGTCCTTGCCAGTCGGTGAAAAATGTAGTACTCCCCCCCAAATGTTTATCGTTACCGCCTCGGTAAACTATCGTCGGCAATTATATATTAAAATATATAAATATTTATCTTACGTAATTAGTATCATCGGAAAGATCTTTTCATCTAGTTTTTAATAAATTTATTTAAAGATATAAATATTACACGTATTTTGTACAAATCAAGTCAAACTTGTGGCACGAAAAAACCCACGGCGACGGTCAATTAGGGACGGAGCGAGTAGTTGGCAACTTATTACCAGATTCACCGCGAGTGCAACTCAAGCACGGACGATGAGTGGTGGAACCATGAATTATTGTTAGCAACAAGCCAAGCAATAGGAGACCCGTGAAACCCGAGTCAGTCGTCGTCGTCTCCTGATGTGTTAGTACCCTGGTGGTGTGTCACATGTGAAAGGAAAACAGCAAATGAATTACTGAGCCGACCAGCTGCTGCGCTGGCCATGCCGCGCTCAGGTCGTCCCCTGGGCTGTGTTTAGATGCCGAAACTGAAAATCCAAACTCACTATTCACCCATCACATCAAAATTGCCGCAGACATTTATCGACCACTAAATGTAGGTAAATAAAAAACTGATTACATGGTTTTGATGTACACGACGAGACGATTCTTTTGAGTCTAGTTACGCCATGGTAGGATAATGTTTACCACAAACAAACGAAACGTGCTACAATTACTTTTTGATTCGGAACAGTGTTTTTTCCACCTTTTCCCACCAACTAAACACAGCGCTGATGAATTCAAGCTAGCGTGGCACTTCATGGACGCATGCATGAGGGTCCAACTGAGGTGAAGGTGATGAGGGTCCATCGCCATGGCTAGTGGGCACGGTTTCAGAACTATTTTGATACTTTTTCACAACTATTTCGAGAAATGACACGGTTCCACTTTTTTTCAGATGTAGAAATTACGGCGAAATTGCATTGCTTTGCCAGATGACCAGATGGCACTGGCACTCGTCACCAGCGACCAGCGCTAGTGGGCATATATGCCCAGCTGTGCATGACAACGTTGAGCAGTCGTAGTAGGCAACTTTACCAGCTTTTCCGTGAGTGCGCCCTCACAAGCAAAGACGACAAGGGGGCCTAGAAAGACGTGTGTGGTGGAGCCATGAATCTACATCCTCGGTCTACAAATAAGTGCACTTATTTAACTTTTATCAAACTTGTTTTTTACCATTCGCTCTATTTAAATTTTTTTTTAATAAATATAACCTTTTTTTCACGACACAAAAATATCTCTTATGATAAACTACGTCATAACAAAATGAGTAATATTTATTAAAACTTTTAAATAAGGCGAAAGGTGAAATAAGAATGATGAAAATCAAAAAGAGTACATTCATTTGTGGACGGAGGGAGTACACCGTTCTTGCATGCAGTCACCATGAGTTATTGTGTCCTCAGTCCAAAATATACTAGGGGATTGTCGACGCGGTAGGCGCCCAGCAACGCAACGCGTGAATGTTCATCATGCCTCAACAGTCTACACGCACCGCGCTTTCCCTGACCTCGTGCTAGCAAAGCAGGGGAGACCTCGCAAGTCGGGACTCGAGTCGTCGTCGTCTTCTCAGTCACCACCACGGGGGTCCAGCGACAGGCGCTAGTGGGCACTGGCGTCGTCTTCACTTCGTCATCCTGCAGATGAATTACCGAGCGGCCGGCCGTGCCTGCCATGGGCCAAGTGGCAGCGCCATTTCTGTTCGTCCTTGCGTGTTTCTTTGTTACAGCTGGATGATGTACTATCATCAATTGACTTGCGTACTCTCCGACTCCGAAGCAGCTTTTTTTTCAAGATAAAGGATGAAAATCCGGCTTCATCTATCCGAGGATAGTCAATTATTACAGACTCCACACCCAACTCAAAGTTCAACTGATACAAAATTCGAACCGCACACACGCAGCAATCATAACAGTAAAAAACGTCTTTGACTAAACATAACCAACATGTCTTTGCGAGAACCAACCACGGGAACTGAAGAAAGCTAACGCCGACGTTTCTAGGTGTTGTGCCACGGAGATCAATTGATCCTTAAGATCTTCACGCCGTTGCAAGTTTGCCCACTGACGTAGCCAATGTGTTCCTCGGAATAGTACCTGCAAAAGAGTTTTTGGTTTGCATTTGTCAAAACCAACCTCATTCCTTGTTATCCAAATTGCCCATAGAAGTCGCGGCGGGCGGCCGCCAATAATAACAACGTATTATACTTTTTGTTACCCAACTTAGACCAATTGTTTGAAGGAGGTGATAATCGAAAAAGTAAATGTATAGAACGCCACAAAAACTTAGCATAGAAGCAATAAAAAAAGAGGTGTTGAGTTGTTTTACGGGAGATTACGAGAGAGCAAACCTTATTTATCTCCGTTCCAATTTCTCCTAGCTAGGTTATCTTTGGTTAGAATAACTCCTCTTTTAACATACCACATGAAAATTTTAAATCTCATTGGCGGCTTGTTAAGCCAAATATCTTGCGACACTATCACCCCATTGTTAATTAAAGCAAAGATAATAGACTTGATTGTAAGAACCCCAGAGGCCTTTAAGTCCCATACGAAAAACATCTTTTTCTTGTAGTAAGTTAACTTGTTATAAGGATGCCACAATACGAAGCCAATTTGTCAAGTTTGCCCCACACCGATTTCTCCTAAAGGAGATATTTAGTAAAGGGGAACTCAAAACTGTAGCTATTGTATCTTGTTTTCGCGTCTTATAATATTAAACAACCTAGGAAACTTATCTTTAAGAGGTTTGTTGCCCAGCCATGTATCAACCTAAAAAACGTGTTTGTGACCAATCTCGACAATATATTCATCGACTCTTCCAAAAATGCGAAGTCTGTCGGGTTTCTTTTCACAACTACCTAGCGTCTTATTTTTTAATATACTTATTCCTTAATAGTTCTTGCCACATCCCATCTTCATTTAGTAACTTGAATAACCACTTACTAAGCAAGCACTTATTTTGAATATCTAAATTTTGTATTCCTAGACCACCCTGGTCCTTAGGTTGACACATAACTTCCCATTTGACTAATATGTATTTTCTCTTGTGTTGGTTCATTTTACCAAAAAAAAATCGAGATCTGAAGCAGCTGCAAACGTAACTTTGGATAAAGCCGACTAGTTCACGTACACAGAGAATGGGAGTTTTCTTTTTTTTTTAAAAAAAAAAATGCAGCTCGTGATCGATATTTGTCGTAGTTTTTTTTTTTTTTTTTTTTTTTTTTTTGACAACTGATATTTGTCGTAGTTATATAAATTAGAGGAACAAGAAAGGAAAACAACATAAGTAGAAAACACAAATTTACAGTCCAAACCCGGCTCACTACTCAAACATAGCCTTTGGTGTTATGGGAAATTCAGTTTAGCTGTTCTGCTTTTGTACGGGTCAACAATTCCTCTGCGTCTCTCCTGGGATTTTATCTTTTTTTTTTTTTTTTTTTTTTTTTTTTTTGACGACACAGTACAACGCAGACACTCACAACACGCACGCACACTCACCCCTATGAACACACGCACGCGCAAACCCTACCCCTATGAGCACCTCCGAAGGACTGGGCGCCGGCGGAGATCGGAGATTCTCGAAGTCACCGTAGGCGCCTCGTCGTCGACGGAACGCCGCTACCACTTAATGCATAACGCCGGAAAATCCTGGGAAAATCCCAAGAAAGGTCGCGAACACCGGATTTGAACCCCCGGTGGGTAGCGTCCCACTGGACCGTCCTACCATTGGACTACAAACCAATTCGCTCCTGGGATTTTATCTGGTAGTTTAATATTCATTGGGCCCAACAAACACTTCTCCGGCCCGATCTAAAATATGTGACGACAGAGAAGAATAATATTGAGGTCCAGTTTAATCAATCTTACTATTACTAATTAGAGGCTCCACGTTTATCCTCACCAGATGCGATAAGAAAAAAGATAAATGCTAGAAATTCTCACGTCAATCAGAAACATCTAGCCGTCAAATCTATAGACTCTGGCAAACGATAACCCTTAGATCTACTTTATTTTTTAAAGAATTACCCACCATTGTCATTATTATATTATATATCTATACCTACTAATAAAGATAGAAAATTTCTTGACTTTTTTTGAGTCTGCCTTTTCTGCCTGCCCTTGCCTACACGCGAGGGAGTACGAGTCTTGCAAAACCAGGACTTTCATTGTTTCAATCAGAAGTCGGATACGGGACTGATTTATAATAAATATACCAACATGCAAGGCAAAGGTGGTGAGGCGTATGCGCCCAGGTGGCCGCCGCGGAACGTCTTCTCGACGTGCTCGCCGATGCTAGAATCTGAATCCACCGCATACTTGCATATACGCACTGTGTACATACAAGTATCATTACATGACCATTGATCTCAGACCTGAGTGCACACACACTTCAATTAATTGAGTTGCCTGTACGCTAATTGATAAAGCAGATTGGTACCACGCCGCTGCCGCAATACTACTCAGCGATCAACGAACACTATGAAACAAGTAAATAAAGAAGAGTTCTAAATCCAGTAAAAACACATTAGAATTGGAGACCAACGTTGGGCAAGGAATTTCCCAAATCTAAGGATAAATTGAAACATATATATGTATATTCACAGCAATCACAAAAATTAACAGAAATCGATTCACGAATCAATGAAATCAGAAATAATCAAATCAAAATCATACGGGACACGCCTCCGGGCCTCAATAAAAATATAAAAACAAGCACAATGACCAAACAAAGTAGTATTTGACATCGAATCATTTTTTATTTTAAAAGATAATTTTGGATGAATTTGATGGCCAGCGTCAGCAACCTTGAGTTTTTAAAAAGCAATCAAAAGCAAAATTAAACGACAAGGCAAGCTTTGGCCAAAAAAAAAAACAATACAACTAAGCCTTTATTCAACAACATAATATTATATCAAAGCCTCAAATCATATGTCCTTGATCTCTCGGCAAGTGGAAATACACCGTGCGTAAGTTTCGTGCTTCCTTTACTTATAATTGCTTTCGATAAACTTTAACCGTTACAACACGCGGACATGGTGCATGTTATGTCCTGAATGGCAAAGCAACAAGCTCCAGCGTGTTGTTACCATGCACAACAACTTTTGGCACGAGTACAAACTAATAAATTACATATACGTCATCCCGATTCCCGGTGCAACGCACGGGCATGTTTTGCTAGTAGATAAAAAAAGAAAAAAACTCAAATCCATAATTTTGAAGTGAACGTACAAACAACAAGAAAGAAGGAAAAGATAGATCTATTATTTCCGTATACGACGTGCCGCAATGATCGTCAAGTGCCCTGACTCTTGAGGGCGTTGGAAACTCTCCTCCCAGGCAGGTGAATGGAGACGGCTCCATGCATGTGGCACCTACCGCCGCCGGGCAGCTAATCGACTTGTGTTTGCCACGCCAAGCAAGTAATTAAGGAGGAAGCCAGTAGGATCATCTACACCGGCAGCGGTGCGAGTAGGCCAACCTTTGCCAGGCCCAAGCACGCAGAATCGAACTCACGGTTCCCGTCCCAAGCGGCGGCGACGACGTCATCGTATCTCGAATTCTAGATCTGCTGCTGAGGACAGCGTGCTACTAGCGGCTGGCGGCACATTTGACATATCGATCTGCTTCTGCTGCGGCGGCAAGCAGCCGGACCACCAGGCAGCGTATCATCCTTCCAAACTCGCAATATATTACGGTCACGCAGGTAGATAAAGATTCAGTTTCCCCCTCTAATTTATTTGTTTCTGCTTTCTGTATTGCGTGCTACTTTGTTCAATATTTTTGTAACATTTTGTAAATTCCTGTTTGGTTTATAAGTAGCATTATAAGTGGTCATCCACGCCCCTTTTGCCCAGTTTGGTTTTAAGCAACAGAAGAGGCTTGAGTATTATGGCTTTTGTTAAATGTTATGGGCATTATAATCTATCATTCATTGTATTGCATATTTGCTTCAAAAGTTTATATATTTGGCATACCCAGCCATAAATTGCTAGCTCCGCCACTGATCGGCACCTTTGCTTAGATCTACAGCACCCTAGAGCCTGGAGGAGGAGCACGTGGGATCTACTATGACGTTGGTGGAGGAGCAGCAGTGCTGCAGCACGTTTGTGTGTCACCTTACTTCGCAACGACGAAGCTGCTCGTGGAGGGAACATCAACGAGGCATCCGCCAGGAGCTATCTACCAAGATGTGCACTTGCTGGCTGAAGTGAGCGAGGTGCATGGCAGGCTGGATGCAGCGTTCGTCTAGCCCCATGGTCTGGAAGGATGCGGACAACCATCTACAACAATCTTCGACTGCATTCAACCACTGGTATGGATGCCATCCGCAATGGCTTCTCATACAAGGATTCTATGCTAATAAGATGACGCTACACCGACTACTTGGCGCCCGACATCAACGAGGAAGGCAACACTACACGGACTATCTACCGCCGAATACCGAAGAGGAAGGCGATGCTACACTAACTACCTACCGACAGTCAACGACGAGGAAGGCAATGTTACACCAACTAAACCTAATTCAGCAACCATCCAACATTTGATCACATGCACGACATTGGGCCATGCACCGGACATACACATCCGGTCGTGCACCAACCACTGACATTGAATCCAGCCGCTTCGAGGTGACGGAAGGATGATCATGAGGATAACGAGGAGATCTTGGTCAATAAAGGGAAGGAAGGAACATGCAGGCCACTAGCACCATAATGTCTGGCGTCCAGGGCATCTATGTCAATTCTAGCACTAACCACTCCTATAGATTAAAGGTACGACCATCTTTGCTATACCACAATTACAATTTGATTTGACTCCTACAACATACAAGGTATGAACCTTATTGACCATTAGGTACAATTTTCATTTTCATTTTAATATTCTTGATTACTTCGCACAAATAAGTTTTGATATAATCCTTATTAACCATCAGGAATCCTCACCGAATTACTTTGAATTACATGCTAATAATGATGCCAAAACATTAGGTGACCATGATCCATGGAGTTGTCAATAAAGCCTATATGGAAAAATTGAAACATCCAAAATTACAAGAAATAATTAAACTAATCCAATGATATTATTTTATAAATTATCCTTCTCTATCATTATGAACACTGAAAAAAATAGCGCGCTATATCGTCGAAATAAGCGCTAATAGCGGCCAAACACCTATCGCGATGTCAAATAGCGCTATATAGCGCCAAATAGCGCTAATAATAGCCGCTATTGCGTTTTTGGCCAACCTCCCGCTAAATTCCATAGCCCACGATTTTTTTCATGGATTATGAAAGATAATGCTTTGCCCCTAAGTTTGCATTCAGATTGGCCATACATGGCAATATGAAAGCATAATTTTAAGTAATATATACCTATATAATTTGTACCTAAATTATTCATGTCATATAACAAAATTAACGAAATTCCCTCGAATCTACATGTAAATGTTGATATAAGCTATATGAAGAATAATTCAACATCCATGAGTTAAAACATACATTATAATTCTTTGTTTTCATAAGCTTATCAAGCGTGGAAATATATCCTTAGCAAATCACTTGGTAGTTAGAGTTACGGTTCACTTTAAGTTTTAGAAGGTAGTCGTCTTCAAGAAAGTTTAAACAATTTGATTGAAAAATTATATGACATGAATCTTAGTACCTTAATTTTAAGAAATAATTGTTTAATAAAACAATACTAATACGACACAATAAATTCAACTTGAATGCCATTGTGCATGCTTTGGAACAACTATTTTTCGATATTGTCAAAACTAAGAGGGTAGCCTAGGACCTAGAATAATCTTTCAATCAAATAAAACATGAAAACTTTGCATAAAAAAATACAATAAGCATTAGAGATTTCAAAGTAATACATGTAAAAACATATCATAAACAAGATCAAAAGCTAAAGGTTAAAGTATAGATTTTCATGATATCACATAATTAAAGGGATGAAATAAGAGTTTATACGTTGGAAGTTTATTTTTTATTCAACTTAATACATAGGGTGCTAATAAACATTAATTATATAAATTATTACTCACAAAAAAGGGTAGAAATAAAACAGATCGATCCTAAAGTTCTTACAAAAATCTAAAACATGTTTCCAATAAATCGGTAGGCTATAATCAACATTGTTAATAATAGTTGTTAATACGAGGAATAACAATTCCAAAATTTCAGGGAGTCAAAATTTATGTTCAATGGCGTCTAAATATAGACTGCAACTAAAACTATCATAGTTTAAGCAAATGTTTCAACTAAATGAATATTTGCAAAGGTGCTGTAAACTAATCTATGCATATATGGATGGAAAAAACACGTAGATCAATATTTCATAGATTATGACAAATTAATATAGTCTATAGAGTAACTATTATAGGTATTATTTTAGAACATTAGTAAAGAGAAAATGAAATTTAATACAATTAATTCTTATTAGTTAGCATCCCATTAAGATTCTGACCCATGCGATAGCACGGGTTGGTGAACTAATTTATTTAAACAGAAGCATAGTCAGCCCAAAACGAGGCTGGCATACGTTTTAGCTGCCGGGCACCGTCCTGACACGATCCCCTGGCTGCAGGCTCCCGTGTTTTTGATGCAATTGGCCCATGCATTAGAGTTCGTGCACACAGACCTTAAAGCATGCTACGCATGGCTCCCAAGTGAAGCTACCCCGCCGTTTTTTTTCATAGCCTTGCCCGATAGAGCAAGTTGCAGCGCAGGATTAGCGAAGCTAGTCACCTCTCGGGCCTCTCACCTTCTTCCTCCCTCAGCCGCACCTTCTTCCTCCGTCCCTTGTGACCACGGACCCCGCTGTTGCTGTAGCCAAGCGCGCGTAGGGCGCTCTTGCCTCCTTGTTGACCACCTCAGCCGGCAGCCCTCGTCTGGCGGCACCTCCTCGTCCTCCCCTCGCGGCGGCGGTGTGAGAGACTCCGGCGGCGGGCCAGTACGCCATGGAGAACGGCAGCCGGGAGCTCGTCTAGGAACTGCTGGATCTCGGCGCCGCCGACGTCAACCATGCCGTGGGCCTTGCCGGGAAGACGCCGGTGCGGTGCGAGCTCCGCAGCGCGGTGCGACACGGTAAGTGGAGATGCGGGCGGCGCTCACCTCCGATTTGCGCTTCATGGGCGACGTGCGGGGCTCAGCATCATCATCGAGCCGAAGAAGCTTCTTCGCTCGATGATGTAAACTTAGTTGCAGTTCCATGGTACAAGGCAATTGTCTTCAAACACATTGGGGCAACTTCGAAAAAACAAAAAACTTCCAAAGGCAGCACCTCGGCATGAGAAAATATCACAGAAAGTCTAGAGCGCACAAGTAAACGGAAACCTTGAGCAAGCCAAATCGACCCATGAAGACTCAGAGCATATAGACGCATCTCCTTTGGCGCACAGGCTTACAGCACAACATCAGGCACGATGGAAATGCCAACTTGTTGTAAGTAGGGGCTGAGGCCGTGTAACATCCCGGATGTTAATATACAATTAAAATATTAATCATGCATCATAAGCATTGCAAAGCATGCATGTTTGGATAACTTCCTATGCATTAAGTAAAATAAGTTTATTTAATTAGCAATTGTTTGAGCTTAGGGGTTAGAGTCATTTTATGATTGATCACATGTTTTTGCTCCTAAGTATATGGTTGGATGATTGCTTTTATATTTATTAGTTGATGGTTTGAAATTTGATCCAATTTCATTTGGATTTCGAAAACCCTCATTTCAATGTCATCTTTTTATCCACTTTTCTTTAATTTTTGATTTGTGCATAATTTGATCAAATTTCCAAACGTAAAGTGTTTATCTTTTCTTGAGGTACAATTTTCATATTTGGAGTTTTCAAAGTTTATTGGAGGGTTTTAAAGAAATTTTAAAAGTTTCAAAGTCTTTTCAAGCCCTAGTTTTACCCCTTTTCAATTACTTCAAATTTAGGCAAAATTTGAGAAAAGTTCCAATAGCAACTTTGGAGATCTTTTCAAGTTAGACAAAGTTGGTATTTTGAGTTTTTCAAGTTTAGTTCAAATTTTTGAAGTAATTTCAAATTCCTTTTTGAATTTCAAATCTGACTTTTCAAGAAGTCCATCTTAGAGGCCGAATTTGAAGTTGCTTCTGTAATGAATTTTGTAGATCTCGAAAAGTTATGCAAGTTTGATTTTTGAGATTTTTGAGTGCAGTTCAAGTTTTGGGAGAATTTGACGAAATTCAGAAAACTAGGGTTAGGAGCTACTTGTAGCGAAGGGGGAAAAACAGGGCGGGGCGGTCCGGCCGGCGGCCGGCTTGCCGCCGATGGCCGACGGCCAGCTTCTAGGCCGCCCGCGTGCGGTATTTGCTTCAACGTGTCAAAGCCGAACGCCATCGTGTCCTCTCCTCGTTCCATCCCTATCCCGAGCAAAAGAGGGCCCGGCGTTCGCCGTCGTCAAGTTGAACACGCCGCCGCCCACCGACCACCGTCAAATTTTCTATAAATTTGGCGTTGAGTAGTCCGTTTCTCGTTTAGTCGAGTTAGGTCGAAGCCTCGGATCTCCCTTGCGCTTCGTTTGAGCCAGGAATCGCATCCCGCGCATCGCTGAGTTGGCCGGCGTAACCTTTCTTCTCCGGGTCCGGCAGCAGCGCCGCCGCGAGCTGCCCTCCCGTCGACCCGCCGTTCCGGTGAGCCTCGTACCCAACTAGCTAGTGCGGTAGCCGCCTAGATGATGTGGTCATGGTCGGCTCGTTTGTTTTGTCTTTGCCCCACAGAGCAACGGAACGCCAACCTTGCCGTCGGGAGCACCGTCGTCGCCGCGGTCACCGCCGTCGTACAAGCTCCACCCCATACCCAGCTTAACCACCTTGCCGTTCGAGCCCGCGGTGAGCTCCTAGTCGCTAACAAGTCATCGGTTTTCCGATTCATGCATCGTAGTCGCCGGAACGCGGTTGCCACCGACGAGCCGACGATGCCGCTCCGCCGCGCATGGCCGAGCTAGTTAGGGGACCGGTCCGGGTTCGATTAAGTTAGGTAAAAGGGTCGCCCTGATGTGCTGTTGGCATTGCCATGCTCGCCCTCGCCGGAGAAAGCTCGGCGACGAGCCTTGCGCGCCTCTTCCGCGCCGCCGCAGCCGCCATGTCTGCCGGTAGCGATGCCCCGGTGTCTTAGGTGTAGGGTTTTGGGTGTCAGGGAGTGCGCAGGGTCGAGGTGATCGCGTAGGTGTCGACCGCGTGGCCGGGGATCTCGCCGCCGGCGAGCTATCGCCGGTCAACCGCCGCCGTTGCCGTGGTCAATATCGGGAGAAGTCCAGGGACCCATGAGATCGAGAATAGGAAAAGTACCAGGGGGTTAGTTGCAAGCTTTATGACTCAGATGAATCGTGTTTGCAGTCTTTTTATAGTTATCTTAGAATTCGAGGTCTGTTTTGCAAATCTGCCAGGGCAGGCCACGTTGGGCCGGGCCGCTCTCTCTTTGCCGGGCCGCGCGTGCGCGCTGGCGTCGTAGGCCGTCAACAATGTTAGTTGGGCCAAATACGGCCCGTGGCCGTTTCTCTTTTTTATTCGATTTTCGATTTTGTTTAAAACTTTGAAACTTCAGTTTCTTTCAATTTCATAGAAATTTATTTAGAACCCGAAAAATTATGAAAATTTTTGTGTGTGTCTTTCATGATGTCTAGATTGTGGGAAAAATTTCAAATTTGAATTTTAAACTGTTTTTACTGTTTCAAAATTCCCAGCTTTTATTCAAAAAGGGTTTTTGGTGAATTTTATAAAATAATCTAGACATCCAAAATTCTTGAAATTTTATTTGGAACTGTTTTATGAGAGGACCCATCTGTAGAAAAAGTTTGGGGTCATTTTGAGATGTTTTATTTATTTCTTATTTTATGCTTTATTTGTTTATTAGAAAAAGTAAGTGTTTAGGGTAGAATGACTTAGGTTTGATGTGTGATTTGGGATTGCTTTGTGAATCTTGTGTCATACCACAATCAAATGGTCTTTGAGAACTCCTTAGGCAATGGTGATGATATCTTTTAGAGTAGTTCAACAAGTTAGTTTTGTTGGGTTGCAACTTTATCGTGAAGAAAGTTGTACTCAAGTTGTTTATCGTTTCATGCATTCATCAAGCATCATGTTTACAATTCCATCATGCTAAAGCATACATCATCATCTACGTGTAGAGTATACGTGAGTAAGTCGGATCGAGTTGAAGAAGCTTTGGAGAAGGTGTTGTTATGGTTCGTGAAGATCGAACTTTGGAGGAGTGTATCCACCAGAGGATGGTGTCAACATTAACTTTGGTGATCCAGCTTCGGAATCTAACTTTCCCTGCAACACAGGCAAGCCCCGGATGCATTTAAACCCTTCCTTGTTATTTTACAAAACTTTATAACACTTATGTTGATGATATGATGCATTAGGTGAATAGGAGTTGAGTGATAACCTACTTGCTGCATGACCAACCTTGTTATTGACTTATCATCCTTGATAACCTGTTTTATTTAAAAAATGCTTAGTTGTTATGCCATGCTTAAAGTAGGATGCTTTCAAAATGTTTCAAAAGTTCTTTAATGATGATTTCACATTTAGAGAATGGAAGTTATGATAATTTGAGACCGGTCGGGTAACTTGCATTGAGAAGGGAGTCTCTTTGTAGTGTTTCCGCTTGTCGGTTAAGGACCGTCCGTTGTAAGGCCTGAATGTAATCGGATCTGTTGAACGCATGCTTTGCGTGGAGACCGTTGAGTCAAAGGCACGATTATCCGGTTGTCACCCCGGATAAGTCGAAGCAAGTACCAACCACATGCTTTTGTAAGCCCCGATCTCGGGGTGTGTCAAATCGGGAATGGCAACCACGCGACCGGGAGTGGAGAGATGGCGGGAGTACAAGATACCCTCGGTGGGTTAAAGTCCCGGGACGGAGGTGTATCTTGTATTCTCGGGTGGCGCAGCCTCGTTCCCGATTTGAACGAATCGGGAGATGGTTGATATATGCAAGCTTCGTTGCTACATATATCGTGTGGAAGGGAATCCCCACCGGTGGTTTTGAATCGATTGGCCGATCGCCGTTGCTTCTCGGTGAAGGAGACCCGTTTGCCTGACCTTCCTCGTAGTTAACTTATGGAACAGTGAAGTTGGTTAAAATGATGGTTTTGATTGAGAAGTGATTGCTCTAGAGTAGGATCATTTAGAAGAGAGGTTTCAACTAAACTTGAGATAAAACTTTGAAAGTAAGGATCTACTCTTAGTAAGCTTTTATGCAAAATGAGTCCTTGATCTTACCCTGATTCCTATGGCCTGCATTCCTGAGTCTTCTCCTATTTTCTTTAGTCGGTTAAGTCTTGTTGAGTACTCCCGTACTCAGGGTTCTTTGACCCTTGTTGCAGGTGTTGACTCGTGCTACTAACCGAGGTTATGTCGGTGGGCTCGACATGATCTAGTTATCTTCTATATTTCTATCTACTTCCGCAATTAAGTTAAGTTTACTCAAATGTAACTTACTCACATGTTGTAAAATTAAGTTATTATTCTTTCGCACTCTGATCTCTATTTTGTAACAAATATTGTAATGTTGTAGCTACTCCTTTGTTGATCCTGGTGTGAGGTGTAATCGGAGTTTCCGATGACACCGACAGGCTTCTTTAGTTATTGGGTGTATACGCAGACCGGCCGTTAGAGGTCTTTGGGACAATAACAGGTGCAGGTGGGCCCAGTAATTAGGAGGTTCTGTCACAGGCCGCATGGCAATGTGGTGGACCATACCATTATCTGGAGTGTGCATGCACATAACACAGAATTTGCGTCAATTATTTGGAATAACTTAGAATTTTAATCGGAGGAGAGGCACATTGATATCAGATAGGGCGACAGAATGGATAAAAATGAGTTGTGCTAGTACCAAATGGATAAAAATGATAACTAGAAGAATAACAAATGGAAATGATTCTTAAGGACATAAAACTGGAATAAAATAGTAACATAGACGACATCAGGGGCACTCAGCCATCGCTGTCATCATAGTAACCACTAGTACTGATTTGATTTTGCGAGCACTGGCACAATCTTTTCCGTGGCGGGCACTTTTTTTTGCCCGTCACGGAAAATACTCCGCCACATCCTGTTTTTTTTTTTTTTTTTTGCGTGGCGCGCGTGTTTTTACCCGCCACGGAAAATATATTTTGCGTGGCGGGCAGTATTAAAAGCCCGCCACAGAAAAGGCTGAGGCCCAACAAGTCCATGCCTGGCCCGATATTCGCTTCGCATATATATACAGCCTTAAAACCCTAGCCCAGTCACTCTCATTCTCTCCCTCAGCCGCCCCCTCTCATTCTCTCCCTCACATGCGAAGCCCTGCACGCTCCCCCTCTCCTCTCATGCATGCGCTCTCCACCCTCTCAACCGCACACCCGCTCTCCACCCTCTCTCAACCGCGGAACCGGCGGCGGCGCATGGATTCGGCAAGAGCCGTAGGAGGCCAGCCGCACACCAGAAGCTCTCTCAACCGCACACCCGGGAAGCTCTCAACCGCACACCGGAACCGGCGGCGGCGCATGGATTCGGCAAGGTGGAGGTCAAAAGCCGTAGGAGGCCAGCGCCGCCGCTTATCCTGGTGGCGAGCCCGACCCGTTCCCCGTCCGAGCGGCGGCCATCAGGTCAGCCCCATCGCCGGTTGTCCCTCTTCCTCACTCATCCCTTTCTCTTCCTCAATCATCCCTCCCTCTGCAGATCCGACGACGGCGCTTGGAGCTGCGCATGGCATGGCAGTCCGGCGGCCGGGCGGTCGCGGGGCCTTGCCCAGATCCGGCCGGCAACGACCTGATCCGGCTCCGGCGAGCCCGGGACGGCGGATCCGCCCCAACGCGGTGGATCCGGGCCCCAAAGCGGCGGGGGTCGACCTCCGGCGGCTCCACGGTGGAGGATTCGGCGGGCGGCGGGGTCTGCGCGCGACGGCAAGCCGGATCGACGGGCGGGCGAGGTGCATCCGGGCGGCGGGTCGGCGAGGTGCATCCGGCGGCAGGATCCAGTCATGGTGCTGCCCCTAGATGGGCTCGGCGGGCCCATGGATGGGCTTGGCGGGCCTGCCTAAGGTTTGTGGGTTTTTTTTTTTTTTTTTGAACCACACCGCCACGGATATTCGATTTTTCGCGTGGCGGTGCACCGTAGCCCGCCACGCAAATTCACGCGATTTGCCCACCACGCAAAATTCACGCGATTAACCGTGACCTCACGTTAGTGACGGGCTACAGTGCCCGCCACGCAAAACCAAATTCGCCCGTCACGCAAAATTGTTTCGGTACTAGTGAACTAGCAGACAGGATATCGTAACTAGAAGAAAAAATGATTATTAGACGGGATATAGTAACTAGTAGAAAGAAGCAGAAAAAGGAAAACAAGTACGTACATGCAGAGCTGGATCCACTCATTATTTATTCTGATATCAATATCAGGATGGCTGGGGTGGGCACGTGCCTCATTCTTCAGCGCTTCTTTTACTTTCATTGCCAACTCTTCATCGATTGTATCCTCTCCATCAAGGCGAACCCGAACTGTCTGAAGGGATGGCAGGTTGCTTAGGACCAGGTCGTCGACATTAATTTCACTATCCAAAAAATCCTCTTGTCGGATATAGAATTTGAAACGTTGAAGCCTGGGCATAGCTCCTGGCGGGAACATAGATGGCACCGTGGAAAACCCAGAGAATTTGCACCGTGTCACACATGGGAAGGCATCCTGACTAATCATGAACCTTTCAAACACTTGTTTGGCGCCATCCACTTTGATTTCTAGAACACGAAGAGTCTGCAACATACCCAGGACATGGATGTCCTCACTTCTAACTTGACCCACCTGTATGTCTAGGAAGGATAGAAGGGGAAAAGATGTGGCATCGATCCATCTCGGCAACCGACTGGTTCCATAAATAGCAAAAACAGATAGGTTCCACAGGGAGCCCACTGAGCCTTCCTGATCAACTTCGACGCCCTGTGGGGTTACGACTGATAGAGTTTGGAGTTTTTGCAGTTTGCGAAGGGACCCCACCAGAACACTGCACATGCTTTCATCCCATCTGCCTTCCTTGTCCTCTGTGAGATTTACCACTAGTAACTTTAGTTGTATCAAATGGCCCAGCTCTTCTGCAATGCATGCAGAATCAACATTAATCCCTAGCAGCTCTAGAGACGATAGATTTCTCAACCCACTTGTTGGCAGCCTTGTACTATTCCCAACAAAAAGGCACATTAATTGGCCTAGTCCAAAGATACTCGATGGCACTTCTTTTATGTCAGTTCGATCAATCGTAAATGTCTGCAAAAACTGTAGTTTCTCAATCTCTTTTGGGACGTTGCCAGCATATCCAGTTTCTGAAAGACTTAGATACCTCAGGTGAAGCAATTTACCAACAAAATCTATACTTGGATGATTACGAAGATTGCAACCTACAAGATCCAATACACGCAGAAGATGAATGCATGAAAGGGGTGGCATACTGTTAATTAAAGCATCACTGCTAATAGTAAGGGACCTCAGTTTTGACTTGTTGGTAGGTGTTAGAGGAGTCAAGGGCCTATTGGGCCTTAGCCCATTAGGGTTAATTAGTGTCTTGCTTAGGGGTCAAGTCAAACCTCTCTATATAATGAGAGGAGATGTATCAATCTAAAAGTAAGCAAGAGATTAAGAAGGAAATCCCTTCTCTCTTGCCGGCCGTGGGCAGAGCCCCGCGGCCGGCGTTCCTGTGCCCCCGCAACCCTAGCCGCCGCCAATCTGTGAACAGTACCCGCGGTACTGTAGCCGCGCGGGTACTGTAGCACAGCAGCCCTCAATCGCATCTCTCTTCCTCCTTAATCCTCTCAGCCTAACAGCGCCCCGGAGCCATGGATCGATCCTCCGCCGCCGTTCCCATTTGGGCCATCTCCACACCGTCGCTCGAAGATCGGGCTGTGACGGTGGCAGCGTTCAACAATCTCCTGGCTGCCACGTACAGCCTTCATCATCAGATGGCTGATTTCAACCGTCGGATTACCAGGCTGGAGAACCAGACGCCACCGCCGGCGATCTGGCAACCATGGCCTCCGGCCGGTCTGGTTGCCTATAGTGGCAGCGTCACCACCACGCCCTCCGCGCAACTACCTGGACTGCCATGGGTCGGGGGCATCTCGGCCCTTCCGGCGGCTATTCCTGTCGGCCGAGCGGTGCGCTGCCTCATGGTGCGCCGGCAGGGGCAGCGCCCCATCTTCAAGCGGCGGCGGCGGCAAGTCATCCCTGCAGATCGGATCGCCGCGCAACAGCAGCCATGCGAGGTGCGCTTGTGCTCGAGAGTGCACGCCGATCGCGACGGTGCGATTACAAAGCTGCAGCAGATCGGATCGCCGCCGCAACAGCAGCCATGCAGTGGCGCTTGTGCCCGAGTGCACGCCCGGTCAAGGGCGGTGCGATGCGAGGCTGCAAAGACGCGGCCTGCTAGTGCGGCGCAGGCTGCAAGAGATGCGCCGGCAGATGCACGAGGCGAACTTGCCGGCTGTCGTCTTCAGCAAGGAGGCGTTGTCCTCTGATCACCATCATCTGCGCCAAACTGCTGTCATCTCCAGGGGCGCGCTTGGTGCTTTCCCCATGGGCGGCGTACTCCAACTAGGCGGGAGCAGCAGTTTGGGAGGCATGTTCCTCTTGGTCACCAGCGAGGACACAGTGCCTAGCACCCGAGCTTTTCGCGCCCGGCCACCGCGGGGACGTCTCCGTTGGTCGCTGTTGCGACTAGTCCCTGGTAGCCATTCCCGTGCAACCCTCTCGTTCCGATGGTCTCCATGGGATCCAGGCGGCTACACATGCGCAGGTCCAACACGCGGAGGACGTCCGCCTTATCTTCAAGCTTCAAAAATAAAGAGTCCTAGTTCATTTCTGGTTGAGAATAATAAAATAAGCCGAGATGTAAAAGGCTTGTTTTTAGATGTTAGGGTTGTGTCTAGTGGAGTCATTGTTAGCGTCATTGTTAGGTCGCAGCTCGAGGGCGAGCTGCAAGTCCGGGTGGGGAGTAGTGTTAGAGGAGTCAAGGGCCTATTGGGCCTTAGCCCATTAGGGTTAATTAGTGTCTTGCTTAGGGGTCAAGTCAAACCTCTCTATATAATGAGAGGAGATGTATCAATCTAAAAGTAAGCAAGAGATTAAGAAGGAAATCCCTTCTCTCTTGCCGGCCGTGGGCAGAGCCCCGCGGCCGGCGTTCCTGTGCCCCCGCAACCCTAGCCGCCGCCAATCTGTGAACAGTACCCGCGGTACTGTAGCCGCGCGGGTACTGTAGCGCAGCAGCCCTCAATCGCATCTCTCTTCCTCCTTAATCCTCTCAGCCCTACTTGGCCCATAATAAAGAGATAGGCCAAGTAGTATTATGGACAGAGAGCCTGCGAGCCTTGCTTTCTGAAAAAGATGTGATTTGCTTGCAGTCACCAGTTACTGTCATAGAAAAACCTTCTTCTCTTGACAAGGAGCAAATGAGATCAAGGACCATATCATGAACCCGGAAACTAAAAGGATTCATCTCATCCTGATCCATGTTACCTGGCTGGACCAGGCTTCTATTTACAAGCTCATTCAAGTAACTTTGTCCAATCTCATATAGGCTTTGCCCCCCATCTCCTTGTTGGATAAATCCTTCAGCTATCCACCTCCATATCAACTGTTGTTTTCCAATCTCATAGTCTTCAGGAAACAGACATAGATACAGTAAGCATGTCTTCAGCTGGGGAGTCAGATCATAATAGCTAAGCAGCAATATCTTCCTCATGCTGTCCAACCGAGGATTATTTCCTAGTCTAGAACCAATTGAGTCACACACATCTTGCCACTCATTTGCATTTTTTGACTTGTTAGCCAGCAAGCTAGATGTGGTAACCATGGCTAAAGGGACACCTCCGCATTTCTTCAAAAAGATTTTTCGATACTTGGATATAGCTTTTAGGACAATCGCTTTGGAGCCAAATATCCTTCCATAGAATAATATTTTTGAGTTATGGTGGGTAAGAGGTTTCATTTTGTAACAACCGCCAACATGCTCAAGGCAACATCAATTATGCGGGTAGTTGTGATTATCCGGCTTTTTAGGCTATTCTCTGGTAGAGCAAATCTTATTATCTCCCATGGTTCTGTATCCCATATATCATCAATAACAATAAGGTACCTGTATGCATGCAGCAATAGAGCGTCATGGAAAGCATATCAGACATGATTTGCAATATATATAAGCATGTCGGTATTAATTTGCAAACATAGCTAATAATTTGCTTTGCAAACTTGGAAAGAAATAAGTCAATTATCATTGTTTTCTCGTGTTTTTCCCATTTCTTTTCTAATCACAAAATATTACACAGTTAGTTAGCCCATTAGGATGGTATGTACTCGGATGATCTGGCAGCAGCTTTTACAATAACTTGTCTTTCTTTGGTAAAATTTCACTACTGTGTAATCTATTCTTTGGAACGCATATACTTAGGGCCTGTTTGGTTTATAGGACTAGAAACTAGGGACTAGATGAGAATAAAAATTAGTCCCTAGTCTCTCCCAAGAGTCTATTGAAATAGGGACTAATTGGGACTAAACATTATTCCCTAGTCCTTATGTTTGGTTATTTAGGGACTAAGAATTAGTCATTAGTCCCTAGTCTCATGGGAACCAAACATGACCTTAGATATCCACGTGTTGTATGCATAGGCTATGCTCTCTTATTTATCTATAATTGAAAGTGTGGGAAGATTAATTGTATTCCATGAATGAGTACAGGAGTACATATATAGCAGCCAAGGGTGGCATGCAAGCCTACCGCTGATGGCGCGATTACATCCACACAATTACGACCTAATTATATCGGTCTAACACTCCCCTCAGTCTAATCGGGGAGCATTGCTAACAATCGACCGGGCCGAACTCCGGAAGAGCGAGGTAGGAAGACCCTTGGTGAAGACGTCCCGCGATACTGTGATGTCGTGGGAACATGAAGAACCCGAGCATGACCGAGGGCAATCTTCTCTCGAACAAAGTGGAGATCAATCTCAACATGCTTCGTTCACGATGCTGCACCGGGTTGCTGGAGAGATACACAAAGACGGCGTTATCACAATAGACCACCGTGGCTCGGCGAGGAGGGTGATTAAGCTCAATCAACAATTGTCGCGGCCAAGTAGCTTCAGCGACACCATTTGCCGCAAAGACGGTATTATTCGCCTCGGCTAGACCGTGAGGCGTGTGCCGACGCTTGGAGGACGGGACACCGGGTTATCACCTAGGAACACCACATAGCCTGAGGTGGAGCGGCGGGTGTCCGGACATCCAGCCCGATCAGCATCCGTGTACCGACGAGGTGCGTAGGTGATGAGCGGCGCATGGTCAGTCAAGTGACAGAGTACCTTGCGGGTATCGCAGATCCGCTTGAGAGCCGTGAGGTGGGGCTCCCTGGGATCATGCATATAGAGGCACACTTGCTGAACAAAGAAAGGCGATGTCCGGGCGGGTAAATGTCAAAATCTTTAAAAGCGCCCGGCTAGGTCAGGCCGTAATCGTGTAGCATCGGCGACAAGAGGTCCATCTGCGCAGATAATTTGGAGTGTAGATCAACAGGGGGTGCTGCATGGCTTGCACTCACTCATCCCGGCTCGCTCCAAAATATCCCGTGTTGTATTGGCGAAAGAAATAACCCACTAGCGAGTGTGCCACTGAAAGACCCAGAAAATGGTGAAGCTGACCCATATCTGTCATGGCAAACTCATGCTGAAGAGCCCCAATAATCCGCTTCAGAAGACCAGCAGAGGAAGCAGTGAGAACAATATCATCCACATATAGAAATAACAGGGCTGTTTCAACTCCTCGACGATATATGAATAAAGATGTGTCTGATTTTGCTTCAACAAATCCAAGCGAAATGAGATAAGAAGCAAACCGTTCACGCCAAGCACGAGGAGCCTGCTTGAGACCATATAGAGATTTGTTGAGCCGGCAAACAAAATCAGGGCGTGAGGAATCCACAAGTACACTGTCTCTGAGAGATTACCATGCAAGAATGCATTCTTCACATCCAATTGGTGAATAGGCCAGTCCTGAGAAAGAGCCAAAGAAAGAACCACTCGGACTGTAGCGGGCTTGACCACTAGACTGAAGGTCTCATCATAATCAATACCAGGTCGCTGAGTGAATCCCCTGAGAACCCAACGAGCCTTGTAGCGATCCAGAGAACCATCTGCGTGCAGCTTGTGATGAAAAATCCACTTGCCAGTAACCATATTAACACTAGGAGGCCGTGGCACAAGACTCCAGGTGTTATTGGCGATCAATAGATCAAACTCTACTTGCATACCATGAAAGTGTGGGAAGATTAATTGTATTCCATGAATCAGTACAGGAGTACATATATAGCAGCCAAGGGTGGCATGCAAGCCTACCGCTGATGGCGCGATTACATCCACACAATTACAGCCTAATTATATCAGTCTAACAATAATCCTTTTTTTTACTGCATAGGCTATAATCTTGATGCCAACTTCAAGCTGTTATTTATTACTGCTTCACATCATTTGACAGATGTGGTTAGGTTAATGTTTTTCTGAGCACATGAGAAGGGATCTAATCTGTTAGTACTATTTGTAAGCACCATAAATTAGCGCTAGACGTTCAGAACACTAGCTCCAATCCAGGAAATATCACATATTGAACAACCACGGTAATAAAAAGTTTTTAATTGGCTCCCCAAGATAAGTGTCAGTTACTATTTGATGGAGATTCTAAACTCGACTGAAGTAATAAATAGGTTAACTAAGGGCACTTCCAATGGAGCATTAATGGTAGTTTCTATCTCTATTAAATAGCTTGCCAACTAAGCAAAATGATGATGTGGCAGCCTAATTAATGAGGAAAGAGAGCACAAATCATAGAAATAGTTTCTTCATGGAGAAACCATGTCTACTCTTGACCCAATGCACAAGAAACCATGAATTTGCCATTGGGAGAAACCATTAGTTTCTATAAGGTTAATGTAACTATCCCTATTGGTGGAATTAGGAGAGAGAAAGAGAAAACAATTATTACTCGAAGACACTACCACTGTGAAAAATGTTTTTTATAGATGATTTCTTTTGATATGGAAAACATGTTAGTTTCTTCTAGTGGAACCACCCTAATAGAACTGTTAATGCAAAGCTATTAGCTGGCTTTCATCTTTCCAACTATTGACATTAGTGCATTCAAACAGGCCCTCAGAGTACATCTTTTTTTTATTGTGTTAGGTTATGTGAATGGTCGTATGTAGAATTCAGGGGATTTTTGAGACCATTTTATCAACTTGGTGTGATGCTCTTCAAAACAAGTGGGGCTCACAGGCTAGCTAAAATAATTTCTTTTATCTTCTATTATCTAGCTATTATGATTTGTGGTTTCAAATTGGTCCTTGGAGTATATGTTGTTAACTCTATTAGGTTGTTTGAATCGTGCTGTGTAGAAATCGGTGGAGTTTTTGAGACCTTTTGTCATATCGATACAGAGTAGAATACGGTGAAGACTGTAGACAAATGAGGGCAGTGATACTCGTTTGTGCCATGTACATTTATGTAATCATTTCAATAAAAATGAATAGGAGAAACAGTTTAAATTTTATTGTCACTTTTTTTGCCATGGAAAGAAGATACACAAGCACAGACACCACACATAGTCATTGACTACTGTAACCTATCATTAACCTGCAATTCTAGCAGTGTGAAATAATCCTGAGGGGTTTCCATCAGATCAAATCATACCAAGATCATGCATGCAAGATGCCACATACCTCTTATTTTCGAGGAATTCATGGACAAGATCGATGAGATGCTGTTGACCTAATGAAGTGTTGTGAATAGCCATGTACTCTTTCTTGTCAAGCTCATAAAGAATGTCCTTCAGGACTTTTATGATTTCTGGATCACGAGACACTGATACAAAAGCCATGCATTGGAATTGTGGTCTAAGCTTGTCATAAACTGCTTTAGCAAGTGTTGTCTTGCCTAGTCCTCCAAAGCCAACAATAGAGAATATCCTCTGTTCAGCAGACGACATGCCACCATCTTCATTTGTCAACTTCGAGATCAGCACTTCCCTTGGCTCATCAATGCCGACAAGGCTAGCTGCTTTAGTGTACAGAGCTGTTATGCGAGGGTCAACCGATGTTTTGGTAGGAGTAATAGCATCAACTTTGTACCTGTGTAGAGAGATGACAAAATAAAAAAAATCAGAACACAGAGGCAAATAGGAGAAAATTTCAGTGAAATTCAAATGCAAAGTATGTGATATTTCGGCCCTGACCTATCGCGTCTCTCGGCCACATCCTTGACACGCTCCTTGATGTCCTTGATCTCTTGGCCAATCTCATGTCGAGTCTTGGTGTTGCTCACAATACTTGTCATCTTCTTGACGGACTTTGGTTGAATAGTTTAAACTTTGTTCAAAAGCATTTTGTTCGGCCATACAATCCCTCTAGTCCTCTACTGGGCTTTGGTTGAATAGTTTAAACTTTGTTGAGCCCAACAATCTCTTTCCCAGCCGGAGCAAGGGGCTAGATAGGCTGCCTAACAATAAACAAAGTCTCCCATCGATCCAGGAGAAACAACAAGGTCATTTTTAATTAATTTATTTATAAACAGGAGCAGTTTTACTGCAAGTGGAGGCGGGGATCCACTGCAAGTGCTAACGAGAAAACAGAGCTCCAGTTTCTTCCTAGAATAAAGCAGAGTTCACCCAACGTATGAATAAACCTCACCCTGCTGCGAACTTAACCAGGCAATGAATGAATATACATCACAAAACAGAGCCTAGTCATCAAGCAGAGTGTCGGTTACTGAGACTCAACCTGACTGAAAATTGGCCTGCGACAAAGCCAATAAATGGATGGAATGCAGCAGTAGTAATCAAGAAAAGAAAAATACTGTGTCCACTCCTTTGGATGTGGTAACATATACTGAGAGAAGCTTTGGCGACTATAACAAATGAAAACGACGGTGACAGTACATGGGTGTTCTTCAATTTATCACAACATACTTGATGTCCATAATCTACATGCAGCACTCAGCATGAGCGGATATTTGGTATTATTAAATGTTTGAAGCAACAGTAGACTGAAACCTTGACAATCAATCCCAGAGATGCATTGGACAGTTAAAGCAGCAATATAATCTTGTTGCATCAGCAACTCTGATCGATCTGGGGCATGGTTAGTATCAGCGAATCTGCGAGAGAGCAATAGGAAGTCAAGAGGAATGAATCTTCTGATTTTCTGGTTAGTTTAGTGAAGTCGGAGCCATATCATTGGGCTGAACAGAATTGAAACGTACCATGCAAGAGCTAGCCACTACCCGAGTCTCTTCCTCATCCTCTTCATTCCGTGGCTGAACTGCATCATCATTATCCGATCGTCTGTAATGGTTTTTTGGTTAGAACAACAACTGGGGGGCAGCTCAAGGGTGGATTGGATCGAATTTTCAACAAATACATACATGTATGCACTAGCTTTGTACGTACCTCTTCATCGTATCTTTACCCCAGTATTGAATTTGGAGTGCGGGGCGGTTGGGATGGACATCGATTGCGTGTCTCAGTGCAGCCTCCTCTCTCTCCACCTCATCCTCATACGCGTCGTAGCACCACAAGTCAACTTTGACTCTGCGAATCGATGGGAGGTACTCCAGCCCAATATCCTCACAGCTAATGTTGTTCTGCTCGTAAACTTGCCTCATATTTACACTAAACATAAGCCGCTCGAGGTTTGGCATAACAACAACGGTTGGTGCTACTTTGCAGACGTCTTTCTTTCTTCTCCATCCAATAGCTTCTAATATACTGTAGATAGCAAATGACACACTCGAATCCTCGTTGCGTACAAACTGGACCACTGAATCAGGCAACATCAAGGATCTCAACTTCTGGAAGCAGCCCTCTGCTTCAGTATTATTACTAGTTACTATTGCCGTTGAGTCTGTTTTCAGACTGAGGTAACAGAGCTCTGGCAACCCGCCCAGTGCAGTGAGACCCTGCTCATCGAGACCATCCACCCATAATTCCAAGTGGGAGAGGCTAGGAAGATGCACAAAATTAATCCATGAAGGCAACTTGCAGAATCTCAAACAAGGAAGAAACAAACATCGGAGATCTCGAGAGGGCACTGCTGCATCCCAGGCATTCATATTAACAACATAAATGCGACCGCCCAGTGTGAGATGCTGCATCTTCTGGAGATTGCCAAGAGAATGCACCAAATCTATTAACATGCTGCCATCCATAGGCAACCATTCAATCTTGAGCACCCTGAGCTCACACAGGTTGCCTAGATCCTTAACAAACTGCCTAATGGACTGATCGTTTTCTCTAGGTCCTCTTATATGTAGCTTCTCCAGTGAAGTCAACGTCTCTATTATCCCATGTGGTGCCATTATGTGCAGAGCACATAGGCATACCAGCTTTGTGAGCATGCCAATGCTACATGGTAATTCCAGCATTCCAATATGATCCAACTCCAATGTTTGTAGATGCTTCAGGTTGCCTATTCCTTCTGGGAGGTCACTAAACTGTGAATAATGTATCCCAAGGTACCTCAAATGACGTAGATTTCCAATATACTCAAGGATGTGGTCACTTTCTGTAAATCTGCAATAATCCAAAGCTAGCAAACGAATGAGATCAAACCTTGGAGGGAAGGCGCCCTTACCAATAACACACCGCCAGAAAATAAATGATCTCACTTGTGGCAGGTTCACATGAGCATCCTGAGTGGGATCCAGTTCTCTATTTATGGGGGCTAACCGACGTGCCTTGCATTCTGATAATGTACAATAATCACAGACAAAGTTTACTTCACGTGACATGGAAACGATGAGATCAAGCAACATATCATGAACATGGCAACCATCAATGATGCCATAGACTTTAGAATCCACCCCCTGGATCATACTTCTATTTATGAGGTCGTGGAAATATTCCTCTCCTACCTCAAATAACTGACGTCCTTGTTTCTTCTCAACAAATCCTTCAGCTATCCATCTCGATATCAAAGAATCCTTACGAATAAGAATGTCTTCTGGATAAACACTTAAATACAACAAGCAAGTCTTCAGATGAGAAGGAAGGTCATAGTAACTAAGAGACAATATATGCATAGTGTTTTCCATATCCGTATTATCCTTATCTTGAAAGAAACCCGGAGAGTTGCACACCTCAATCCATTCCTTTCTTGATTTACCCAATAACAAACTAGCCATTGTGATGATAGCCAATGGTACCCCACCACACTTCTTTAGAATCTGATCAGATAACTCATCTCGATGATTATTTGGACATTTGTCTTCACAACCAAATAACCTTGTGTAAAATAATGTTTTGGAGTTATCATTAGAAAGTGGTTGTAACTTGTAGACCTCACCAGCTCGGTTGGCAACTTCAAATTTACGAGTAGTTATGATTACTCTACATCCACAATTGTCCTCAACAAGAGCTAATTTTATGGTCTCCCATGTTTGAGGATCCCATATGTCATCAATAACAATAAAATACCTATCCATTCCAAAGTGTGAGAACCATGAGATACTAAAGCCAAGAAAGCAATACGTGTGACAAATACCAATAGAAATAACTAAACAAATTTGTTAATCAGATAAATAATTTAGTTTCTGGCAGTTCTGAACCTTTCTCACAAGCTAGAAATGAACAAATAACAAAACTAACTGCAATATTAACAGTAAGGAACTTAACTAATTACGTGGAAAGTAATTGTGAAGAAGTGTGATATGTTCCCTAATGGCTCCGAATGTTTCTAACAGTTGGTAGGCAATAAAAAGCGGCCACTATCCATTAAATATTGACTTCAAAGAAACTAAGTAACAACTAAAATGATAAGTTTCCTTGATTCACAAAGTCATAAAATACTGTTTGGAATGGTTTGAGTGTCAAGCTAAGAACTTAACTAACAATAAACTCACGCTTAGAACTTGATACATAACCTATATCACATGAATCATTTTACAAATCATGTATGCACTCTTGTTTGTGTAGGGGGACAACAAACATATATGTGATGTGTACCTCTTGTTTCGAAGGAATTCTTTGAGTTTATTGAGAAGCTGCCTTTCATCTAACTTTTCAATAGAATTGATGTCTACATTCTGGTCGACATCTATGAGAATGTCCCTGAGCACTTTCCTCAAGTCAGGTTTTCGCCAACCGAACAAAAAAGCCACAAGCAAAATGAGGCCTAACGCTGTCATACAGTGCTTTGGCAAGAGTAGTTTTGCCCAATCCTCCGGCGCCAACCACAGAAACTATCTTCATCTTCTCATTTGACAAACCTTCACAGCCTTCTTCAGACAACGACAACATGGACATGAGCTCCCCCCTTGATTTGTCAATGCCAATTAGCTGTGACACTTCTCTAAACATAGCTGCAAGGCGAGGATCAACAGTTAATGTTGTGGCAGGCTTGGCCACAATATCATCGGCTCTGTACCTACGATGCCTTTCTGCCACCTCCTCGGCTTGCTCATTGATGCTTTTGATCATCCCAGCGATCTGATGATGAGCCTTGCTCTTGCTGAACAGCTTACTGATCTTCTTTGCTGCACGCTTGAGCATGTTTCGGTTAGAGTCCCCACCATGGCTGTCCACGTGCATGAGGAAGGTGTCGAGGATGTCCTCCACGTTGTAGGAGAGCTCCCGGACGTCGCGCGCCCAGAGCTTGACCTCGTCGTCGAGCTGGTTGGGCGGCACGTCTGCCACCTTGCGGAGGGCAGCATACATGCTTTCCAGGTCGCGGGTGAGAGTCTGGATCTTCTTCCTCACTCCTGTCTGAAGCTTGTACTCCTCTTTGAGAAGCTCGCCGAGCTTGAAGATGACGCTGACCATGGCTCCCGTCACGAGTACCATGGTCGCTGGATCGATTAGCCAGTCCTTGCTATTTTAGCAGCTCCCAAGATTTAGTTGTTTGCTTGAGTGTGGTTGTGGGTGTAGTTGTGGTTGTGTCCGCATCTGTGAGTGGGACGACGATCAACGATTTTATGGGGCACAGTGGATGTTGTCTCTTCTCTTGGGTGACGCTGGTTTCGTTACTCTATATAAGATGAAGATGGAAAAAAAAGGGAAAGGCACTTGTCAGGATGCTGCTAGGAGCGACAATGATGGTCCAGCGACCAGCGCAAGTGGGCATCTCCCAGTAGAAATTATTGCTGATCACATGTGTAATCCTCATAGTTTGTCTTAATTAAATAAAGTTGCTCCGATCCACTTTCTCTTGAAGCGGAAAGGATAATTTTTTGAGGAAAGGATAATTAAAATCTCGCATTACTTGATTGTTAAAATGAATGCAAGAATTACACAATTAATTAATAAACTATTGACAAAAAGGAAAGGATAAATCGGTCATGCGGCCCTCCTTGGTGGACAAGATGCCGCCTTCGTTATCCGAATTTATGCACGAATAGTTACGAGCCTAGCTCGAGTGCTTCTTGGATGTTATGGCTATCGATGTTCACTAGTACAAAATTGGTTGTAGTATTGGGGGCCTATGTTAGATAGAAGCGGCTCAATCAGGATCCACCTTTGTAGGGGCCCCACAACCAAACCGTCTCTATTCGAAGATGCATTTGTAGAAGCGCGGCTCCGAATTGAGCAATTTTTATTCTGTAATGGCCCCAAACCAAGGCTTGAAGACCAAGGATCCATCAGACGTATTTAATATTTTGTCTAATCCCTGACCTACCACTAACTACCGGCTCTTATCTGTTACTGTTTAGATAAGTGGATTTATTTTACTCAAACAGATGAAAACAGGTTTCCGCCTACATCTGATGATGTACGTGGCCAAAATCATTACAAAAGGTGCTTTGGGGTAGAATCTGTTTCCCGCAAAGTAAGCACAACAACATTTTTTTTAAGGAAGTAAGCACACCAACATCTCCTACACAGTTTCCTAAATCTCTTCCAAATCTTTGTGTTTTAGTAAGACTGGGAAAAAAAAACTCTCTCCAACAACTTCTAATCCCACCTCCTAATCGTGTAGGACTTGGTAAAACGGGCTGGATGCACGTAAAGTTACGCGCAGCCTCACACCTCCCAACCGCACGAAGACCGGGTACAGCTGACCCCGAGAGCTTGGACCAAGGCCTGCACGTTCTCGTGCGACATCCCACCTGGCCACGCTGACCTGTTCCATGGAGAAGCCGATGACAGAAAGGTTTCAGCATGTCGTATCTACAACAGTCTGAAGCCATGGACCGTGTGTCGTATCTAGGAGACGAAGTGCTGGTTGAAGGATAGAGTGGAGGAGGAGGCCACCGCCCTCCGCGATACACATGCCAATGTTACCATGGAGATGCAAGGTTCTTTTCGTATGTGCTTGCCCATCTCTAGTTTTCTCCACGAATACATCGGATGGTGTATACTCAACCTCATATTGCATCGTGCTCTTGTAATCTCTGGCTGGGAACTTCTACTCTACTACGGATCAGCACAAGCATGAATGAGGTGAAATCGAGTGTAGATGCTATGAACACATGGTTGATTTAGATCAAATGTGTTTAGTTGTGTGATTGAGTGATTGTCAACAGTCAACATTTTACTTCTATTTTCATTTATTCTTTATGCTTTGGCTATGTTCACCGGCAAACGTGTACTGTGCCGAAGAAGTTTCTCTTGGTTCGTGTTGTACAGGTGTGGAACTCGGAGATGGTAGCTGACGGCTAGGTAAAGGAGCCAAGGAGGACATGCCAGGCCGATGGACCGCGGAGGTGAAGGACGGACGTGAGGTTTGGACCGAGGGACCGAATCGCTGGATGGCTAGCCATGATGGCTGACATCTGGGACATCGACGAATGCAAGAGGCTGTGGTGGGACCGTGTCGATCGGGTCAAGATGGCGAGCATTGCAAGTTGGGAGAGACTTGGTGGCTCGGGTGGTCAAAGACAGCGGTGCCACGTGTCAGCGGGGGATGCGTGCGCGGCATGATACTCGCAAGCCGGTTTGGTGGTTTGGGCCTCAAAACCATCGGCGTGGGTTTGGTGGTTTGGGACTCAAAACCATCGGCAGGCTTCATGGGTTTGGGCCTCAAAACTCTGGCAGATGTTCCAGTGCACGGAAGGATGACACGTGGCGGCTTTTGGTAGATTGTGTGGAGCAATGCTACAGATGAGGAGGCGCGGTGGCCGTCGGATTAGAAGATATCCAAGTCCTACCATAATGCCCCTACCTAAGTGATTTCGGCAATTGTATCAGAAGCGGTAGGATGGTGTTTGAGACCAAGACTATAAATAGAAAGGGCAGCCCTCCATCTCAGCTTGCCTCTCCAGTTTGAAGTTTCCATTAAGGTTTCTTTCCTAGTAGTTTCGCTACTTTGTGAGAGGTCCAGACACTTTATGATCTATTGTTTCAAAGGAAGCACACCCCTTAGTGTCTATGCATTCCCGATGGCTTTTTGGATCGATGGATTGTGTCTAAGTTTTGCTATGATTTTGCTTTGTTCTGTGTTCTTCACGAGCTCATCCTTTCCCCTCTCGACCCCCATCTGATTTCTTCGTTTCTAGTCCGTTTGGTGCAATTCTTTTTGTCCCAATTCGATCTTGACCAAGAACCAAAGAGTTTCGTCGAAGGAAATCATCAAAAACCTCTTGTCTCATCGGATTTGGGCGATTTTGTGTTGGAGTTCGTGGTTTTAGTGTGAGGTGAGATTTGCAATTCCTGGTGATTTACTTGATCTTTTCCGAAATTTCTTGTGGGAATCTGGTCACCTACATGCCGTGATCCTGTGTCCTCAAAATCGTGACCAAAGATCAAGTATTGAAGAAAATCCCATCGGATTTTGACTTGAGGCGTTTTTGAGTTCGAGCAGTTTTTCTGTCTTAACCCGACAATACCGGACACATCCGGTATGCAACCCGACATGTCCGCACGTATTCCAAAACATCGAGTTTAGGGATCAAATATTGTAGAGATGTTGTCCACGGTGTCTAGATGCTAGGGTTCAAATTTCATGATTTTTCATGTTCATTTGATGGGGTTTTAAATTTTTCTCGTGAATTGATTCTGTGCTGATTTCAACCTAGATACGTCCAGTATTTGCTGAAATGTTGTTGTTTTTTCCGGCGTGTTTGTTCATTACATTGGGACTTCTCGGTTGATTCGCTTTGCCTCTAGAACATCATCTAGGGCATCCACCTAGCAATCTAGGTCGAGACCATCCATGTCTTGGTGCGTTCGAGGAGGCGTGTGGGCCACAAATTCAAGTTTTGAAAAGAAAAATTTGAGGCTCCTATTCAACGCCCCCTCTAGTCGCATTTTTCGGCTAGGTGGATGTGACATGAAAGGAAACTTAGTGGGACCATAATTTGATTTTTATAGTGGAATATTAGGAATTTATCGGAGATGGTCATGTTTTTCTTTCCCAATATCTTTTTAAGAGTTTGTAAACACAGACCTTTTAGGAGGAATATTTGAGGAACTCTTCGAGATGCTCTAAGGCCAGACTGCATGTGTGTTATCTACTAATCAATTGATTGTATTCTGCTGCAAGCGTCCTTCATGAACCTGTGACAACTGTTACCAATGATAATATAATATATCATTTTGGGATCCTTAGAAGTATTCCACGGGAAGATTAAGGTGCGTTGCCACATCATCACTGCTGGCTTCACGATGTCGACAAATATACAAGGACAACGATGATGATGAGGAGGAGGAGAAAGGGTCTTTGCACTCTTTGAACAGAATATAATGCAGCTGCTTTTAGTACATCTAAGAGGGAAACTTTAAACAAAAAGCAGTTGACCTCATTATTTAATACGCATTATTGCAACATGATGCAAGAGCATTGCCACCATTCAAAAATTTCAATGACAACATTATTATTTAATACGCATTATTGGAACATGATGCAAGAGCTGTTGACATCATTATTTAATACGCTGGGACAATGACTGATACGTGGTTCCAAATTGATGGCAACCTTAATTAACACTCATTATTGCTCTACTAAAATAGCAAATTTTTAAGACAGACAACATGTCCGTAATATTGTGCATTATTCTCAATTTACTTGAGCTATATATGGATTTACTAGTGAATATAGAGGAATGTGAAAATGCACCCGAAAAATAGCTTCAGTTGAGCTACCTGTTCTCTTCAAAGACAGAAAGACACAAGAGAGTAGCCCGCAAGAGAAGAGAGAGATAATAATGACAATCACATACAATCAGCTAGTAGCAGCCATGAGGCGGCAAGGCGAATCTTGCTAGAGTAAGAAATCTAGGCTTGCCTGACTTTGTGTCTATTAGTTAGCATCTTCAATGAACTAGACAAATCGTTAACAAATAACAATACTCAAATTCAATTTGCTAATATCAAATTGTAAGACATCTTGCTTAGACGATGGGGATTAGGTGTATAGACCTTACACCCTGAGGTCAGTCATCGATGGAAAAAAATGAATTTTATTTCTAGCAAACCGACACTACAACCACTGCATTTTCTAAGCCCGAAAGGACGTGGATTAGGTGGCGTACAAAATAAGTTTTTATTATTGTATACCAAGTTGTCTCGTAGTCCGATGGTCTGAGGGTTCAACTTTCTTCAACGGTTCGATTAAACAGTGGAGCTCCTGCTGCGGTTACGGTATTATCCAGAAGCAGGGAGTCGAGCTGCTGGTGCTGCTTCGGTCCCGTGGACTTTGATAGCGAGCACCAAGCTAATTTTTCGTTGGATCAATAATTCAATTTCGTTTGTCTTAGCAGTGCCCGCACTACAGGTCTACAGCATATATATCGAATGCCACTTGCACGTTGCGTAACCTCTAGCATTCACATTGTTAACAGTGTCCAGGTTAGCATAACTGCACAAGCTACTACTGTCTTTCTTGAATGAAGTAGCATTAGTTGCACCTGCAAGGCTGCAACAAGGCAATGTCCACTGAAAACAGAGTAAACAGAGCCAGTTGATAAAGCAAACGTGACTAACCAAAAAATATATGCTCGATTTCTAGCTATAGAAAACTGATCTGTGATACAGCAGCTTTAAATTTCTGAGGTTTCTTTTGTCATTTTATTTCAGTGAAATACAAAATGGTGCGCCGCACACTGCACACAAAGCACACAAACGTAACTTGGGCAAAGTCATATATTCGGCTGGAGTCCAAGTCTCCAACACACGTACACGAGGCTGTACTGTAACTAGCATGACGAGACAACCCAAACCCAAACCAAAGATAAACGGAGCTTCTAATAACATCGTAGAAAGTCCGGTTCCACCTGGTGTGCCGGGGTGTCAGTTAGATTCAAACCATCACGGGAACTCAACAAGCAGATGAAGGAGCTGATCTTTTCTCTTGGTCGCTGTTCAGTGACCTGCAGATGCGGCGGGCAAGAAAGCAATTCACGGATTCACGGTCAAATCGGCTTGCATCTCGATCTATGTTTGGATATGTACTATTAGTATACTAGTAAAACATCAGGCGGCGGTGGAAATGCAGGGGGCTTTTAGCTGAGTCAAATATCCATTGGCGAAGATCTTGAAAAGGAACTTGTTGTATGTTGTGGCTGAGGCCGCAGGGAAATGTGATCGACCTTACCATTATCTGGTGCATGTGCACAACAAAGAATTTGCGTTAATTAGGAATAACTCAGAATTTGTATAGGAAGAGAGCCATATTTATATCAGACTAGGCAGACACAGTGTATCTCTACAAGAAACAAAGTTCACAAGTAGTGCCAGTAATAAATGAACAAAAATGATAACTAGAAGAATAACAAGTGGAAATGATTCCTAAGGACATAAAACTGGAATAAAATAGTGACGTAGGTAAGGTTATTTGTCATTGTAAGTTGGGGGTCATGAACTCAGGGGCATCCATCGATGTCATAGAAATCATGGCAGCATGCAGAAGATTATTAGACAGGATATTGGAACGGCTAAAGAAGCAGAAAAAGGAGAAGAAGTACGTACATGCAGAGCTGCATCCATTGGCCATGAATTCTGATATCAATATCAGGATGGCTGGGGTGGGCACGTGCCTCGTTCTTCAGCGCTTGTTTTACTTTCATTTCCAACTCTTCGCTGACTGTATCCTCTCCATGAAGGCGAACCCGAACTGTCTGAAGGGATGGCAGATGGCTTAAGCCCAAGTCGTCAACATTAAATTCACTACCATTGAAATCCTCTGGTCGGATATCAAACTTAAAACGGTGAAGCCGGGGCATAGCTCCAGGTGGGAACATTGATAGCACCATTGAAAACCCAGAGAATTTGCACCGTGTCACACATGGGAAGGCATCCCGACTAATTATGAAACTTTGAAACACTTGTTTGGTGCCAACCACTTTCACTTTCAGAACACGAAGAGCCTGCAGCATGCCCAGGACTTGGATGTCCTCACTTCGAACTTGACCCACCTTTAAGTACAGGCGGGATAAGAGGAGAAATGATGTGGGAAGGATCCATGTCGGCAACTGACTAGTTCCAAAAATCAAAATATGAGATAGGTTCCACAGGGAGTCTACTGAGCCTTCAAGATCAACTTCTACGTCGTCTGAGATTTCTACTAATAGAGTTTGAAGTTTCTGCAGTTTGCCAAGGGACCCGACCAAAACTCTGCACATGCTTTCATCCCATCTACCTTCCTTGTCCTTTGTGAGCCCAACGAATAGCACCCTCAGTTGTGTCAAATGGCCCAGCTCTTCTGCAATGTATGCAGAATCCAAATTTATGCAAAGCAGCTCTAGAGACGATAGATTTCTCCACCCACTTGTTGTTGGCAGCCTTGTATTGCTCCCAACACCAAGGCAAATTAATTGGCTTAGCCCAAACATACACAATGGCACTTCTTTTATACCAGTTCTAGTGAAGTCACATGTCTGCAAAAACTGTAGCTTCCCTATCTCTGTTGGGACCTCACCAGTATATCCAGTATCTGCTAGACTTAGATACCTCAGGTGAAATAATTTACCGATAAACTCTAGACTTTGATGATTACTAAGATTGCAATCTTGGAGATCCAATACTTGTAGAAGATAAAAGCATGAAATGGGTCGCATAGTGTTAATTAAAGTGTAACTTCTGATAGTAAGCGACCTCAATTTTGACATGTAGATGGTAGGCAAAGTAGTATTCTGGATAGATAGCCTGCGAACATTGCTTTCCGAAGAAGATGTGGTTTGCTTGCAATCACCAGTTAATGTGGTAACAAAACATTCTTCTCTTGACAAGGAACAAATAAGATCAAGCACCATATCATGAACCCGACAAGAAAAAGGATACACCTCATCCCCATCCATGTCTGCTGGCTGGATCAGGCTTCTATTTAAAAGCTCGTTGAAGTAACTCTCTCCAATTTCAAGTAAGCCTTGCCTTCCATCCCCTTGTTGGATAAATCCTTCAGCTATCCACCTCAGAATCAACCGATCCCGTACAATGGCATAATCTTCAGGAAATATACTTAGGTACAGCAAACATGTCTTCAAATTCGGAGTCAGATCATAATAGCTGAGTAGCAATATCTTCCTCATACTATCAACGCTAGGATTGTTTGCTAGTCCATTACCAACTGACTCACACACGTTATACCACACGTTTATATTACTTGGATTGTTAGCCAGCAAGCAAGATATTGTAAGAATTTCTAATGGAACACCTCCACATTTCTTCAAAATTTTTTTTTTGAGATACATCACAAAACTGTTTAGGACAGTTGCTTTCGAGCCAAATATCCGTCCATAGAATAACATTTTAGAGTTATGGTGAGAAAGAGGTTTCAGCTTGTAGCAACCGCCAACATGCTCAGCAACATCAATTAATCGGGTTGTTGTGATTACTCTGCTTCTAAGGCCATTCTCTGGTAGAGCACATCTTATTATCTCCCACGGTTCTCTATACCACAAATCATCTATAACAATGAGGTACCTATATGTATGTGGCAATTTAGCATCATCTAAGTTATAGTTACAAAAGATTTGTAATACAAGCATATTGCAGTAAAAAATTGCTTAGCTAAGTACTCCGTTCATTCCAAATTATAAGTTGCTTTGACTTTTTTGGTTCATCTATTTAGTTGTGTATCTAGGCATATTATTATATCTAGATGCCTAACTAAATGGATGAACCAAAAAAGTCAAAACGACTTATAATTTGGAACGGAGGGAGTAACAGTTTGCTTGGCAAAGTTATATTATGCATAGAAATAACTCCACTCTCACCCTTTTCTTTGTTTTTCAGATTTCTCCCATGAACACCAAAATTTATACAGTAACACCCCCAAAATACAGAACAAGCCTGTTAGGATGGTATGTACACGGATGATATGGCAGCAGCGATTGGTATAAGTGTTGGTTTTGTTTAGGAAAATTTCACTACAGTTGTGTAAATTCTATCTTTTGCTAGCAATCTAGCTACTCAGTTATTCATTTGGCTATAATATTGAAGACGGCTGCAAGGCTAGTTATGGCAGCTTCTCTGCATTTGCACATGTGGCAAAGGTTATGTTTTCCTGAACACAAGGTAGGTAATTTAGTCATGGAATTGATAGCTATTAAGGACTGTTTAGATACATTAGAACTAATTATTGTTAGCAGTGAAAATTAGCATTAATGGATCCAAAACACTGTAGCTATTAGTCCAATTAATAGATAGCTCAAAATTTGCTGCATCTGTAGTAACAAGTTCTTAAAACAAGTTCTTAACTGGCTCCCCAAAAGAAGTGCTAGTAAATATTAGATAGAGGATGTAAACAGGGCTCAACTAATAGGTTGGAATGGGTCAAATGAAGGCATTACCAGCAAAAACACTGGTTCCACTATGTGGAGTACGGGGAAGACAAATGAACGCTGATACTTGTGTGCCCACAGTTGTGTATTCCTTCAAGTGAAAATTTGAATAGGATAAAGTTCAAAATTGTTTGGCATTTTTACCATGGTAAGACGCCACACTTTGCTCATTGTCTGTAACCTATTATCAACCTAGAATTCTACTGTAGATACACGTGTTTGAAATAATCTTCATAGGTTTCCAAGCCATAAACACATATAGTGCGAGATTATTTGAACAAGCACAGGATGGCACATACCTCTGATGCGTGAGAAAATCCTGGACAACATCAATTAGTTGCTGTTGGCCCAACATGGTGTTGTGAATGTTCTTGTACTCTATCTTGTCAAGCTCATAAAGCACGTCCTTGAAAACTTTTGTGATGTCAGGATCGCGGGACACCGAAACAAAAGCCGTGCAATTGAATTGTGGTTTAACCTTGTCGTAAACTGCTTTAGCAAGTGTCGTTTTCCCTAGTCCTCCAATGCCAACGATAGAGATTACCCTTTGTTCTGAGGATGTCATGCCACCATCTTCCTTTGTCAATTTTGAGATCAGCTCTTCCCTTGGCCCATTAATGCCCACAAGGCTAGCCACTTTAGTGTACAGAGACGTTATGCGAGTGTCAATTGAGGTTTTGGTAGGAGTAATAACATCAACCTTGTACCTGTGTAAAATGATAAAAAAAAACAGAGCAAACAGGCAAATAAGATAAAATTTTGTTCAAATTCAAATGCAAAGTCTGTGATGTTCGCGTCAAAAAAAAAGTCTGTGATGTTCCGGCCCTGACCTGTCACGACGCTTGGTCACATCCTTGACACGCTCCTTTATATCCTTAATCTCTTGACCGATCTCATGGCGAGTTGTGGCCTTGCTCACAATACTTGTCATCTTCTTGATGAACCTTTTGACGCTCCTTTTTGCTGGGGGTCGCATAGCCCTGGAAATGCATCATGAATGTGTCAACGATGTCCTCCATGTCGTAGGAAAGCTCCCTCACATCCCGAGCCCAGATCTTCACTACTTCTTTGAGCTGCTCCTTTGGCACCTCTCCAAGATCACGGAGGGCGGCATGCATACTTGCCAGCTCTCTCGTGATGAACTCGATGTCCTTCTTCACTCCCTTCTGAAGGTTGTACTCATCCTGGAGCAGCTGGACGAGTTTAGAAAGCAGGGTGCCCAGCGGCCCTGTGGAGAAATCCATGGCTGCCAAGGTCGCAACTGAGTACTGAAATTTCCGAAGCACATGTGAATGAGGATCTAGAGATCAGAAAAGAGTCGCACTGATTAGATCGCAGACGCAGCTTTCATCCACAGATTGACGAAGAAAAATAGAAGCGGCAGAAGAAGAAAAAGCAACGAATCAGAATGGGACAAACAAAATGGAAAAAAATCCAATCGAACTAATGAAAAGTAAACATCGATTGTTCTATGCATGCGAAATTAAAAGATCTGCAACTCACCAAGGTTTCCTGGGGACTGTTTTTAGAAAAGGTTTCCTGGGGACTGTAGGCGAGAGGGTGGAATTCCTGAGCAGATGGGATTGAGGAATGGTGCAGGAGTTTGCGTGCTCGAGTGGGGTTGTGCGGAGATGCTTCAGGGAAGACCCGCATAAACAACTGGGCAGTCTGGGCTGAACCTGACTCAGGAGAAGTGATTGAACGGCTAAACCTATGCTGCAGCTGGCAGGCATTCGTTTGTGATTCTGCCCTGTTTGGCACAGTTCGGCTTCCCAAATGAAGTTGTTTTGGAATACAACTTTTAGGTGAAAGGCTAGCCCTGCTTCGTGGAATTATAATTACTGGCAGTGCTGAGGCCTTTGGAGTTACGCTCCTTGTTGGAGTTGGAGGCATTGACACAAGAGGCCTCCTACCTCCTATATGGCTTTGGATGAAAAACCTTGGTCCCTCGGTAAGCAATGAGATAAGGCCTCCTACCACCTACGCACCTCAAGTTGTGGCTTTGGTGGCTTTGTGGGCTTTAGTAAATTTACTGAAGTCGTCAATGAAACTGACATAATATGAAAAGCGACCAATTGATGAGGGGGGCAGGACCCCAAACATCTGAAAAAATAAGTTCCAGAGGCCTAGTAGACACGCTAGTGGATTTGGGCTAGGGCAATTGATGACTTTTTCCCATTTGACAAGCATATTACAAATTGATTTTTTATTTGAGTCTAAGACAAATGGAAGCTTATGGCGACTGAGAATCTATTGAATGACAGGAGAGGAGGCATGACCCAACCAATGATGCCACAGAGTAGAGGATGGTTTGATGGCAGCAAGCACCTCTTCATTTTGCTCAGGTGAGCTGGGCTTCAGTGGGTACAGACCACCCTCACATCTACCTTTGAGGATGACCTTCTTTGTGCTCTGTTCCTTGATAAAGAATTTGTGTCGATGAAATTCAAGAAAGGTGTTATTGTCACAAGCAAGACGATGAACAGATAATAGGCTTTTGCTAGCTTGAGGAACATGAAGAATGTTTTGAAGGTGAATGTTACTAGAAGGGGTGCGCAAAATACTAGAACCAACATGATCAATCTCCATACCTGCACCTCTTGTGTAGTGAACTTGGTCATGGCCTCCATACTTGTCACGAACTGTGAGTCTCTCGAGTTCTCCTGTCACATGATCAGTAGCACTGGAATCGACATACCAATTAGTGTCAACTCCATAAGATGATGTTACCACCGATGACACACTTTTCTGTGGTGGTGAACCGGTGAAAGAATGATCGAACCGCTTGTAACAGCGAACGACGTGGTGCCCCTCTCTACCTCACAATTAGCAGATCACACCAGGCTGGTAATTGCTGCGGCCGCCTCCACCGTGACCACTGCGGCCTCCAGTGCCATGGCCACCGCCTTCACCACGATTGCACGGGTTGCACTGGTTCCCTCCTCCACGGCCATTCTTGGCCTCCATGTTAGCGGAGGGAGTGGATCCTCGGCCTTGCAGCTCCATGCGCCACTCAAAACTAAGCAGCTGTGTGTAAAGCTCACCGAGACTGATGGGCTCTGTCCGGCTGGCGACGGAGGTGACGACGAGGTTGTAGTCCATGTCGAGGCCGCTGAGAATGTACGACACCATCTCCTCGTCCTCTAGCCTCCGGCCTGCTGAAGCCATCTCCTCAGCAAGTCCCTACATCTTCATGCACGTGGTGATCGCACGCGCACAGGATTGACAGGAGCTCACCCCCTCGATGCTGGCCCAGTATTCAGCCGACGTCTTTGCAGATGCAACCTGCAAGAAAATCTCCTTGCCGAGGGAGCCAAATAGATAGCTCAGGACAGTTTGGTCCTTTGCTATCCAATCCTCATATGCCGGATTGGGCAACGGATCAACAGTCTTCCCATCCTTATTTTCCTTCTCATCGACTTCAAGAAACTCAGGTGGCGGCTTGGCGGATGCCTTGATGAACCAGCCGAGTTGAGCGCCCTTGATGGCCGATTCAACCTAAGCACGCCACAAGACATGATCATTGCAGCCAAGTTTCTCCGTTCTCGAACAAACCCAAGCGTGTAGGGAGTGTGGGGTGGGGTGGGGGGGGGGCGGAGGATGATTGTGCCATGGATTGGCGCCGTAGGAAAGACTTTGGTGGGAGTTTGGATCGACTCCGTTGGGAATTAGGCTCTTGGTACCATGTTAAAGTGGTCAAACGAGATAGCCTTCTGGCATCTCTCGGTTACATGTTTATACACTAGGAGTTGCCCCTAGTGTGGCGTTTACAAGAATAGATATTACACATGTAGTGGATGATCTCCACTCCTAGGACTACGGCCAAGTATGGCCTTACATATGGTCAAGTGATTACATGCAACCTTACAATGTACATCTTGGTCATATTCTATGTCTAAACATATCCTGTCATCTAACAAGGTGTAAAGGCGATTTGTCCTGTTGTTTTTGGTTTCGGATAATCTGTTAGGTTTCGGGTATCCGCGGGTTTTGGTTTTTAGGGGTTGATTTTCTCCTGAACTGGTCTTTGGGGCACGTTTGGGTTTTCAGTTCGGGTATCGGTTACGGGTGCCCTGAGAGTCCATCCAATCCGAACCCACCCCGTTTCAATCCTTACACCATGACACCAAACTTGATCTTCTATTTTACCGGGTCCGGCAATGGATGGAGGCATTGGCACGGAGAGAGATGGGGTCGTGCTGGGAGTACACTCTTACTTGGGCCCAGTGCCACCCTATTCCGTAGCTGTAATACTTAACGGGAGAAAACTCTTGCCTTGTATCAGATACTTCGATTCTATGCTCACTCTGCTTCAGTTATGCATTTCGTCGCAATCAGATTGGTTTGCTCCTCTGGCCGACCCTGTTTCAGTGAGCTGCTGAATTGGGGGTTTGAGATCCTGTAGTCGACTACCTCATGATCGATTTGGTCGCCGCGTGATCTGGAACAGGATGGGCATGCGCGGCGCTAGCAGGGTTCGGTTCCGTGACTCACGGAGGAAAAGGATGGGCAGAGGAAAAAACATGGGGAAAAAAGGTGGAATGGAAAACGAGGGGGTATTATAGTCATTTCTTTCTTTCTTTTTTTTGCCTCTAATCATGAGCTGTTTTGCCAAACAGATTGAAAAAACAGCTTTACCTTTATTGATGAAGTTGTTAGGACAGCTGAAACTTTAAAAAATAGCTTTAATAGTGAAGCTAGCCGTGCCAAACAGGCTCATATTGCTGCTGCTGCTGCTGCAGCTGCTACTTTTGTTGGGCCCAACAAATTCTTTTCTTGGCCGAGCAAGAGTCCTGGCTTACAACATTTAGGGAAGAAGCAGAAAAAAAAGAGATGCGGTGCCCATAGTTTCCAGCTAGAGGAATGCCACCATGAGCTAGCAGCCTATTCAAATTTCAAGCTTGTGCATGTTGGGAGGGAGAGAGACTAATGCCGAGAGAGGAGAAGTTGGAGCATATCGCTCTTCCTCAGGCATTGCAAACACATTGTGGCATTAATTAGTCTGTTCGCTTCATTTCTTGCTCATGTTGCGGACTCACCATGGTCGAACAAACTGTTATATATGTTGCTGTCGAAACGGACCAAAGAAACAGTAATACTCCTATGCTAAAAATATGAGATTCTTTTTCAATCAGAAAATTAAGAAATAAAGACGCTGACAGCACATGTGTGTCCCTCTTCAGTGTTGGATATGGCATAAACTAACTTAGTTGCACGTACATGGTACAATATGGCAATTCCAGAAAAAACAATGTACTAGCAAGCCAGCATCTCGGGAAGAAATGGACGGATCTTCTAACCAGAGAAAATATCACAGAAAGGCTAAGGACACTGTAAACAGAAACTTTGAGCAAGCCAAACGGAGCCACAAAGACCCAGAGCATGGACGGATCTCCTTTGGCGTGCAGTCTTACAGCACAGCATGAGGCACGGTGGAAATGTAGGTAGTGGCTGAGGCCACACGGCATTGTTTTAGTCACCTGGCCGTGGCGGCGAGCGGTGCGACGAGCCAAACCGAGCGACACGGATATATTATTTTCGCTGCAAAAATATTTGAAGAGCTGACTCCAATGATGATCTGTATTTTCTACCAAAATTTATCTGGAAAATCCGATTTTTTTGGGCAAAAGTTGGTCCACACTTCAGGCGATTAACATAATCAAGCAGATTACTGTCTTTTCCTTTACCGTTGACTCACTTACCGTTATTGTTTTGTCGATGACGCCTAGGCTTAAGAACTTACAGTTATCACGCAGAAGGCGCGAATTGATCTGGTGGTGCTCTTTTGCTCCTGTGGCGAGCACGAAAGTTAGTTACTGTTTCCACTCGATCCATTTCTCGCTTGTCTTAACAAAGCGAGAAAACTGTTATTTGTGGCATAGCTGCAAAAATGAATGCACCGAACACAGCAAAAAAAAAAAGGAACTGGCTTGTACCACGTACAATCAGCAGGAAAACTATGCACATCCTTTAGATAAACAAAATAAAGAAAACAAAGGAACCTGATCACGTGGCAACAAAATATCTGACAAGTGTTGAAAATGGATAATTGATAACACAATGTTCTGCATCATACGGTTTTGAGAGTACACACAGACGACAGCAACGACTTGAAAACAATTGTTCTCCTTATTACAGAGTTTCTGAAGGCACGCAAATGCATGTCTACCTACTTTATTTCTCGACTGAAAACAGAGTTGTGATATAAATGTTGTAGACCCACAACAAGACATACAATACACCTGAGTCGACAAAAGCGAAACGCAGGACTCACAAGCCGAGGCCAGTTTCTCCATGAACAAAGATCATATTAGGATGCTCAGGATGGTCACTTCCCTGGCCCTGATTGTATATAGTGATGGAATTATTGATACGATGACTAGTGTTGTGGCTCCTCCACATGTGTTTTAGACACCGAGGCTTCTGAGTCCTCGTCGATTACCTCATTGCCCTCTTCTTCCTGCGTATAATAATAATTAATATAGTTAGTGGATCTGGAAATGGAATGTGTGGTTATGAATAAAAAACAAGTTAAGCAGCTGGTTCGTACGTACATATTCATTGTCGCTAGGTATTGATTGTGCCATCATATCCTCTCCCGCTTTGAGTACCTGCAATCTGAGTGCGGTGCTGTTGGGATGGTGTTGTGCCTGGCGCCTGAGCTCAGCCTCTGTCTTGTTCACGTCATCAACCAAGGCATCCTCACAGTCGAGAACTGCCGTCACAGTGCGTAGTGATGGGAGGCACTCGAAGTCCAAGCCAAGATTGTCACGGGTAGCCTGTCCATACGTGTACAAATCCCTGACTGGGACCTCGAACTCGAGCACATGGAGGTTTGGCATCACAACAACAGGGGCCCGTGCTCCTCTGCTGCTGCAGTCCCCATCCTCTGCTTTGGAATCAAATACCATAGCATCCTGGCCTCCCCTCCACATGCTCAACGAAGCACTAGTCCAGTCACCGTTGGTCGCCAACTGGACCATCCAGCCTTCCAATATGAGGCGTCTCAACTTGGGGAAGAAGTTATCATGGGCACTAATATTAATTACCGTAGCCGGCTTATGTGAAGCAGGCGTCCCATCAAAATCATGGGCACCAATACGGAGGTAATAGAGTTCTGGCAGCCCACCCAAGGCTATCAGACCTGCCTCGTCCATATCATGCACAACCAACAACAAGTAGGAAAGGTTAGGGAGAAGCGTGGGATTTATGAATGATGGCAGACAAGGGAATCTGATGCCTCTTATACGCAGATACTTGAGGTGTTCCGAAAGCACGACTTTGTCCCACTCTGTAGAGGCATCGTTACTTTCAAATAATTCATCCCAATCCAAGCCCAGATGTTGGAGCTCCTTCAGATTGCCTAGTGACTTTGAAAGTCCTGCCTGCATGCTCTCATCCAGCGTGTCCACACCATCCACACGGAGCACCCTCAGCAGGCTCAGGTTGCCCACCTCCTTGACAAATTGCCTCTTGGACTCAAAAGACAACTCGCAAACGCCCATCCTTAGCTCCTCCAGTGACGTCACCTTCTGGAGGAACCCATCCGGCACCCTTGTCCAACTGTCACATCGTAGGCAGACCAGCCGTGTTAGCAGGCTAACCTTATAGAAGCTTTAGAGCTCCTATCGCCTCCGGGAGCTCTCGGACCTCTGTACCTCGTAGCCCAAGGTACCTCAAATGAACTAGTTTTCCAAGATGCTCAATCCCATTCCAGTCATTCCCAGATTCATCAAATAATTCACAACTCTCTAATGCTAGCACACCTAAGAGTTTTAGGCTCGGATGCAACACCCAACCGAAGATATAACACCCATGGGCAACCATTGACCTCAGTTGTGCCATGTCCCTATGACTGTCCGGATGAGACTGATCCCACAATAGTATCCTGTTCTAGTGAGCTAACCGGCGCACCTTGAGTCGTGATGATGTTCCTCCACCATCATTTGAGATTGTGATGAAGTTTTCTTCGCCTGCTAGACCACGGATAAGATCAAGGACCATGTCATGAACACGACAACCATCTATGATGCCATCCGCTTCTAACTCCACCCCTTGGATCATGCTCCTGTTTATGAGTTGATGGAAGCATTCCTCTCCCTGCTGAAACAGGCTTGTTCCTGTTCTCCTCTCTATAAAACCTTCAGCTACCCACTTCCATATCAAAGAATCTTTCTCAATCTCATAGTCTTCAGGATATACACTAAGATACAATAAGCACGTCTTCAGATGAGAAGGCAGATCATAGTAGCTAAGGGACAATATCCACTGAGTATCATCTACTACTTGCTTGTTGCCTCTGCCATGATAGAAACCAAGAGAGTTGCACACCTCAAACCAATCATGTCTTGATTTGCCCACCAACAAGCTAGCCATTGTGATGATAGCTAATGGCACACCACCACATTTGTCTAGAATTTTTTTAGATGCCTCTTCTGGATGATTAGCAGGACATTTGTCTTCACCACCAAATAGCCTCATATAAAATAGCTTCTTTGAGTTGTCATGTGTAAGTGGATCAAGCTGGTAATAAACTTCATCTCTGCAGGCTACTTCTTGATTACGAGTAGTTTTGATTATTCTGCTTCCGCTACTCTTCCTATCCAAAGCTGATCTTATTGCTTTCCAAGACTCTAAATCCCATACATCATCAATAACGATGAAGTACCTAATGAGAAGACAGTACAAATTAATAGACAGAGTTAGTAAACCTTTGATCATTTATCATCTATAAAGACAAAAAGAGCGGCATGATGTCCACTTTATATTTGCCCATCAATAACGATGGAGTGGATCGCCGCTGCCACCACTCTTGAGGAGGGCTCTCTCGGGGCGATCAGTATATTGCGGATCTGCATGCGTGGATGAGGTCTCGGTGTGGCCGCAAAGGCATGGCGGGTAGGGCCAGGGCACGGTGGCTCTTGCTCGCCCGGCGCTTTGGTCCTCCTGTGGCTGCTCGACCTCCCATGGCAGGCCACAGCGTCGGTCCGCAGGAGCGACTTCCGGCGTCGTTCCTCTTCGGCACGGCCACCTCCTCCTACCAGGTCATCCATCGACCTCCATCTCTCGTCTCGTTGATGCCGGCGAGCTGGGTGCGGGCCGGCCTGCACGCGCGCCCAGCGCCGTGCTCGCCAACCCGCGGCCGCCGCTAAGATCGCCGTCCCATGCGCTGTGATCCGTCGCCCGCGCCCGCGATCCAACGGCCCGCGCGGTGATCCCCGCACCCCGGCCGACCGCCCGTGCCCGCGATCCGACTCGCCCACGCGGCGATCCCTGCTCCCCGACGGTCGACTTCGCCCAGCGCGCGTGATCCTGCACCCGGACGCCAGCGTCGCGATCCCGCTTCGCCGCCGCGAGCTGCCGCGCTGCGCGCGTCGCGCCGGCCACCATTGACCCGATGCCGGGGCGGCGCCGTCGTCGGCGCCGATCCCCCTGCCACATCCGCGGCCTCGGCGGCCGACGGTGCTGCCCCGATCGCGCTCATTTTCTCGACGTCTCGGGTGGCGCCTTGGCATCGAGGACTCGGTCCGGCGGGCGGCGCGCGGTGCGCTGCTCCGGATCATGGGCTTCCTTATCCGGTGGGCGGCGGTGTGCTTTAGTCGCGCCCAAGGCGCGGGTCATTAGTCGTATCCATTGCCTCCATGGCCGGATTCGGATCTCACACCGCCGGCATATCCGATGTCGACGGCAACACCTCACGTCGCTCACGCATAAGCTGCAGGTAGGGGTGCCCAAGGTGGAGGTCAAAGAGGAGAGGATGGGGTCGCAGATCTGGTTGCGACTTCCCGTCTTCGCCCGACGGGCGGCCGTTGCTCACACATTCTAACGAATGAGCAACGACCTCTCTTTCACAGTGCTTCTCAATGGCGACCATTCAGCGTCGCGATGCACCATGGCGACCCGGTATCCCACGAGTCGGCAACATATCTATTGCCAGCTGCAGTGCGGGATGTTTGGAAGGCAACATCATTTTGCCTTCTCGTCGGCGCTGCGAGGTGGGGTGTCTATAGATCTCAATTCTTCGACGCTATGGATGCCAGTTGATGTTTAGTACGCGTATCTTCATGTACTAAAGTTTCTTTTTATTCTTAGATTTTGTAATAAGTTTGGTTGTGTGTGGTCACGTAGAGGTTTTGGCTGTGTGCGTTACCGCAGAGGCCGGAATGTAATTCCGTTATCTAAAAAAATCAAAAATCAATAACGATGGAGTACCTAACGTCTGTAGTATACTACTCACATACTAGTGGAACTTTGTGGATGTTCAAAGTTTTAAGAACTCTATACTCCCAAGATTAACAATGTCTGCATTGAAACTTCTTCAAATTTGTATTATATTGTGCGACAACTGCAGCTTTGATTCCTAACAAAAAACCATAACAAACTTATTCAGATCTGTACCACTACTAATTAAATGGTAAACATATGTATGCTCCCAAATAGTATGCAGTATATATGCACACAGTACAAGTATATATGGTGATAAGATGACTACTGATTAATGCATACGCACCTCTTGTCTTCAAGGAATTTTCGGAGTTCGACAATGAGCACTTGTAGGTCCTTCATTCCTTGAATGGCCTGATACATATTTCGGTCAAGGCTGAAGAAGATGCTGCTGAAGACTTGCAGTAGGTCAGGATTGCGGCCAATCGAAACAAAGGCTCGACAATCATATCTCGGACTCATCGTAAACCGCTTTGGCAAGAGTGGTCTTGCCCAGACCACCTGCTCCGACGACAGAAACAACCTTGGTCTGGTTGCTGCTGCTACTGGAGGCGCCAACATCTCCATGGCCATGGTCTGTGCTGCCTCTTTGTGCATGTCCACAAGGCGCGGATCCGGTTTGGTGGCCGGTGCAGCCACTGCAACCGGTATGGAGTACCTGTCACGGCGGTCCGACACCTCCTGGAGTCGTTTCTTCATGTCCACGATCGTACTGGCGATGTCGTGGCGTGCTTTTGTTTTCTTCAACAGGTTGGCCATCTTCTTGGTGAGACTTTTAAGCAAGTCTTTCTTGCTTTTAGTCTCGGCAGGGGCGGGCCCATCCACGACATCGACGAGGAAGGCGTCGAGGATGTCCTCCATGTTGTAGGACGCCTCTCTGACGTCGCCAGCCCACAGACGGACCTGTGGATCCAGATGCTCCGGCGGCGTCTCGCCCACCTTGCAGAGAGAGCCGTGTGCGCACTCTCGAGCTCATTTTTCAGATACTCGATTTGCTCCGGCAGGCCCTTTTGCAGCTTGTACTCCCCTTGCAGGAGTTCGCCGAGCTTAGTGACGATGCTGCCCACTGGCCCGGCCACAAGATCCATGCCAACGCCAGGATGGAAGATTGGTGAGGTTGAAGAGCAAGAGAGATTTCGCACTTGCGGGCGAGGAGAAGATGGATGGCTGTCACCTTGCTTGGTAGGAGAGGAGCGAAGAAAGCAGAGCTAGGAGAGCAAGCCAAACTTCTCTTGATTGAAATCTAAAGGGTGCAGGGCAGGCACTCGTCAAGGAAGATGCCTATGATGGTCCAGCCACCAGCGCCAGATGAATTATTGAGCCAGCCAGAGCTGCTGCCTCCCTGTGTGCCCCTGCGCCGGCCATGTGGCAAGCAAGTCCTTGGGTTCTCAGGAATTCAAGCGCGCCACTGCATGAGAGTCCTTGCGTTCTCAGGATCACATGGCTTTTGCCAGATGACCAACGGCACTCGCACTCATCAAAGTCATCAGGAAGATGCCCATGATGAGGGTCCGACCAGCGCTAGTGGGCATAGTGCCATCTCCCTGTTCAAATACTGAGCTGGGAGCCGGCGTGCTGCTGCCCTACAGCCCTGCACCGGCCAACCAGCTGTGCATGTACTATCCATTATCGTAGTATTCACTCACCACGGATTATTGTGTTAGCAACCAGCCAAGCATGAGGAGACCCCGTGAACCGAGTCAGTCGTTAGCACGAGGAGCCTGATTCTACTACAAGTACTCTCACGGTGGTGTGGCAAGAAATTCATCCCGTTCATAGCTTCTGCACTTGCTGGATTTTTATTTGGACTTACTAGGAGGAAATGGCTCATTGGATAGTGCAGTTTCTTTGAACTAGTAGTTTATGGGATAGGTTTATCGTTACGACTTCTTCACCGTATAACTTTCCATCTACTACATGCATTCACTTGGCAAAAATTAAATATTGCATAGCCTTGCTGGCCGGGCTCATCGCTGCCGCGCTCTTGGCGCAGCTCACCTCCCTACATATTGCCTCATGACGGTGTCTACCTTCCATGCCTCGGTCGTTCTCGTCGGCGGTGACGCATACCACATCGAGCATTTGAGTGCGGAACATGGCGGACGGGAAGGAAAATAGGGATTGTGTGGAGTGCAGCACACTGGATATGTCACTAAAAACTAGTTTTATTATAAAATTACATTGGAAAATTAATTTAATAAAACTTATTTTTTCTATTGTAAATGTTATGTAACTTTGGTCCAACTTTAAAATGTTTTGTGCGTGGTAGTGGCATGGCATGTATCTCCACCGGTATGGCCGCACTAAGTACCCTCACGCCCCCTCCTAATAACGGGTGTGTTTAGATCTCCGAAAATTGGCATGGTAGGCATTACAGAATTGGGCCAGCCGGTGGAGGGGGCAAGGCGGCCCCCGAGGGGGCGGGCGCCTTGAGAAGGGCGGCCACCGCCCACCCTCCCCCGCTCTCCACATCAACGTCAAATCGTATTAGGATTAAGACTTTTTATGTGAAGGAGATATTTCCAATCTATAAGCAAGTCTCCTATTAGGAAAATGATAAGAGTTTGCTTGTAAAAGGAATTCCAAAAATAAAATAAAAAAAACTTTAGAGATTGCTTGAGATACAAGTCCCATAGGAGGGCTATACAAACAAGGAAGATGTAATCTTTTGCGGACAAAAAAATAAAGGAAAGTATTCTAGCTCTTGCCCTCAGCTCCAACCGCCATCGCCCCCTCCCCGCGCACGCGCGCTGCCCTATGGTAGCAGCCCTGCCGCGCCGCCGCCGCCGTCATGTCGCTGCCACTGATGAGGACATGACACCTATGGATACGCCCATAAAAGCTAAAGATAAAGTGAGCTCGCTCCCACATTTGCATAGTGAAATTTGGTACAATTCACTTGGTTCCACATGTACGTGTCATTGTTTTATTGTAGGTACAAATGGGTCTCAAAGTGCAAGTCCACCGGAGTTACGCTTTCGGTTCGTCGGCAGCATGACAGTACTCCATTGGGAAGGCCATAACTCTTTCATTCGAAGTGCGATCGAGATCAATGAGCACTTGATGGAAAGATTATTTCATAAGCTTTCAAATAGATCTGGCCCTACTTCAATATCACGTCAACAAGGCCTTCGAATCATCAAGACAATCTGTCGCTGTTTCTGCGGAAAGCAACATCGTCGTCATGGGCTTGATATTCACTCTTGGGACCCCGGCCCAAGTTGGAGTATGCCCCAAGGGCGTGGAGAACATCTTTGGGATACCCAAGGACGTCCTCCACCTTGGCCACCACCTTAGGGGGTCAGCAAAGGCGTCCAAGCCAAGTTGGAGGCCCACTCCACGTCGAGTTCGAGTACATCTCGGGCTGCTGGACTAGTCAGTAGTAAAACAGATGCCCAGGTCGCATACGGACTCCGTTTTGGACGATCCATACATGGATGGAAAGATAATTTCATAAGCTAACCAATGGATTTGGTTTGAGGCTCAAATTCCGTCGGAATCAATGAGAATCGTCAAAACAAGTTGACGTCCTGAATCTGTCAGGGCGCTGCGTCGTCGTCTTTTGGGCCGTTTGGGCCTTGTAACGTGTTAGGGTTGCTTAGTGACGTGAGAAGGGGTCCTTGGACGCCCCTTTGGCTTTATAATCAGCAGCCGCCGCCTCCATTAGGGTTTGGGTTTTGCTTAGATCATTCTGTCCATCGACAGTCGCCGTTCATCGGTTTGTGGAACCCCAACTTGTGAGCTTAATCATATATTTGCAATTGTCACTTCAATTGAGTTTCATTTTACCTTGTTCTTGCTTGTGTTCTTCGATTCACAGTAGGGATTAGCCTTCTTGGCGAGGTCAACTGGCTTGTGACACGGTTGATAACCAGAGGAAATGTGGTGCTAAGGTTGCAGGGTTCGGGTCTTTGTGATCTGAAGCCGGATCGGTGTGTCGCTTCCGACCAAATCGATAGTTATCTTGAACCTGACGGAAGATCGGGAATCACGTCCCCATCAACCACCCCTCCCCAACGCGGTTGTGACAGCTGATATCCGGAGACTAGGATGATTCCCACCACCGATGACTTCTGACAACACCAGCTTCTCCATGACTCTCAAGGAACTCCTCGACGAGAACTTCATCAAGATAAACGGGCACTTCGACGAGATTGAAGAACGCCTTCATCGCATGGAGCACGTCTACGCCAACCCCAAGATCAATCAACCTCCACTATGCTCCACGTCGACGTCCGAGGGCGGGCCATGCCATGGCGCCGCCGCCCGCCGGCGCGCCCCGTGTGCCACCATGGGCGCGACCCCCCCCCGTTGACGCCATTGACGATGACATCGACCTCGTCATACTCCCCGCCGGATGTCATCAAGAACATCGATCAAGTCAACACCCCAACTTTCCTCGACATCACCATGGACGACATCTCAACTCCATCACCCGCAGCTGCCGAGGCACCAGAGACGGCGCACGTGGAGCCACTGATGGCGCTGCCCCTGCCGGCCACTCCTCAAATCACGATCCGTTTGGAGGCTGTGACATACGACGGCAGTGATGACCCTGACCTCTGGCTAAGCAAGATGGGGTTGTGCTTCGAGCTTCAACCTGAGATCAACCTAGAGTTTCATGCACGGTACGCTGCTTTCCATCTGCAGACGCTGCAGAGCTTTGGTTCAACCGATTGTCTAGGAGGAGACAGTTGGTTGAGTGGGAAATATTGCACTGCCCAAGCAAGATAGTGACCTGGACGACTACATCAACGCTTTCCAAGCGTATGCTACGCGCTTGGACCTCCCGAGCCCGCTACAACGCGCGTCCATCTCTTCGTCGGCAGGCTCCGCACTGCACTTTGTCAAGCTTTGACTTGGGAGGAGTCGCGCATGATGCACGAGGTGATCGATCTCGCGCGTTAGTATGATGCCCAAGCCCCGGAGGCATCACCTAGTGAGGTGGCCAAATTCCTCGACTTCGGCTACGGCAATGACAACGTTGTCAACATCGACACTGACATCGACAAGGCGCTAGATGCTAGGGTGGCCGAGCAGCCGCGCCTGGCACCGGCAAATGGAGGCTCTTGACGACCAGGCCAGGTGGGATGCCCTCAGTGAGCTACGCTAGGGCACCACGATGAACCAGCCGATCGCCATCATAGCTGGCGCCATCCAGCTACTGGCCATAGCCCCGGAGTGGACCATCTACAGTGGCATCGTTAGGTACTTCCACCGCTACTATGTTGCAGCAGCTTTAGCTCTCCTTCAGGACATCCTCCTAGAGAAAGGGGTCCCCCTACATGGCATTGTTGTAGGCTTCCAACTTCCGACGACACCTGCAGAGCAGCAGGGCTTTTCGGTAAGCATCCTGCTTATGTCGATGCGGCCGAACGTCAAGCTAGACGATGTCACGGTGCTTCTCTTCGACGACAACGGGCAGGAGTTCCTGCACATCGACAACGTCTCGATCGACGCACCTAGTACAGGCGCCCCCCAACTTGGGCCAGACGTGACGACAACCAGCGACCTCCTCTACGGGCGCCTCCTCCGCCTGACATCTACGCCAACTTCATCGATCTGTCACATGTTCTGCAGGCACATACACGCTCAGGTCTACGTTCCGATGACCGACTCCATCCCTGCTCCACCAGCCTCTCAGCAAATGATTGAGATGACCGCCGTCCTGAGCAACTCCATCATGAAGTCGGCAAGGGTGGCTAGGCCCTTGGTGCCTCCACCGATGAGCTACAAGTTCAGTGTCTTCTTCAGGGACTTGAGCTTCAACTTCTCCTTCGATGACGACGCCTCAAACGTCAATGACTTCAATGACAAGATGGGTCAGCTATGGCTACGCTACGGTCCCGGTACCTCGCCCTCACCACTCACCATAGCTCGCCGCCCGGCGGGTGGGTTGGGCGACGCGGTGATGCGTCGCCACATCGAACGATGGGGAAATGTCACAATCTGAGATTCGGCCAGCCGAAAGGGGGTAGGGGGGCCTAGCCGCCCCCCGAGGGAGGCGGACGCCCGCTGCGGGAGGGCAGCCGGCGCCACCGCCGCCACCTTCCCCGCTCTCCACGTCATCATCGAATCGTATTAGGATTAGGACTTTTTGTGTGAAGGAGATATTTCGAATCTATAAGGAAGTCTCCTATTAGAAAAAGAATAAGAGTTTGCTTGTAAAAAGGTATTTCGGAAATATAAGGAAACTTTTAGAGATTGCTTGAGATACAAGTCTCATAGGAGGGCTATATAAACAAGGAGAGTATAATGTTTTGGGGACAAGCAAATAAAGGAAAATATTCCAGTTCTTGCCCTCCCCACGCATGCGTTCCACGTCGTCACCGACAATCACGTAAACTCGAGTACTATGATTCTGTGAAACGGAGTACTAGCAAGCAGTAAACAAAAGCAATGCACGGTTCACATGTGCATGTCGAGGAATGAATTTGTTCAAAACAACTCATTGTGACGCAGGCCACATGAAGAGTTTGAGTGCGGAGGAGAGCATGGCGGACGGGAAGGAAAATTGGGGATTCGCAGCATATTGGATACGTCTCTAGTAGTTAGTTTTATTATAAAATTACATTGAAAAATTTGTTTTAATAATGCTTATTTTGTATTGTAAGAGAGCTCACGCGCCACGCCTAGGTTGTTGGCCCTTGGTGACATGGCCTTTTGGTCGCTGGTCGTTCTTCTTGTTCTTTGTGGTGAGTTTCTACTTTTAGTTGGGAGGTGTGAGTTGTTCTTGTTCATTGTGGCGAGTCTTTAGTTTCAGTTTGGGAGGTATGAGTGTGTTCTCTGTACTCGGGTTTGGGTCCTTATGGACTCTGTTCTTTTTTAGCTTAATGAGACAACGTGTAGCTCTCCTGTGTTGTTTGCGAAAAAAAATATTTTAATTGTTAGTATAAACTTTGGACCTCTTTGTAAAAAAAATTTGGACCAAGTTTAAACTGTTTTGTGCATGGTAGTGGCATATGGCCACACCTAACTTGCTAATAACAACCTCCCGTCACGTTATTGCATTGTCTCAAATGGTCACCATCCAGAACGCGTGAAATGGTTCATGCCTCTACACACACCAGAACACCACTACTACCACAAATATCACGAGCTGCATTAAAAAAAAAAAGAAACTCTGTGTCTCTGTGTACATGAACTACTCGGCTTTAGCCAAATTAAGTAGAGACAATGTAACAGACTTGGCGGATTATACATTAGAGGAGGAAGAAAGGGAAGGGACCGAGCTATGAATTGAAGCGCGTCACTGCAATGCATGAGGGTCCAGCTGAAGTGATCACATGGCTTTGCCAGATGACCAGGACGATGGCACTCGCACAAGTCATCAGGAAGATGCCTATGATAAGGGTCCACCGCCCAGGCCAAGTGGCCAACCCTGCGCGTCACTGAATGCCCTGATTTGCCACAACGGTGAGCAATCGTAGAGCAGGTACGATAATACACCTCAGCTTGGCTTATAGCCAAACACATCAGCAAATATCTAGGTGGAGGAGAGAGAATAGAGGAGAGAGAAGATGTTGGGAGACACATCCGGCGCCGAGCGCTTGCTGCGCATGCACAGCTCCCAATTCTTTCCGGGCCCGCCACCGCCTGCATGACCCATTCCTGTGCATGGTAGTAACTAGAGAGAGAATGAATATGATGAATACGTGGGTCCTACACATAATAAAAAATGATATTTATAGTAAATGAAGAGCCAAGATCATTGTACAGCTTAGCTTTTATACTTGGCTCTTGATGACTTGGCTTGGCTATAAGCCAAGCTTATTAAACATGCTCGTAGTAGGCAACTTTACCAGCTTAAGAGGGGCCTATGATAAGGGTTCACGGACGACAAGGGGGGCCTAGAAAGACGTGTCTGGTGGAGCCATGAATTTACATGTAGTCACCGTGAATTATTGTTACAGCAACTATAGCCAAGCAGAGCAGTAGGAGACCCGGCGAAACCGAGTCAGTCGTCATCTTCTTAGTCTGGGACGAGGAGCCTGATGTTAGTACTAGTACTACCCTGGTGGTGTGTCACATGTGAGAAGGGAGGCTGTGCAAGAAATTCATCCAGGTCTCAGCGTCCACACTTGCTGGATTTTTATTTGGGCCGGCTAGTAGAAAATGGTTCATTGGATACGTTACTACTAGTTTCTGGGATACCTTGCTGGCTGGCCGCGTTCAGCGCCGCGGCGTTCTTGCTGCAGCTCACCGGCCCACACATTGCCACAGGATCGGGTCTACCCACCATGCCACATCGTTCTCGTCGGCAGTGACGACACATTTGAGTGCGGAGCATATGGCGGACGGGAAGGGAAATAGCACATTGGATATGTCTCTAAGTTAATCCAGTGCCAGGCCTATCTCTAACTATGTTTTAAACTCTCTTAGAGTTGCTCTTAATTACAGCTCGTCGCTACGTGACCAGCTGTGTATGATCTCATGGTTTTGCCGGTCCGTGAAAAATGCACTCTATCCATTATTGCCACAACGGCAACTTTACCAGCTTTATCGTGAGTGCCACTTGACAAGCATGAACGACACAAGGGGGCCTAGAAAGACGTGTGTGGTGGAGCCATGAATTTACATGTGTCACCGTGTATTATTGTTACAGCAACTATATATAGGCAAGCAATAGGAGACCCGGTGAAACCGAGTCGGTCGTCGTCTTAGTCTAGGACGAGGAGCCTGATGTTAGTACCTACCCTGGTCGCGTGTCACATGTGAGGAGGAAGCTGTGCAAGAAATTCATCCAGGTCGCAGCGTCCACACTTGCTGGATTTTTATTTGGGCCCGCTAGTAGAAAATGGTTCATTGGATACGCTAGTAGAAAGACGTGTGCGGTGGAGCCATGAACCTACATCGTTCTTCTGCATGCAGTCACCATGAATTATTGTGTTGATGCAGGAGACCCCGTGAACCGAGTCAGTCGTCGTCTCCTCAGTGTGTCCAGGAATAGGTGCTTTTATGTTACTAGTGGCACATGTAAGAGGGAGAGGGAGGCTGCAAGAAATTAATCCTGCTCGCAGGTTGTTTACTTGACAAATTTTTATTTGAGCCCACGAGGAGAAAATGGTTCATTGGATAAGTAGTTTCTTTGAAACTACTAGTAGTTATACGAGTCAAATGTTGCATATAGCCTTGCTGGCCGGCCTCATTGCCACCGCGCTTTTTCCCAAGGCTCACCGGCCTACGCATTGCCTCATGACCGGCCGGATCTACCTGCCATGCCTCTCAGGCGTTCTCATCGGCAGTGACGCATACCATATCGAGCATTTGAGTGCCGAGCATTGCGGATGGGAATGAAGGGATTGTACATGGAGTGCGGCACATTGGTTATGCCACTGAGTAGTTTTATTTTAAAATTACATTGCAAAATTGATTTATTGATACTTATTTTGTGCGGGTTGGGCATGGCATGTATCTCCTTCCCATACGGCCACAGCAAGTACCCTGATGCCCCTGCTAATATTGTCTCCGCGGTAGGCGCCCAGCAATGATGGATCACCATCCAGAACGTGTGAACCGTGAATGGTTCATGCCTCTACACACCGCGAGCTTTCCCTGTCCTCGTACTAGAAAAGCAGGGGAGACCTCGGGAGTCGGGACTCGAGTCGTCGTCGTCTCGTCTGGTCTCGTCAGTCATCAGCCTAGGGGTCCAGCGACCAGCGCTAGTGCGCACTGGCGTCCTCTCCAATTCATCGTCCTGCAGATGAATTACCGAGCTGAGCGGCCGTGCTGTGCTGCTGCCATGGGCCACTGCCCCGGCAAAGTGGCAGCACCATTTTCTGAAGGAAAAAGTCTAATTTTCCTCCCTCAACTATCATCAAAGTTTGAGATTCCTCCTCCAACCACAAAACCAGATAAAATCACCCTTTGAACTATCAATACCGTGCACTTTACCTCCCTGCACATATTTGAAGCTGGTTTTCGCTGACATGGTGCAAACGTGGCAGTGGTTTCGATGTATCAGCGCCACGAGAGCTTGCCGCACGCGTGGAGCTCGTCAGGTCTTCTATCGACGCATGCAGCTGCTAACCGAGTACGAATCGTCAAGCTCAGGCTCCGCGCCATCCGCGCTCCCACACGGAAGCCATGCCCAGGTGCGGCCCATCCCGTGTTTGCCGCACCGCCGTCGCAGCGCCGCGTCAATTCAGCATTGGCATTCTAATTTGCAGCTAGTGTCAGCAGCAGCAACATCAGCTTCAGCCTTCAGCAGAGTGGCGAATCCTGTAGAAGAATGAAAATGAAAGCCAACAGTTTTCCATTGAGTTATAAATAGTGTTACAATTCGGGTTGCTTAGCAACTGTAGCCTATGCTAATGAGTGTACATCGTGGGCATGAGTGCGGGAGCACGGGCTCGCGTCGTGGTCCCTTTTCTCGCCCTCGGAAAAAAAATGTTTTGACTGGGGGAGCCACCTCTAAAAACGCGCTAGCACAAAAAAGCAATGATGTCGCGAGAAAAGGGAAGAGCGAAAAGCGGCGGAAAGCGGCGGCGCGAGGGGCAAGTAACCCTCCGAGGGGGAGGGGTGGGGGGGGTTATATAGGTGCCCCAGCGCCCCTTCGCCTGCCCTGCCAACGGTCACGTCCGCAGAGCCTCAAACGGTCACATCAACATCAAAAGACGCTCCCCTGCGTCAGGCGCGAAGATGCCACGCATGGAGAACATCAGAGGTTCACCGCAAAACGCACCAGGGGGGAAGAAGAATACTCAACACCTCCACCATTGCATGCAAGGTTGAGGCCAAAGGCCCGTATCCGCGATGAACCTTAGTCCTCAAGGGGGGAACTATTGTAGATTACAAGTACTATGCTAGAACTTACCGTTATCACCAGTTTCAACTGAGCTGCTGCGGCTGCAGCTCTTGTTTTGCTCTCTGGTATCAAGCAAAAGCCTGGAATTGAGCTGCTGGTGCTGTTTTGCTCCTGTGGTGACTGGCGAGCACCAAAGTTAGTTGTTGTTTTGTCGGGGACCAAAATAATGGGCCCCCAAACATTCTCTACTAGAAAGAGATATAACAGCCCATCTTCATCAAAAAGAATCGGCCCAAGACCACTAAAGGGCCGAATGCCACCTAACACATCACAGGCCATGGGCTTGACGACAAGAGGAGACGGACTGCTGGCCACCCAATCTACAAGCTTGGAGGAATTGACAAGCGTGTCACCTTACGGCCTACAACGTGGCCCATGACGGCCCATCTATAAACACTTAGCCAAGAGGCTCAAAAACACCTGCTCGCATATGGACCTGCTACCCATAGATCGGCCCATAGCGGCCCAGAGAAGCACGAAAGTGGCCCATCACGAGTACTGTTGGAGTCATCAAGAGTGTGGAGAAGAAGGACCCAGGAGTAACAACCATACCAGGCTTGATGACATCAGCCACCACTCAGACCTATTCTTACTACAACTGAAGAGGCTCTAACCAACCATTTATGCCTCACCCGAGGGCAGGAGGCCCCGGGTGAACCATCTCCGCCTCGTCCAAGAGGGCCACAAGCGCACTGCTTCCGCCTTGCCCGAGGGCAGGAGGGCCCCGCACGCCGCCCGCCCGCCTCGCCCGAGGGCGGGAGGGCCCGGGCATGCCGCCTCCACCTCGCCCCGAGGGGCGAGAATACCCTCGAGCATCGGAGACTCCTACAGTATAGTGGGGGACAACCGCATTGAATGCTACTGCGTCGCCAGTCACAGTGACAGGGCAATCGATTGCCAGGCGATTCGCCTGCCCCGTTATCTCCTCGCGTACCCCGTTGATGGGACGTAAAGAGACAGGTTACTTAACACGCCACCCGGCACAGGGAACGACACCGGCACTGTTCATCTTCCAATGCTACGTGTCCCCGCCACGTCTCCAATAGCCCTCAGGGCTGCGACACGCCATCACGACGCTTCCAAGGAAAGCCCACTCAGAACAAAACTCAAAGGACCCCCCTCGGGTCCTTGGCTTCTCTTCCAGCTGCTGGACACGTACGCTGAGGACTTGAGGACACGCGTCCACAATCCCATACTCCAGTTGGGTCGTCCGAGCCCACGCCTCGGACATGCAGGCACTTGGGGGCCCGGACAGTAGACACCTTAGCACTAGCATCTGACACGTAATGTAACACCATCACTCTCCTTCCTACTATAAAAGGAAGAGTAATGGCCCGCTAACGAGGATCGACTCTTTAGGCTTTCACACTTAGACACAGCAATCCAGGGGTTGAAGGCCTACTTCACTCCTCATTACTACTTGTAAACGCTTCGGTTGAAGTGCACATTGGTGCGAGATAATACAAATCGACACACTGCTGGACGTAGGGCCTCATGGTCTGAACCAGGATAAACCCTCCGTGTTCATCTCGCGCAAGCCATCTGCTTGGGAGCGCACAGCCTATAAATTTATTGCCGGTCCTTGAGACACCCCGTTTCTCAAAACACCGACAGTTGGCATGCCAGGTAGGGAAGCGTGCGGCGTAAACCGCATCCCGATCAAGCCGGATGGCGGTTCCTCCGTCGTTTCCACCTTGTTCACTGGAGCACGAGCTCCGCCAAGGGTCGCTGCTGCAGTTCGGTAGCCTGGAGTTCGTGGCGCTCGGCCACGACTACAAGATGATCCTCCTCCCGACCGAGTCGGCGAACGATCTATTCCTCTCCTTGGAGAGGCGCACCGGCCACCATGGCCGCCGCATGAAGAAGACGAAGCGTCCACGATGGTGCGTGAGGTGCTACTACATCTTCAACCTCCTCCCGGCATCAGGCGCACCGGCGTCTAGCGGAGATGACCAGGAAGCCACCAGGCCTGCAACACCGCCGGAAGACGAGGCGGGCGAGCAAATCCTGGCGGTGCGTGTTGACGGTAACCAACGGCGTATTTTTCCCGTCAACTTACTACCATAAAGGGAGTAAAATTAAACCTTTTTATACTCATATACTTTTATCACTAATAAATTCCACTTGTAGTGTCTTGTATTTTATTTTGCAGATTTATAATAGAAGCAAGTGGAAAATCGACCAAAGTACGCCTTCCGGGAAAGCGCATTATTGCAAAACCCAAGCCCAAGAGCAAATCGACCCAAAATATCAAATCTGGGCCGAGCACAGCCCGGCCCACAACTTTTCAGGGTGAAAGACGACACCCCACTGAGACCCGGGCGGCCGAGCCTGGGGTGCACGCGCAAGACCACCTGGTGCGGCCGCACCCTCCCTGAGGCGGTTTCCGCCCAGCCTCGGGGCGGTTCGTGCACTTTCCAAACGGGGTTTCCCGCCCTGCGTTGGTCGGTTTGCGCATACAAGGAAGGTTTACCAGGTCGGTTTTGATGTAAATTAGCACTTAGGCCCCTCCTCCAAGTGTATAAGTAGGCCCCCTCTCTCCCTCTCTCAACACACACCACTTAGAGTCTAGCAAACCAGCAATCTCTCTCTCTCTACCACCTCTACCTCTCTCTCTTCTTCTACTTCTTCTTTCTTCTTCTTTCTTCTTTATTCTTTCTTAGTTAACACTTGGAGTAGAAGAGCTACAAGGAGGGCTTGTCTCCTAGAAGAAAGTGCTTTGGTAATACATCTACTCTATGGAGCATTCTTCTATTTACAAGTCTTATATCTATGTTCTTGGCCTAACTTATGAACTAGAGTATAGTTTTGTTCAAGTTCTTGTGTTGGTATATGAACTAGCATATAGTTTACATATCATAATCTTGACATGTTCATCACATTTCTTCATCGATCATCATACTTGATTAGAGGTGGGATATCGGTTCGTTGTTCCTTCGGGTTTGCTCTTGTTCTAGTCCGTCCATTCGACGAGTGGGGATCCTGGGGGGACAAGAGTAGTGCTCTAATATGCGGGCATGGTGCTCGGGTATTACGACACCTGCGGATATGAGTGCATGCCACGGTTGAGGGGGTAGGCGGCTTGGTCGTGACAAGCCTTGACCGTCCCTTGAAATCCCCCCACGTTCGCCTGTGCTGTAGGAGTTCGTAAATGCTTCCTATCGGGCCGTATGGTATCCGTGGAGTCTCCCCCTGTTATCCTAGACCTAACCACGACTAAATCAGTTTGTATATGATCCTAACTATTCATTTGTATGGCCATGACTAGATATATTAGAATTACTCCATTAGGTTATTCATTTATTCATTTATTCTTTATCTATTTTCTTTATCCTTTTGTTTGGTGGATTCTTAAGTGTGTGTCACACTATCCATGAACCATTACTTTGCTTACCCCCTTTATGAACATTTTGGTCTAAGCAAACACATGTTCCTCTATTCGGATGCCATGCTAATTTATTAATCACATGCCTTCCTTTGGGAAAATATAAATAACGATACCCCGAATACTTCCGGTGAAATGCTACAATGATAGATCCGTGTGCTTTAGCGTATGAATATCTAAGATGGCAAGATCTATCCTTGTTGACAGTTCCATTTCGGATCACCGACATGGTGGTTTACTTGGGAATGTCGGCGGCGCATTTGACGCTTTTATTGGGGATGGGTTTTATACCTATTTCCTTTGATTGCGTTAAGAAATGCCAACAAGCATTTCGGCGCCGTTGTCGGGAAGGCATTGTGAAAAAAAAAAAACATAAATAAATAGCTGGCTATGAATATGAACTGTGTGCGTGGATACCATTTGCTCATACAAAGCTAATCTTTATGTTTTCTCTGTTGTGGATGAAAACAGATAGTGTATGTCGCTTTTCCTCCTGCCGAAAAACTTCATCTCCGATCCGGAGGCACTCCTAAGGAAGAACCGGTCTCGTGCCGCTTCTTCTTCAGCCGAACACCGACAACCCGTCGAGACCGACATCCCCGCACCAACCACAACTCAAGCCATGGCCCGGGAAGTCGCCGCGCGATTTCTCAACTCCCGCCACACCAACGTGCCCACCGGGCCGACGGTGAATGTGGCGGACAAAAACTTCGAAGCCAGACCGGGCCGATCACCATGGTGCAGGCCGGTCCATTCTGTGGATCGCCGAGCGAGGACGCAAATGCTCATCTCCAGCACTTCCTTGAGCCGTGCGATACAATAGTCATCAAAGATATCGCAGCCAGACGTCATCAGGCTCGTCTGTTTCCCTTCTCCCTCGTGGGGAAGGCGAAAATGATGGTTCTACAAGGACAAGGAAGTCGTCGATGCGTGGGCCAAGAAGTGCTCCGCGGCGTTCCTCGCTAAGTTCTTCCCCATGGGCAAAACCAATGCCCCGAGGGGGAGGATTGCCAATTTCCAAAGGACATCAATGGAACCCATCCCGAGGCGTGGGAGAGGCTGCAGAATACATTCTAGCATGCCCGCACCATGGGATGGAGAACCGGGCCGGTGCTCGGAACTTCTACAATGGTCTCACGGCCATATCGAAGGGCACCTCGACGCCGCCTTTGGTGGCGCATTTTTATTGCTCACCATCGATCGGGCAACAGCCCCGATTGATAAGATGGTGGCAAGTCAGAGCTGGGGCAAAGACAGAGCCCTGGTCAAAACACAAAAAGGCATGCATACCGTGAAGGAGGCGGATATGCTTGCCGCAAAAATGGATCTTCTCGGCGAGACCGAGGAGGAGCGCAGATAGATGCTACTGCCCGGCGGCGCCCCGCCTATTTACACGGGCGCCACATGACCTGTGAGACGTGTGGTGAGGTTGGCCACTCGAGGGATAACCGCCTCGAGACCCGTGAAGAAGCCGCCTTCATCAACAACAAAGAACGGGTATCGCCAACCGCAGCGGGCTGAACAACCAGATCCAGGCCACCATTCCAAGGCAACCAGGGGTACAACTCCAATTATAACCTTGGTCAACCATCATTGAAGGACCCGTACTGGGCCAGCGAAAAATTAACGAAAATCTCACCAAAAAGATGAGCCATCAAGACAAGATTCTTGAGGGTGTGAATAACAAGCTTGAAGGGTTGACATCACCGTGTGAAGAACCAACTCGGCTTCAACAAGATGATAGAGACACAACCGGCACAGATTGCTTTGCTCAAGTGCCGCTTAACGACTCGGGAAGGATCCTGTGGCAACCCGAGGTCCCACACGAGTCGGTTAACATGATATCTCGAGGCTCGGTCAACCCGCAGAGCTGAAGAAGATCCCCGTGGACTCGCCATTCATTGCCAAGAAGGGAGACCCCGGACGTCCGATCATCACCGTGCCATTGGCCCCACAATTTTACTAATGCATTTTGTGACACGGGGGCGGTATCAATGTGATGTCCAAGGCCACCTTCAACAAAATCCATGGAGGAACGCTTACTCCCGCCAACTTTGTCCTCCAAATGGCGAGATCAAACAACAAGGCGGCCCGAGGGAATTTTGGAAGACATGCTCATTAAAATCCAAGATGAATACATCCCTGCAGACTTTGTGATCCTAGACATGGTCCCAAAAGAGGATGTGTCTCTTCTTCTGGGGAGGCCTTTCATCTATACGGCCAAAGCTGACATCAGTCTGGGGAAGGGTTTCATCGTCTTCTATATCAAAGACAAGGCGGTAAAGTGTCCATTCATTGGGTACAAGCAACAACACACCCAAGCAATCGTCATCATCAAGGCCGGTGTGGAATGTTGAAGGATCCGCTCCGAGACCCCGGAGCGGTACCTCCCGCCAAGAAGCGGGGAAAGTCGACAGTGACTATAAATAACCTCAAAAAAAAAAAAAAAAAAAATGGGGTATATCCAAAAAAAAAAAAAAAAAAAAAATAGGGTATATTTAAAAAAAATATATAATATATATTTATATGTTCCATAAAATATTTTTATTAACAAAATATTTTGGGAAACTAAAATAAAAATCTTTATAAATAAAATAAGTCTTTACATGAAAAATAAAGAAAAATATTTTCTACATAAAAAGTATATACAAAAATATTTTTAAAATAATTTTTCTATTTAAAAATAGATTTATATTTGAAAATTTTTGGAGAAATTCAAAAAGGGGAGAAAACGGTCGAACCAACATGAGCACACAACGGCCATGAACTTTTTGTGACCGTTGGACACGCCCGACCAAAGCCGGCGGCGGCGAATGCCTCGGCGAGGTGCGTGCAAGCACCCCAAGGTGCGCCGCACCCGTCTTGGCGCCGTCGGGGCTGCCTTCGCCAACGGCTCCTAACCGTTGTGTGAGGCAGCCCTCTCTACCGTGGGCTCGGCTATAAATAGCCCGAGCACCGGTGTGAGAGCTCCCACCCCTCATTTTCACTCTCTCTCACTCTCACACTCTCTCCCGCTTGTTCTACACTCCATTTTGTCCACCAAAAACATTGTGCCGAGCAAGATCGCGGGTGTGAAAGTTCATACTTTCAACTAACCCTTGCACACCCGAGGTCTCGCTCAATCGTTTTTGCAGTAGCCATGAAGAAAGCCGGGAGGATCTTCAGCGGGTTGAGGTGGTCATCAAGACAGAGCTCACGACATACAAGCACAAGCTCCGCCCTCAACCGACAACCTCGAAGACTCTCCTATGCAAGAAGATGCTACACCTGGCCGGGGAGGAAGAAGCTCAAGCTCCCCCGACAATCGACGAAGCCGACGCGCCGTACCTCGACCTTCGGGAAGGACGGGAGATGCAAGCATATCTCCTACTCAAGGATCGTGTGTTCCAACACACGCCCGGAATCGACCCCGACCTCCTCGATCAGACAGGTATGGACGATGAACTTCTTATCCTTTGGAGAGCAGTCGGGTGGCAGGACATTCCCCCTCTCGAGGAGGAAGGTTCTCGCCTCCTAACAATTCAGTTTTTATGCACACTAGTAGAGGATCAGCTAGGAATTTCTTTCCGCCTCTTTGGTACACTTTATCACGTTACATGGGTGGACCTAGCTCGTTCTTGGGGTTTCAATTGTAGATGTGCAATAAATATAGATGCTTTGCTCTCGGCTTTGTCGAAACCACTTTTGGGAGGAGATATCCGGTGCACATGAGGCGGTGCATTCAAACCTCGCCACTCACGGATCCAAACCCATCACTTAGGTTTATCCACCGCTGGATCTCGATGACTTTGTTTCCTAGACACGGGTTAGATGGGTAAATGAGGTTGAATTAAAATTACTCTATCTTTGTTTGTCCACAAGGTTAAGGTAGCTCCAAAGTGGTGGAGATGTGCGGGAACTTTTTACATATTATCACAAAAGTTGTTGTTCCCATCACCGCATATCTCTTATCACACGCCTCGCTTCGCGATTGGGGCTTTGGAAAATCAGCAGATAGAGTACATTTCTACACCCAAAGACCTTTGGACTGTTATGCCAGCTAGTGCGGGGCACTTAATTAAGGTTTTACCATCCGGCGAGCTTGGTCATCTTTTTCTGGCTATGCAACTATAGTTCGGTTACCTAACCCGGACTTACGGTTGTATAAAAGTCGAGCACTAACATTTGAGCTCGAGATCTGGCGATAGCTTGCGCGCAGAAAGATACCCCCTATCGGTTCTTCACGCAAATATTAGGAGACCAGAGGTCGGATCCTCCTCCCACGAGCCCTACTTCACGCCACAGCATCAGCCACAGCCTACACCAGTGTTCCAGGCAGCATGGCCTCACCCTATGGGGACCCCAGGGGTAATACCCGGGTATGATCCTAGGTGGGAGCCGCCGCCTCGGTCCGCACCATTAGAGTGGCTCAAGGAGATCTGGCGGCATGGAGGGCCAACATATTTGACTTTGACGACGGCTCCGACGATATGCCCCCGCCAGCCAAGACAGCAACCACCACAAGGGGTGGAGGCTATCGGTGTCCAGCTGCGGCACCTCGGCGTTCGCACTAGGAACATTGAGCACACGCTCAATACCCATGTGCAAAATACCGCATGTGGCAAAGAGAATCGGGAGCAAGAGTCGGCGAGATGGACCCAATTGGAGTCCAACATGGCTACTCACACCAAGACGCGAGGAAGCATTCTGGAGGTACCAAGGCTTCGATCCCGATCAATAGGCCTCCGGATAGCTTGGGGAGGACCCCCGCGGTATCATTGCATTGCATATTTAATTCCATCAAATTTTATTTTATTTTAGCATGTTTACATTTCAGCAATATTGCATTGAAAAAAATCCAAAAATAGAATAAGTAGCTCTTCTTTGTGCCTTAATGCTTATATATATGAGCTATAAAAATGTTTAGTCTTAGTCCCTTGTTGAAATGATGAATAGTTGCTCTGTCTTATGCTTTGCCTGTGCCTAGTTTATAATTCGAAGTTCTCTAAAGTTTGGGTTTAGTGGCTAATTCTAAAACTCATCCTGAAAAAAAAAAAAAAACCTGATTCATGTGGGTTGCATATGCTCTATCTAGTCTAAGTTGTTGCCAAATATGATATGGTACAAATGGATTTGCTATGACTTCGTCCAAAAGAGAAACTTGACATCCGTGAATCTATGCTTTAAAAAAGAGAAATGTTTTTGGGCTATGTTAAAAAAAAAAAGATGAAAAATGGACAAGTGTCCGAGGGCGAGTAGAGCCCACATCTCTAAAAAAAAAAAAAAAAAAAGAAAAGAGAGGAAATAAAAGACAAAAGTCTAGGGCGAAGCGAGCCCACCTCTCCAAAAAAAAAAAAAAAAATTTATATAGCAATAAAGTCCATGCTTTCTCGAAAAGAAATAAATATTATCTAAATAAAATTCGGATAAACAGTTGATCAAAAGGATGAATGATAAGCACCTCTCGTTATAACCGTTCTATCGGCAACCGCTCAAGGCTTTGAGAAAAGCCGAAAGCCCCGCTACGATGAAAGGTAATAAAAGGGTGGGAAGAAAGATGTGCCATTTTATTCAAACTCTAGTAGAAACTCTTATTATAACCCTGGCACTTGTAAAACGTAATCGGCATAGTACAAACTCCCCGATCAACAACCAAGTACTTATCTCTTTTGCTCGAGGACGCGCAAAGGGTAAGCTTGGGGGAGTTTGTTGACGGTAACCAACGACGTATTTTTCCCGTCAACTTACTACCATAAAGGAGTAAAATTAAACCTTTTTATACTCATATACTTTTATCACTAATAAATTCCACTTGTAGTGTCTTGTATTTTATTTTGCAGATTTATAATAAAAGCAAGTGGAAAATCGACCAAAGTACGCCTTCCGAAAGCGCATTATTGCAAAACCCAAGCCCAAGAGCAAATCGACCCAAAAACATCAAATCTGGGCCGAGCACAGCCCGCCCACAACTTTTCGTGGTGAAAGACGACACCCCACCGAGACCCGGGCCAGGCCGAGCCCAGGAGGGTGCGTGCGCACCACCTGGTGCGGCCGCACCCTCCCTGAGGCGGTTTTGGCCCAGCCTCGGGGAGGCGGTTTGTGCACTTTCCAAACGGGGTTTCGCGCCTGCGTTGGTCGGTTTGCGATACAAGGAAGGTTTACCAGTGTCGGTTTTGATGTAAATTAGCACTTAGGCCCCTCCTCCAAGTGTATAAGTAGGCCCCCTCTCTCCCTCTCTCAACACACACCACTTGGAGTCCAAAGAAACCAAAGAATCTCTCTCTCTCTACCACCTCTACCTCTCTCTCTTCTTCTACTTCTTCTTTCTTCTTCTTCTTTCTTCTTCTTTCTTCATTATTCTTTCTTAGTTAACACTTGGAGTAGAAGAGCTACAAGGAGGGCTTGTCTCCTAGAAGAAAGTGCTTTGGTGATACATCTACTCTATGGAGCATTCTTCTATTTACAAGTCTTATATCTATGTTCTTGGCCTAACTTATGAAATAGAGTATAGTTTTGTTCATGTTCTTGTGTTGGTATATGAACTAGCATATAGTTTACATATCATAATCTTGACATGTTCATCACATTTCTTCATCGATCATCATATGCCTAACTTGATTAGAGGTGGGATATCGGTTCGTTGTTCCTTCGGGTTTGCTCTTGTTCTAGTCCGTCCATTCGACGAGTGGGGATCCCGGGGGGGAAGAGTAGTGCTCTAATATGCGGGCATGGTGCTCGGGTATTATGACACCTCGGATATGAGTGCATGCCACGGTTGAGGGGGGTAGGCGGCTTGGTCGTGACAAGCCTTGACCGTCCCCTTGAAATCCCCCACGTTCGCTGTCTTTGTAGGAGTTCGTAAATGCTTCCTATCGGGCCGTATGGTATCCGTGGAGTCTCCCCAATTATCCTAGACCTAACCACGACTAAATCGGTTTGCATATGATCCTAACTATTCATTTGTATGGCGATGACTAGATACATTAGAATTACTCCATTAGGTTATTCATTTATTCATTTATTCTTTATCTATTTTCTTTATCCTTTTGTTTGGTGGATTCTTAAGTGTGTGTCACACTATCCATGAACCATTACTCGCTTACCCCTGTTATGAACATTTTGGTCTAAGCAAACACATGTTCCTCTATTCAGATGCCATGCTAATTTATTAATCACATGCCTTCCTTTGGGAAAATATAAATAACGATACCCTGAATACTTCCGGGTGAAATGCTACAATGATAGATCCGTGCGCTTGCGGATGAATATCTAAGATGGCAAGATCTATCCCGTTGACAGTTCCATTTCGGATCACCGACATGGTGGTTTACTTGGGAATGTCAGCGGCGCATTTCTGACGCTTTTATTGGGGATGGGTTTTATACCTATTTCCTTTGATTGCGTTAAGAAATGCCAACAAATACGACTACTACCCCATGGGAGCCAGCTCGGACTGTGATGAATTACTTCGCCGGGGACCCGTGGAGCCTCCCAAACTAGGGACGATCGGCGCCTTCCTCCGGGAGATCCATGATGATCACACCCGCCTAGGGTTACGCTCCAACGCGATTTGTACATTTGGTCACCCAGACTATGATTATGATGATGATTATTATGATCCCACTCGGGAATGCTACAACGTGGAAGTCATCGATGGACACGTCTCGGACGTTGGGGAAAGTAGTGACCGCGATGACGAGGTTGATAGGCCGCCAAGGCGAGTTCCTCCCCAAGCACCGGCGGCGTCCGCACTAGTCCGACCGGTCGCCGCCCGGCCAGCGGGGACGAACAACTACAGGACCTTCGTGCATGGCTCCAAGAGGAGGCTGCCCGCTGGCCGTGACGGTTGGAGCGCACCATCCGGCAGAACGGGCCCGACGGGATCGTAACCGGGCGCGCCCCCTGCCCCGAGCGGCCGGGCCAACACCGGAAACGTACCTCCCCCGCCGAGGGGGCGGGCCCTTTCAACCGCGCGAGTCTAAAGGTAGCCGCTGCCGCAATGCTCATTCGGAAATGCCCGAGCCATCTACCACCGAGGGCGGGAGGGTCGAGATGGACTCAAAGAGTTCCTTGACAAGGCGGCCATCCAAAGAAGCCGAGAGCTCAGCCTTCCACGACCAAGCCACCTCCTCGAGACGCCGAGAAGAGCCGACATAGAGCAGGCAGGCCTCTGCCGACCCAGAACAAAGCCGAGCACCAGCGCGTCCCATCAGGGAGCGCCTGGTTGATAACCGCAGCAATCGGGACGTCTGGGAGCGCATTGAAGACAATCGTCTAGGCCGAAGCCGACGGGATGACCACCGAGCCCCAGACCTCAGGGAGGAAATCGAACAATGCCGAGGGCATCGGGACGAGCGAGGTCACTCCCCCAACCCACCAGGACCGCAAGTCTTCACCAGGGAGATCAGAAGGGCTCTACTCCCGGCGCATTTTTGCCCCCTGAGTCATATCGAGAAATACTCGGGTGAAACGCGCCCCGAGGTATGGCTTGATGACTATCGGTTGGCGTGCCAGTTTGCAGGCGCCCACGATGACAAGGTCAACATCCGCAACCTGCTACTCTACCTGTCCGAGTCGGCACGAGCATGGTGTTGGTAAAAGTTATCCTATAGAAATATTTATGAATAATCTGCAAGCGAACGGATATCGGTGAGCACTTCACCCGGGAGAGGGTTTTAAATATCGTATCCACAGGGAGAAAGGTGTGAGAGTAGTGAGGCTAAACTAAATCCTTGAGAATGTAACAAGGACTGGAGATTATAAAGGATGAGAAGATGTCTATGGTTTTCTACGTTATATCCTTATAAGGCTTGAAGATATTTCTTAATGGGGACGTACTCAAAGGAAAGCAGGGACGAAACGTGCAATCCTCCAGCAACAGGGTCCTACTTGGCCTATCCTATGGGAGGTGGACTCCAAAGGAATCAATGGTACTGTCACTACCACAAACTACCACACTCCGGAAGGTAGGGTGTATTTACGAGCTATCTAGTCCAAACACCGCACTTGCACTAGGGGTAACAACTTCAACTCAAGAGCGACAAGAATCGAAGTACTCTAATAAAGAGTCATAAACCGAAAGAAAATATAAACAAGGAACTTACTCAAATATAAGGTTGATCCACCACAGAAGTCTCAGGATCAGATGCCACGAGGCCTTTGATCCCGGAGGTACAACCGTAGAGGAGTCACCGACAGGTCCAGCGCTTCCCCTTCTTCTCCTCCACCCACTCTTTATCTCTCAAGACTAGATCTAGTCACTCTCGTGGGGTACTAAAGATCTAATCTCTCAACTTGCTACTACTCAACTCGATCTAAGCTCTTCTTCTAAATTGGAGAGGTAGGGTTTTAGCTATTGATCAGAGGTTGAGCTTGATGAATAATGAAATTCAATCCCAGTCAAGAGGTAGGGGGTCTCCTTATATAGCCCTAGCCGATGAATGTGGACCCTTGGATCAAACCGACCTTGAACAATGGTGTAGATACAACCTCAATGTCGGTTAGAAACCGACCTAAGAAGATGAGGCTGACATGTGGGTCCCACCTGGCGGTCACCAGTGACATTCCTGGCGATCGCCAGGACTCTTTTGCCCCTTGACTTCTCGTTTCTCCTGGTGTCTTCTGGTCGGATTTTGGATTGAAATTCATCACGGACAAATCTCCATATCGTATGGGGTGCAAACTCTGGGCTTTTACCTGCATTTACCTGTTAAGTCCCTGAAAAGATATAAATCACTAAAACTTGTGGAACTATGTTACTAAAGCCCCTAGTCTATGTTTATATTCATTTTATACCCTTATTTCATGTTTAGTTGAGTTATAAATATATAGCTTAAGAGGTGTCAACACATGGCTCGAGCACTTACCGCCCAACTTAATTGCAAACTGGGTAGACCTGGTGAGGGTGTTCAAGGGCAACTTCCAAGGCACCTACCTGCACCCCAGGAACTCCTGGGACCTCCGGAACTGCCGGCAGAAATCAGGCGAATCCTTGCACACATACATCCGGCGCTTCTCCAAGCAGCGGAATGAGCTCCCCAATGTGACGGATTCCGACGTCATTGGGGCCTTCATGGCCGGCACCACATGCCGAGAACTCGTCAACAAGCTGGGGCACCGGACCCCGACCGAGGCCAACGAGCTGATGGACATTGCCACCAAGTTTGCCGGTGGTGAGGAGGCTGTCGGAGCCCTCTTCAATCAAGGCTCCAGCAAGGGGAAGCGAAAGGAGGATGAGGCCGAGGGCTCCAACCAGCCGGAGCCCAAAAAGAAGAAAAAGAACAAGGGCAGACGGGGCAAGGGCCTGGCCCTCGACGACGCCGAGGAGGACCTGGTCGCTACAGTGGACCGGAAGGGGCCTCGGGCTCCCCCTGGAACATTTGATGACATGCTTAAAAAGCCATGCCCCAACCACTAGTTTCCAGTCAAGCACACCCTCGAGGAATGCAAGACTCTCCGAAAATACTTCAACAAAGCTGCAGGACATCCCGGAGGGGAAGAAGAAAAGAAAGAACCTGAGGGGGGTGCCGACGATGACGGGAAATTCCCGAAGATTGACAATTGCTTCATGATCTTTGGGGGAAAAAGAAGTAACATGACCCCTCGGCAGCGGAAGAAGGAGCGACGAGAAGTCTTTGCGGTAGAGCCCGGCGACTCCTAAGCTCCGCAAATGGTCAGATCAGGCCATCACCTTCGACTAGTCAGACCATCCTCACCACATCCCGAGCCCGGGGGCTTACCCGTGTTGGTGTTTCTTAGCGAAAGTAGCAAAGTCCGCAAGCACACGAGAAAGACCGTTGTAGCACTTCACCCGGTGGTATTCATGGTATCGTATTTTACTCAGGGACGACTGTGTAGAGGGCTTTCTGATCTATGTCTACCCTAGGCAATGTTAAGCTTCTAAGAGGAATGAGGTATTTTTATGGGTTGACACTCTAAGGCAGGGATTACTCATCCGTTATCTCCTTACTTCGGGCACCGGCAGTTGCCCAAACTGGGATGGAGACCGGCAATTTGCAAATCGCCACACACCCGAACGTGGGGGGATTAAAAGGACGGACAAGGCTGTCACCACCCAGCCGCCTACCCCCTCAACCGTGGGATGCGCCACAAAAGATAGGCAACCTCTAGTCCAAACACCATGTTTGCACTGATGATTACTACTCTACTGTGATATCAAGGCTTACCCGTTCCCGGGGTCCTTCTACTAGAGCACCACCAAAGAAGACTATCAATCCCGCAAGATTATAATGGCTAAGATAATGTGCTTGAAAGTGATAAACCGAAAGAGGAACACAACCTGTCTTACCAAAGCGTAAGTAGATTGTAGAGGTACAAGCGAGGCGGGTACCGACAAGTCCGGCACTCCGACCTCCTAGGAACCGCGGAACACCGAAGGCACTCCGACAACTCCGGGTAGAAGGAACCAAGCTTCCTTCTAGCTTTCCCTCTCTCACTCCCTAGAATTAGAATAGGGGTAGAGGTAGAAGACTCTCTCTCTCTCTTGCTTCTCTTGTGCTTGTAGCTCCTTGAGGTGTGTTGGGGAAGAGCCCTCTAGAAGAGAGGGAGAGCTCTTCCCCTTTGGAATGGTGTGTATCATGAGAGGAGAGGAGCCTCCTACTTATAGGAGAGGTGGAGGGGGTGTTTTGCATATTTCCAGGCGTCCAGGTTCATCCTCCACCTCCATAAATGACGGTAACATAATTGCTCCACCGCCCTGTGCTAAAAACCGGAGAAGAACCAGTCATTAAGGCCTTGAACCGGAGCGTAATCTGCGTCCAGTGCGCTGCATCTTGTGATTCTGGGGCGAAATATAGGGCGCCGACCGGCCGAACGGCGAACCGGGGCGTAGGATGCGTGGGCGTGCCCGCGCCTTGCGGGATCCGCCCGGGAGCTGACACGTGTCCGTCCGGTCCCGCTGAACCGAAGCGGGAGCGGCTCGCCCGCCTCAGCGTGTGCGCGTCGCGCCTCGGCGCCACGTGGCGACACGGGACCGGCAAGTTTGAATCTGGGCGCGCGTTCGTCTCGCGTCCGTCCCCGCATGGGGGACAACCCGCCATGTGCCGGCTTCGATTGGTGGGCTCGGTCGCCCGCTCCCCACGCCTGGGGACAGCGCTAGCGGTCTGGGGGCCCCTGCCCGCTCGTCGGCCGCCGCCGCGAGTCTTCCGGCCGCTGTCTTTGCTCCGCCACGTGTCGGTGATTATTGGTCATGCATGTCACTGTTCACCTAGGAGTAGGATCCATATTTCATGTGATTTTTATTTGTATAATATCTTTTCCATCCGGAGTCCAAATATATCAAATAATATATCCATTTCGATCAATAGCGACAAGCTCTCCGCGATGCTATACTCTGTTTTTCCATAAAAGATACTTTTTCTTGATGATAAATTGAGAATTCCTGCATTGCACTTTGAAATACCAAAACTTGTGGAATGTATTAGTTTCAAGCCCTATCACTAAGTTTGGTAGCCAAAGATGAATGTTTTATGCGGTGTTTGACGATGTTTTTATGTAGTTCACGACTATCAACAAACTCCCCACACTTAGCCCTTTGCTCGTCCTCGAGTAAAGGCTAAGGACTAAGATTGGTCATCTCCTTGATATTCAACCTGCATACAAGTTATTTCAAGCTTCACCTGCACTTGTGAACTTTTGATGTGTCCACCACATTGATCTTGGGTAATTGAATTATGGAACAACATGGATTCAAATTCCCTTGCTTCAAAAAAAGTGCAGGAACTTAGGTTTTCATTTGATTTTGAAAATATAAATATAGCTTAGCTCCTCAAATGATTCACTCGGATCGCTCAATTTTGTGTTTGGTTCCTTACCAAGGCATATCGAGTTTTTCCTTCTTTCTTTCCTATTTCTAAAAAGCTTATGTGGATCTTTGGGTAGGGAAAGATTTGAAGGCATACTTACTTTGCATATGTTGCTAGGTCAAAACTTGGATCCGAGGAGAAGGATGGCATACCCCTAGATCAAGAAGTGCATGTGTGTGGATATATCAAAGTGGAACCTATACTATACTTCTTGATATGAGTGATCTCTCTTGTGAAAACTTTTATTCTTGAGAACATGGCTATTGGCTATCTTTTGCATGAGCCTTCATGTGCTCATCTTTTTTTTTCATTTTTTTCTTTTAAATTCTTGGACCTTCATGTGTCCAACTTTTTTTTGGGACCTTCATGTGTCCCTATATTTTTTTCATAGCCATGTCTCTTAAACCACAAATATAGAGAGATCACTATCTGGTAGAACATGGAGTATTTTATTTCTAAGTTATCTCTTTTTGTCTACTCCTAGTGTAGGAACAGAGCTTTTTGTATGGTGGACGGAAGCATGTTTTAGCGTATTCCCAGTGTAGGAATAGCTGATATATGTGGAGTGTACGTGATCTTGATCTTGGGGGCATGACAACTATCTCAGCAAGGGTCAACAAGACTTGACACAAGCTCAATGCAAAGATAAGTAGCATATGTGTCAGAGTTTTTTTGCACTTGATAAACTTGATATGGCTCGTAGGAATTTGCATATCATTGAGGAGCATGCTATTTGAATTTTGAATTTTTTAAAAAACAAATCCCAAGTTTATATAAAAGTGCAAATCCCAAGTTCATATAAAAGAGCAAGGTACAAATCATCCAGCTATATCACATATTCCAATTATGGGGTCCCTATGATAGATAGCTCACAAGGCATAGGAATATTAGCGAGGAATAAAGAGTATGCAAATTTTATCAAAGGATAGCATGGAGATGGAGCCTCAAAAGTTTTGTCTTTTTGTTATGTTCAAAATTAAACTTCAAAACTTTTAGCACATGTGAGAGGAAGAGAGCGAGCGAGAGGAAGAGAGTTGCGCGAACCACCATTTTGAAGAGGAAGGAGTTAATGATAGTCGTTTGTCTTGTCCTTCTTTATCGTGAATTGCTCGGTGTTTGTGCATTGTGTTGGGGAGATCCTAGATGAGTGTGATTGAATGCTTGAGAGATCTCCCCCACACTTATTCTTGTACCTATTTATTTGAAACAATGAAAACAAAACAAGAAAAGACAATCACATGGCTCTATCGGTATGAATACCGTGGAGCCTTTATTTATTTATTTTATTTTATTTTGTTCACCATAGCATCAACTACTCAAGCAAGGCTAATCATAAAATAAGCAGTGTAAACATAGCCTTGATTCATCTCCAAAATAAGATACTTCCATTGATCATGACAACAAAGCTCTAAGTTCATTAACCAAACTCCAACACCATGTCAAAGCTTGATTAAAGAAGATCATTTTACTCTAAGCACCATGCTTAATGTAAGAAGACCTATGAATGTATTACATGGATCCATGTAGGTACACCCAAACTCAAAGCATATGACATGGTAGGGAAAGCATAAAGTTTTATTTCCATGGAGACAAAAATGAGTGAAGAGACTTGGTGAATGTTTATTTCCTTTGCATACCTGGATATACTTACTGGCAGCATCTATGGATGAAACATCGAAGTTTGGGCTGCGGTTTGCACGATGGCTCTATCCAGGTGCTTCTCAAGGCTAGGCCACACACTCACACACACGACTTTGTGTGTACGGACCATGGGCCTTGGTAGCAGCAACGGATCAAGAGAGAGCCCTTCTTTGCTCGTTGAAGCAATGACGGGTGGAGTCAGGCAGCACACTAGTATGTTTCGTAACCATGTGGGGCCAACCTGCTCCTCTCTTCTCTTGTTTTTTTTTTTTTGTGTGTGGGACCTTCACGTGTCCCTATTTTTTTTTTTTTCGCGGACCTTCATGTGTCCCTATTTTTTTTTCTTCTCTTTCCCCCTTTTTTTTTTTTTTGGTATTCTCTCTTTTTTTTTTTTTTTTCTCTTTTTCTCTTCTTTTTTTTTTTTTCAATCCTTTTCTCTCTCTTTTTTTTTTTATTTTTTTTCAGCAAGGTAGGGCTGACAACATCTTTTATTCTCCATCATTTTTTATATGACCCCTTGGTGGATGGAACTTGAGATTGCCACCATCTTCCCCCACACTTAGACTTTTGTGTAAAAGTCAAGTGTGTAAGGTCCGGTCTCCTCTTGAGCATGTTCCATAACCCATGGGCATCAAAGTTTCTTGTTGATGTCGCCCTCATGTTTTCAAGCGTCGTGTGCCCCTTTGTTCTTCTTAATCGATCTCCACCTGAAATGGTTAGCGACAAGAATACCCGAAGGTGCATACTAACTTGATAACATGTTCTTGCTTTTATTAAAGAGAGAAAGAGCTTTTTTTTATGATAGTTGTTGACACATGTTATAGCATAATATTAGTGGTCAACTAAACATAAAATAAGGGTTTAAAATGAATACTCACATAGACTAGGGGCTTTACTAATATAATTCCATGAGCTTTGGTGATTTATATCTTTACAGGGACTTAACAGATAAAAGCAGTTAAGAACAATGAGAAACCTAAGAGTTTGCATCCCATACAATGACAAGACTTGACCGTGAGGCAACTCAATCCAAAAAGTGGACTAAAACATTCTAGAAGACACCAAAAGACACCAGGAGGAAGGAGATGTCGTTGTGACACAGGGCCCTGGCGATCGCCAGGCCCATTCATGGCGATCGCCAGGAGTTGGAGCCCAATCCAGGCCCACTTTGGAGGTCGGTTTCTAACCGACATTGAGGTTGTATCTATACCGTTGCTCAAGGTCGGTTTGATCCAAGGGCCATCGTTCATCGCCAAGGGCTATATAAGCAGACCTCCTGACCCCAGGGTGAAACCCTAATTCATTATTATTCAGTATCAATAGGCTGAGACCCTGAGTCTCCTCCTAGGTCTAGATAGAAATAGATCTAGAAGAGTTAGTATCCAAGAGGATTAGATCTAGATAGATCTAGTCTTTAGATCAAGAGAGATAGAGAGAGGGAAGGGACCGGAGAAGGTGCTGGCCTGTCGGCGCCACCTCCACTACTTGTACCTCAGTGGAAGTTAACCTACGCTTGGAATTACTCTGGTAATCTACTTCTTTTTCTAGTAAGTACTAGTTCTTATTGTTCTTATTGTTCACAACTCTTGTTTGAGTACTTTAATCTGTAGGACCCTATAGATTAGAGGAGTAGCTTAGGTTTAGGCGTGGTGCTTAGACCGAGGTTGCTTGTGAATGCACCCTACATTCTGGGTCGTGTGGTAAATCGCGGGAGTGACAGTCCTGTTGAGTCCTTTGTAGTAGTGTGATATCAAGGCTTACCCGTTCCCGGGGTCCTTCTACTAGAGCACCGCCAAAGACGACTATCAATCCCACAAGATTATAACGGCTAAGATAATATGCTTGAAAGTGATAAACCGAAAGAGGAACACAACCCGTCTTACCAAAGCGTAAGTAGATTGTAGAGGTACAAGTGAGGCGGTTTGAATCCTGGGCGCGCGCGCGTCTCCACGTCCGTCCCCGCGTGGGGGACAACCCGCCACGTGTTGGCTTCCGACAGGGGGCTCGGTCGCCCGCTCCCCGCATTGGGGGCAGCGCTTGGCGCCTTGCGGGGCGCCCGCCCGCTTCGTCGGCGTCGGTGATTATTGGTCATGCATGTCACTGTTCACGTAGGAGTCGGATCCATATTTCATGTGATTTTTATTTGTATAATATCTTTTCCATCCGGAGTCCAAATATATCAAATAATATATCCATTTGGATCAGCGCAACAAGCCCTCCGCGATGGTATACTCCGTTTTTCCATAAAAGATACTTTTTCTTGATGACAAATTGAGAATTCCTGCATTGCACTTTGAAATACCAAAACTTGTGGAATGTATTAGTTTCAAGCCCTATCACTAAGTTTGGTAGTCAAAGATGAATGTTTTATGCATGTGTTGAGGGTGTTTTTTATGTAGTTAACGACCGTCAACAACCCGCTTGTGGTTGATCCTGTCATCGGCAACACGAGATTGACAAAGGTCCTTATGGACGGAGGGAGCAGCCTCAACCTCGTATACGAAGAAACCCTCGACCTGCTCAAAATTGACAAGTCCAAGATCCGCCGAGGGGGGCCAGCCTTTAACGGCATTGTCCCTGGAAAGCAAGTCAAGCCCCTCGGGCAGATTGACCTCTGTTGACACCTGTTATCATATAAAATTATTAATTAATTAAACATTAAAAGAGGGTATAAATAATAATAACAACCTAGAATAGGGTGTCACTAACATATTTCCATCAGTTTTGGTGAAGTTGTGATTTGCAGGGACTTATCAGAAAAACAGTAGAAATGACGTGGCATACGACCAACGTAACGTAACGCAATCCAACTCCGAACAAGTCTAATCGGCTTCGGATTAATCCCGACGTGGACCAAACTTAACACCGAAGAAAACATCATCTAGAAGACTCCGGAAGCCACGACGCACGACGGGACCCGGAGGGGACACCCCCTGGGCCGATCGCCCAATAATGGCCGATCGGCCCCCCTAGCGGCTACACGGTCCGGTCTCGAACCTTCATCCACCGCCTCTAAGACTCGATCTAAACCGGTTGTTTGATGTCGGTTTGATCCGAGAGTGACGGTAGAAGTGCGGGATTGATTCAAGATTAATACCACATCGCCGCTGAAGTTGAAGAGACAAACGAAGACCCCTAGACCCCCTCCTTTAGGCATCAATAGAGTTCTCAATCAAGATCTCAATCACAATTATATTTTTAATACCAAGTCATTAGAAACATCGCTTTAGGAGGAGTAGCAATCAAGACTAGAACTAGTAGGAAGGGAGAAATCCGCTCCGGATCGTCGAGGCCGGCTCAAGATCGCCTCGTTCTTGTAAGTTCTTCATTGTAAGTAGTCTTCAAGTTCCGCACACATGCTTAATATGAATATCTTGATCATGTTTATATTCGAGATTATTTGTTCTAGTATTTACTTTAATTACACATTTAGCATAGTTGAATTCTTGTTATGTTCATGCATGGATTCGTATAGCGCTCATCCTTTAGATCCGAGGGTGAGTGGTAGAGATGATGTAATCATGGTGATTAGATCTTATTTACCTGCGTTTGCACCCTATGTGCCGGGTCGTGTGGTAGATCGTGGTGGTGACAGCACCATTGAGTCCTTTGCAATCCATCCCCCGTATGTAGGCCTAGCGGATGTTATTATTCATGTTGTTCTAAGTTTCGGCCTTAGTCTTCATGGATTCTGTCCTCATGTCTGGATTTAATTAGTCTTTCTTCAATGATTGTTAGATGTATTGCACTAATTGAGTAGATCCTAACTTATAGTTTAGAGTTATATATTGGAGTTTCTAATGCTAGCTAGCCTATGAATTGCTATCATCCTATTGTTTGACACTTTCTATGACTATGGTTAAATCTGTTTATCAAGAACTTTATCATTATCTTTATTGTGAACCTTGATCCTTGTTTAAGTACTTGATAAGTTTAACTCTTTGCATACGAGAGATGACTAGATTAATTGATTAATATGTTTAGCACTTATGCATAGTTAATTCATGATAGAAGACTTCTTTCCCCGTGGTAGAATATAAATTCACACACGGATCTTACTCCCTTAAATGCTACAATGGTATATTCATATCTCGTGCGCTATGATACCCAGTTATAATTGTTTATTTACTTATTAAGAAGTTATCAAAGCATAGCATGAATATTCTATTCCTTGCATATTAGTAGTTTAACTATAGGGATGACAACCTGTTCAGATATACTATGAACTGCAATGAATATTTCTTTTAGTTTTATCCGAAGCAACATCGATATTCTTTCTAACTGTCATTACTAGTTAGTGGCTTTAGAAATACCAACAAGCATTTTTGGCGCCGTTGCTTTGTGAAAGTCTTTAGCCCAATAAAATATAAATATAAGAATTAACTAGCATGCATCTCTCTCATGCATCGTAGTATTAAATTTATCAATTGCTTAAACAAGTTTACCCTTGTTATTATTCTTCCTATCTATTTTAGGGTAATGTATGAAAAGGAATCTTCCTGAAAACTTCCAATCCGACCCAGAAAAACTCTTGAAGGAGGCAAGATCCAAGTTGAAGTCTCAACTTAAGATCACTACCTCGGAAGACTCCTCCACCGTGCGAAAGCTTAGCACCCGTGTTTGAAGTCATGGCAAACAAGACCCTCCTCATGAGTACTACGCACCGACTACGGCCAACATCCGCCTTTGGACCGATAGTCGATGTGGGAGACAAAGCTTTTGAGCTCAAGCCTGCACTCATCAACATGGTACAAGCTAGCCAATTCTGTGGAAAAGCTCATGAAGATGCCAATGCTCACCTACAACACTTCTTAGAGATCTGTGGCACCTTCACCATCAAAGATGTCCCAAGTGATGCAATCCTACTTCGTCTCTTCCCATTCTCACTATTGGGACGAGCGAAGCGATGGTTCTATGCCAACAAAGACAAACTCACTACTTGGGCACTCGCTCTCTTGTCTTCTGGCAAAGTTCTTCCCTATAGGCAAAACCAACGCCTTTACGGGGAAAAATCTCAAGTTTTCAGCGAGAACACGACGAATCCGTTCCGGAGGCGTGGGAACGGGAACGCCAAGACTACATCACCGAATGCCCACACCATGGAATGGAGAACGGCTACTCATGCGCACCTTCTATCACGGGCTTGGCAACAACACCCGTGAAACCATGGACGCCGCTAGCTGGCCGGAGGTGCTTTCCCCCCCCTTTACACCAATCAAGCTACCGACCTTGTGGAGAAGATGGCATCAAACCAAGCTTGGAATGAAGATCGTCAACCCCGCAAGAAAGAGAGGGGGAATGCACCAACCGAAAGAGGTGGACATGCCGTCCCTTAAAATGGACTTACTTATGAAGAAGCTTGAAGACAAAGCTCCCGAGAAGAAGGAAGTCATGCAACTCTTCGATTCTCGCATGACATGTGAAGAATGTGGCAACACCGACACTCGGGCAACCAATGTCCCAAGCCGGAAGAGGACGTGAACTACATCAACAATAACAACAACCAGTATCGTCCTCCGAATCAACAATGGAATCAACAGAGACCCAACTACCAAGGTAACTACTCAGGTAACTATCAAGGTAATAACTCTTCTAATAATTTCCCCCTTTAAGAGAGTTAGTACAAAACCAAGGTAGACTCATGGATAATCTGTCTAAGAAGTTAGCTTCCAATGATAAAATGCTAGAAACTATTAGTACTAAAATGGAAAGCTTTTCTTCTGCAATAAAGAACCAGCATAGCTTTAATAAAATGATGAATCACAGTTATCTCAGCTGGCTTTATCTGCTCCTATGCCTAACCCAGGTAAGATTCCGGGCCAACCGGAAGAATTAGAATCTGCAAATCTTGTCGATATGTACTATGCAGGTATACAGACCACTTATTCGGAAAGAAAATTTAATTGTGTTGACTGGGGTATGCCCGCCAAGAAAAGAGATCCAGGGAGACCAGTCGTCACTATTACAATAGGCGCCCGCACCTACGACGCACTCGTCGACTTCGGCTCAAGTGTCAACATCATGCCTAAGGTAAACCTTGAGCCAGAATCAGAATTACTATACACAACCATGTGCCTACAACTTGCAGATCAGTCGCTATGCCATCCCGAAGGCATCCTGGAAGACGTTTGCCTTTACATCGGTAAGCTCTACGTGGCCACCGACTTCGTGGTCCTGGATACGGGCAAAGGTAAGAACGCCCCGATCATTCTGGGCCGCCCTTTCCTTGCTACCACCAAGGCCATCATCTACGCCGACACCGCGAAGATCGTCTTCACAGTCAATGGACAGAGGGAGAGATTCAACTGCAAACATAAGACCTTACCTCCCCCTGCTCCAATCGTACCATTACCGTACCCTGAAGTACACGTCCCAGCTTGTCGAGGAAAGGACAAGAAGAAGAAGCAAGGACAAGAAGAACCATCAACCTCGATCACACGTGGAACGAGTCTTGATGATCAATCAAGTCCCGACAGGACGCAAGACTCGGCGCATTCCACCACCATTGGAGAAGCTAGACGACCCTGGAGTTCCATCAATTCACTGTTCCATCAATCAATTGAACTTCCAGCAAGTTGTCTGCGACACGGGATCAGGCATCAACCTGATGTCAAAGGTAACGTATCAATTAATATATGGTAATCTGCCTTTGTGTTCCACCTATGTACATCTGCAGATGGCGGACCAATCATTCCGAGCTCCAGAAGGTATGATACAAAACGTCCCCGTCAAGATCAAAGACTGCTATGTCCTCACTGACTTTTTAGTCATGGATATGGGAGAAGAAGAACAAGATCCTCCCATAGTACTTGGAAGACCGTTCCTGAACACTACAAGAGCCATCATCTACATCAGGACGGGCGAAATCCACTTCCAAATTCAAGGTAAAAAGATACGCTGTTTCTTCAATACTTACACTAACTATGAACAGCCCCGAAGAAGGACCAAGAGTCAGAAGCGTCTTCAGAAATTACAACAAAAGCTGGACTCAAGGATGGAGCACATGGAGAGGATAGAAAAAGACATCAAAGAAAAATACACTCAGCTCCTACCCATCTTGAACGCTGCACCGGCTACACCGAGAGGTCTCCACCAAAGAAGCAATCTTGGAAAAGAAAGAAGCTGCTAAGAAGAGCAACAAGAGTACACCTTCGGAGACCCAACCAAATAGGCATCAACAAATGAACAATCGACTTCAGCGGCTACTTCGTCCACGCCCACCTACGAGATCATTGAAGGAACCATACTAGGTACAACATTTAAACGAGGGCCCATAGACGACACCACGCCATGGGAGTAAGTGCTCTAAACTCGCCGAGAGGTAACTTCGGTATTTATCTCATATTTAATTTTCTGCAAAAAGCATATTTCAATTAGCATGTTTATTTTAGCATCTTTACTTTTTCTAAACCTGCACTTAGAAAATCTCAAAAAAACATGTTTGCTGCATTTGCATCAGTTTCCTAAAGCCCCATGCAAGCACTCCTTTGCTTTGTGGCGGCATAAAAATAAAAATACAAAAATTTTGCATTCATATGTTTTTGCATTATCATCACTATTGCATAGAAAAACTCTCAAAAATATGTGGGCACATGAAGGTCCACACCTTTTATATATAAATAACAAAAATCCAAAAAAGACGTGGAGCACATGAAGGCTCACAATAACATCCTAGAATTTGTTCCTTCGGGTATGTGCAAAACTAATATTAACAGGAGAACATTAAAGGAGACCCCAAAGAGGAGCAAGCTCTAAGGATGGACAAAGGACTACTTCAAGATCAAGCTTGGGGAGAGCACCCCCATTTATCACTATAAGTATCACTATCCTATGTCTTATTTATTAGCTAGTTATATTTGCTTAGAGTTAAAGAGTCTTAGTTAAAAAGTCTTAGTGTTAAAGAGTCAAATAAATGCTGGAACTTGTTAAATTACTTTTCTTCCTATTAATTATGATCTTGATAATATATGCTAAGGAAATGATGAATAGTTGCTCCGCCTTAATTCCTCTTAAAAGTACTTACACTTTGGACTTAGATTCTCCCAAAACTTTAAATGCTTAATTTGCTCTAAACCCAAACACCTGTGGGAAGCACATGCTTAATCTGAGTCTTAGCATTAAAAGATAAAAAGTACATGAAAAGTTGAGCTACTGTTTATCATATTCTTAGAGATACTTGACTCCTGGTTTTTATCTTTAAAAATTATAAAATTACATGATGAGTTCCTTAGCTATGACCCTTAAGAGTTTATCTTTCATCCCACTTCACTAAATACGCTGCTTCTAATTCGAAGTATGCCTCCCCATACTCCATTAAGCCGCTAGCCATAATGATAAAAATAAACTCTTGCAATCTTTGGATATGTCTCTCTCAATGTTTTATGCCAAATATAGGCTGGGCTACATTCGAAAAAAAAAAAGAAGAAAAAAAAAGAGAAGGAAAGAAAAATAAATATCTAGAGAAAAAGTGAGACGAGAGAGGGAGAGTAATGGACAAAAGTCATACTAGGCGAGAAGGGCCTACCTCCCTAATAATAAAAATATATTTAGAGATGAATAATGGACACGTGTCCGAGGGTGAGTAGGACCCACATCTCTAAGGAGAGAGAAAAAAATGGACAAAAGTCCAGGGGAAAAGCCCACCTCTCCAAGAATGGACAGCCAGTTCCTAGCAATTTTTAGAAAGAGAGATATAGTCCAAGATGCTTGAGAGGAAAATACTAGAAAAAAGGCTAAGGCTATTTACTACCTTTCATCCTCATTCACTTCACCACTATCATCCCACTATGTATGTCCTACTATATGTGTAACTCCACTACCACCATCTACTTAAGAGGGTCATACATAGGATCTCTGAGATTTCTTTTGAAAAAATATTGCAAAACCCCAGGATGATAGTTGATCAAAGAACTTGAGACATGGTACTTAACTTGATTGTTTTATCTTGCTTATGATTCATAGATAGGCTACACCCCATGGTAAACAGGTATGAAGCAATCTGGTTGAGAGGAGAATTTATTTCTGATAAACATAGTATTCTTGAGGTATGAAAGCGTAGTAGCAACTCCTGATCCTACTATAGCATATAGCTTTGCTAAGGGACTAGCAAAGGGTAAGCTTGGGGGAGTTGTTGACACCTGTTATCATATAAAATTATTAATTAATTAAACATTAAAAGAGGGTATAAATAATAATAACAACCTAGAATAGGGTGTCACTAACATATTTCCATCAGTTTTGGTGAAGTTGTGATTTGCAGGGACTTATCAGAAAAACAGCAGAAATGACGTGGCATACGACCAACGTAACGTAACGCAATCCAACTCCGGAACAAGTCTAATCGGCTTCGGATTAATCCCGACGTGGACCAAACTTAACACCGAAGAAAACATCATCTAGAAGACTCCAGAAGCCACGACGCACGACGGGACCCAGAGGGGACACCCCCCTGGGCCGATCGGCCCAATAATGGGGCCGATCGGCCCCCCCTGGCGGCTACACGGTCCGGTCTCTGGAACCTTCATCCACCGCCTCTAAGACTCGATCTAAACCGGTTGTTTGATGTCGGTTTGATCCGAGGGCGACGGTAGAAGTGCGGGATTGATTCAAGATTAATACCACATCGCCTGCTGAAGTTGAAGAGACAGACGAAGACCCATATATAAAGACCCCTAGACCCCCTCCTTTAGGCATCAATAGAGTTCTCAATCAAGATCTCAATCACAATTATATTTTTAATACCAAGTCATTAGAAACATCGCTTTAGGAGGAGTAGCAATCAAGACTAGAACTAGTAGGAAGGGAGAAATCCGCTCGGATCGTCGGAGGCCGGCTCAAGATCGGGCCTCGTTCTTGTAAGTTCTTCATTGTAAGTAGTCTTCAAGTTCCGCACACATGCTTAATATGAATATCTTGATCATGTTTATATTCGAGATTATTTGTTCTAGTATTTACTTTAATTACACATTTAGCATAGTTGAATTATCATTATGTTCATGCATGGATTCGTATAGCGCTCATCCTTTAGATCCGAGGGTGAGTGGTAGAGATGATGTAATCATGGTGATTAGATCTTATTTACTCGCGTTGCACCCTATGTGCCGGGTCGTGGTGGTAGATCGTGGTGGTGACAAAGACCATTGAGTCCTTTTGCAATCCATCCCCCGTATGTAGGCCTAGCGGATGTTATTATTCATGTTGTTCTAAGTTTCGCCTTAGTCTTCATGGATTCTCGTCCTCATGTCCGGATTTAATTAGTCTTTCTTCAATGATTGTTAGATGTATTGCACTAATTGAGTAGATCCTAACTTATAGTTTAGAGTTATATATTGGAGTTTCTAATGCTAGCTAGCCTATGAATTGCTATCATCCTATTGTTTGACACTTTCTATGACTATGGTTAAATCTGTTTATCAAGAACTTTATCATTATCTTTATTGTGAACCTTGATCCTTGTTTAAGTACTTGATAAGTTTAACTCTTTGCATACGAGAGATGACTAGATTAATTGATTAATATGTTTAGCACTTATGCATAGTTAATTCATGATAGAAGACTTCTTTCCCTCGTGGTAGAATATAAATTCACACCGGATCTTACTCCCTGTTAAAATGCTACAATGGTATATTCATATCTCGTAAACGCTTTTGCGGATACCCGTTATAATTGTTTATTTACTTATTAAGAAGTTATCAAAGCATAGCATGAATATTCTATTCCTTGCATATTAGTAGTTTAACTATAGGGATGACAACCTGTTCGTATATACTATGAACTGCAATGAATATTTCTTTTAGTTTTATCTCGAAGCAACATCTCGATATTCTTTCTAACTGTCATTACTAGTTAGTGGCTTTAGAAATACCAACAACCTCCCGGTCTGTTTTGGCACCCCCTCAAACTTTCGCGAGGGAGACACCGACCTTTGAGGTCCTCGGGTTCCGAGGGTATATCGTCGCAAAGCTTTCGGACGACCGTGCTACGCCAAGTTCATGGCCGTCCCGAACTATACCAACCTCAAGCTGAAGATGCCGAGACCCAAGGGCGTCATCACTATGGGCCCAAGATACCGCTATGCGTACGAGTGCAATGTCGAAAGCGTAGAGTATGCCGAGGCCCTAATCTTGGCTGAGGCCCTCGTCGCTGACGTCTCCAAGAGCTTCGACTAGATTTGCGGCGAGCCCGAGGCCAAGCGCCACGCCGGCAGCTTTGAGCCCTCCAAGGCTACGAAGACCATTCCGCTCGACCCCAAGCACCCAGGCGAGAAACTGCTGACCATCAGCTCGGAGCTCAACCCGAAATAGGAAGCAGTGCTCGTCGACTTTCTTCGCGCAAATGCCAGCACGTTTGCGTGGAGTCCCTCGGACATGCTAGGCATACCGAGGGATGTCGCCGAGCACTCCCTAGACATCCAAGCTGGCTCCAAGCCAGTGATGCAGTGGTTGCGGTGGTTCGACGACACCAAGCGCAAGATCATTGGGGAGGAGATCCAGAAGCTAATGGCGGCCGGGTTCATCAAGGAGGTGTTCCACCCAGAGTGGCTAGCAAATCCTGTACTCATAGAGAAAAAGAATTGAAAATGGAGAATGTGCGTTGACAACACTAGTCTTAATAAAGCATGCCCTAAAGTTCCTTTTCCTTTACCTCGAATCGATCAAATCGTTGATTCCACTGCGTGTTGCGAGAAGCTATCTTTCCTTGATGCGTACTCCGGTTACCATCAAATAAAAATGAAGGAATCCGACCAGCTCGCGACTTTCTTCATCACACCCTTCGGGATGTACTACTACCTCACCATACCCTTCAGGCTGAGGAATGCAGGGGCGACTTACCAGGCTGCATGCAGCATGTATTCGGTAAACTCATAGGAGAAATAGTTGAGGCCTACGTGGATGACATTGTGGTGAAGTCCAAGAGAACTTCAGACTTGGTAGGTGACTTAACAGCAACCTTTGAATGCCTGAACAAGAAAGGAGTCAAGCTGAACCCAGAAAAATGCATGTTCGAGGTCCCCCGAGGGATGCTCCTCGGGTTCATTGTCTCACAGCGAGGCATCGAAGCAAACCCAACCAAAGTATCGGCGGTCACGAATATGGGGCCCATCAGTAATCTCAAGGGAGTCCAAAAGCTTATGGGGTGCCTGGCATCCCTCAGCCGGTTCATCTCTCGGCTAGGAGAAAAAGGCTTGCCTCTCTACCGCCTCCTGAAGAAATCCGAACGATTCGTCTGGGCCCCCGAGGTAGAAGAGGCCCTCGGCAACTTGAAGAGGCTCCTCACAAGTGCTCCCATACTAGTGCCACCGAATCCTGGAGAGCCCTTGCTCCTCTATGTTGCTACCACCACACAGGTGGTCAGCGCTGCAATCGTGGTCGAGCGACAAGAAGAGGGGCACACCTTACCAGTCCAAAGGCCGGTTTATTTTATTAGTGAGGTGCTATCCGAGACCAAGACTAGATACCCTCAGATGCAAAAGCTGCTATATGCCGTGTTGCTGGCTCAACGGAAGCTACGACACTACTTCCTAGCTCACCCAGTCATGGTGGTGTCGGCATTCCCCCTCAGGGAGATCATCCAGAACTGAGAGGCAACAGGAAGGGTAGCTAAGTGGGCCGTAGAACTCAAGAGCGAAACTTTGACGTACGCCCCTCGGAAGGCCATGAAGTCCCAGGTCCTTGCTAACTTCGTCGCTGAATGGACAGACACCCAGCTCCCCTCGGCACCCATTCAGGCTGAGTGCTGGACAATGTCCTTTGATGGGTCTTTGATGAAGATAGGAGCGGGTGCTGGCCTACTTTTCATCTCACCCCTCGGGGTCCATGTACGCTATGCCATGAGGCTACACTTCCCGGCCTCGAACAACATGGCTGAATATGAAGCGCTCGTCAATGGCCTCCGCATTGCGGTTGACCTTGGGATCCGACGTCTGGAGACAAGGGGTGACTCACAATTAGTCATTGATCAAGTCATGAAGGCCTCAGCTTGCCACGACCCGAAAATGGAGGCATACTACCAGGAAGTAAGGAAGCTGGAAGATAAATTCCATGGATTGGAACACCGGCACACCCCGAGAAGGTACAATGGAGCTGCAGACGAGCTCGCAAAGATTGCCTCAAACAGAGCGGCGGTGCCTCCGGACATCCTGACCCGAGACCTCTATGAGCCATCGGTCAAATACCAGATCCTGGGAACCCCCTCAGGGGCTGATGGAACCCCCTCGGGGGCTGAAGAAACTAAAACAACGAGTCTGCCACAACCTGAGGCCATGCAAGTTGACGAGGAGCCCCAAGACTGGCGAGTTCCACTACTCGACTGCCTCATCCGAGGAGAGTTACCCGAGGACCCCACAGAGGCAAGACGGATAGCCCAGCGAGCTAAGACGTTTGCGGTAATCGGTAACGACAAAGAGTTGTACAAGAGGGGGGCCTCGGGAATATACCAGCGGTGCATCTCTAGGGAAGAGGGAAAGGAGCTCCTAGTAGACACCCATGAAGGAGAATGTGGGCATCATGCGGCCCCTCGGATGCTGGTCGGAAAAGTGTTCAGGCAAGGGTTCTACTGGTCCACAGCAGTCCGAGACGCAAATCACATTGTCCGATCTTGCAAGGGATGCCAGTACTATTCATGAAAGACGCACCTCCCGGCGCAGGCGCTGCAAACTATTCCTATTACCTGTCCCTTCACGGTATGGGGGCTAGACATGATCGGCCCAATCAAGAAAGCACCTGGGGGCTACACCTATGTACTGGTGGCCATCGATAAGTTCTCGAAGTGGATTGAGGCTCGCCCCGTCATAACCCCTCAGACGGAAGAAACCGTGAAGTTTTTCACTGACATCATCTCATGGTTTGGGGTCCCTAACACCATCATCATGGATAATGGAACCAATTTTGTTGGGAAAAAGTTCTTGGACTTCTGTGATGACTATGGCATCAGAGTAGACACGGCAGCGGTCGCTCACCCGAAGACCAATGGCCAAGTAGATTGTGCCAATGGCATGATCTTGCAAGGGCTCGAGCCAAGAATCTTCAACAAGCTCAACCAGTACGGCAGAACATGGTACCAAGAGCTACCCTCGGTGCTGTGGAGCCTGAGGATGACCAAGAGCAGAGCCACGGGGTTCACACCCTTCTTCCTTGTCTATGGAGCCGAGGCCATCCTACCCTCGGACATAGAGTATGGATCCCCAAGACTTCAAGCATACACCGAGCGGGGCAACCATGAAGCCAGGGAGGACTCCGTGGACCAGGTGGAAGAGGCCCGAGACATAGCAATAATCCACTCGGCCCGCTACCAGCAATCACTCCGACGGTATCACGCAAGAAGGATGAAACCCCGAGGCTTCCAAGTAGACGACCCCGTACTAAAGCTGAAGCGGGACAGCCGAGGGCGCCACAAGCTGACACCCCCCTGGGAAGGGTCAGTACTTCATTGCCGAGATACTAAAGCCCTAAGCACATACAAACTCAAGAATGAAAAAAAAGGCGAGGTATACTCCAACGCATGGAACATAGAACAACTACGCCGCTTCTATCCTTAGAACCGTGGTGTTCAACCTTGCACTTCCAAACTTGTACAGAAGCAATAAAAAATCCCTTTTTCTCCAAATCAATGAGTTAAAGTGTTTCAAGGTAGGTTTCGTCTTAACTTCTACAAGACAAAACCTCCCTCGGGGGCTACCAGAGGGGGAACCCCTCCCCTTGCGACGGTCCCTCGGAAAAACTTCCCTCGAAAAAATTTGAACGCTCTGGAAAATTTGCCTAAGTCACAAGAGTATTTCGTAACACTCTGAAACGAGATAATCCGAGTCCTTGGATCGCCCCTAGAGGTACCCATGCTCATTATCCTCGGGAAAGAAATACGCAAGTAACTCAAACAAGCACTTATTGGCATAAAAGAAAGAGCTTCAAGTTTACAAACACCCACCATGTCAACCACTAAAGTTTAGAAGACTTAAACACTTCATAGCCATAGATTGCAACCAAGTTTTTTGACAAACAACCAAGGCTCACAGGCCCGGTGCACCCATCGATCCGGTGTCTTGTCCAGAGGATGTAGGCTGAGGCTGGGGGACTGTAGAGGCGCTCGTCTCTTCATCACCATTACCAACCCTCGGGGTGCGGGTGAATGTGTCCTCGGAAGAAACCTCGATAGGCTCGGGGGCTGCTTCGACGCCCGACTCCACCGGAGAGTACGGGGGACAAACCTCGTCTTCGAAGTGCGTGGCCAACATGCCCGCCGGCCCCTCTGCTTGAGCATAAAACTCTGCGATCTTCGCCTCGTCGGTCTTCTCCTCTCCGTCGCCCTCCTCCGTCGGATCCAAGATAAAAAGCCAGCCAAAGGGGGTCTTGAGGGTCTCAAAGACTTTCGAGAGAAAATGGGAGCACATCACCACTAGGTAGCACTTCACCCCGTTTGCGGAAGGCGTTCTGAAGCTCCCCTCGGATGTATCCGCCGAAGGGCACTCAGTTGGCTCCGAACCGAGGTCCCAGACTCCAGGTCCTCAGGCCCAAACCGGTGCACGAAGTCAGCAACAACTTCCTGCAGCTCCTTGTGCACATTCTCCTCAGCATTGAGGCACTGGGACAGTGTGGCGGTGGTATCCATGGCCTCGGCTCGGACCTTCTCAGCCTCTGCAGGAATGACACAAAACAGAGAGGAAAAGATTTGTCACCAAAAACACATGATCAAGAATCACAAGGAGTCGAGAGGAGGACGTACCCTCACACTTCCGCTTCCACTCGAGCATCTCGTTGTGCTCAGATGTCGACAGCTTCCGGAGCAGCTCCACACCCTTCTTCTCGGCCTCGAGCTCGGACACCAGCTCTCCTACACGGGTGTTGAGGGCGTCTGCCATCTCCGACTGCTTCTTGGCCTCGCCACGGGCCAAGTCACGCTCACCGCGGACCTCCTCAAGCAGCTTGAGGGATTGGGCCCGAGGCTCCTCAAAGTTTCAGCTCGCTTGAGCTGCCTCGCCCGTGCCTTGTCCGCCTCGGCCTTGGCCACGACAAGCTCGTTCGCCCGGTCCGACGCCGGGATTCCCCGCCATCGACAAGGGTGGTGAGAAGGGACACCACGCCTCGGGCTTGGATCGGTGTTGACGGTCGTTACTGCATTTATTTTGACCGCCAAAGTATTCTAAATAATAAATATTCCATATATTATTATAATAAAATATTATTTATATAACAAGTTCCACAAGTTTTGGTGCTCCAAGTGTTTTGCAGGAATTCCTAATTTTTCGCAGGTAAAACTATCTTATATGGCAAAATGGAGTACACCATCACGGAGAGCTCGTCACGTTGATCGAAATGGATATATTACTTGATATATTTGGACTCGGATGGAAAAGATATTGTATAAATAAAAATCACATGAAATGAGGGACCTACACGCCAGCATACGGAACTATGCGGGGCCAATCAAACGAGGACACGTGGCGCTAGCACCATGCAAATATGGATTCACGCCCCGGCAGAGCAGCTAGCAGGCGGGTCCCACGTCACAGGCCGACAGCGGGCCCCACACGCAGCGGTCGTTCCCCACAGGGGCGCCGGCGACCGGGGCTGGCCCGCCAAAGGGCCACGGGGCCCGCGTGGCCCAGCTGTCCCCGCTGACGAGGGTCGCCCACGCGGGGCCCGGGACAGCGTCGGTCGACGCTACAAGACGCACGCGCGAGCGGGCGGGATCCGAATTTGAACCAGCCCGCTCCCAGCGACATGTGGCGCCTCTCGGGCGACGCCGCGCGCCTCCGCACGGAAGCGCGGTCCGCCCGGCCGCTGGGCACGTGTCAGCGCTGATGGCTCCCCCAAGGCGGTGTCGCGGTTCACCCGCCCGCGGACGCCCGGGACCGGCCGGTTTTCCCGCCCGCGCCCGATTTCCTTTCTAGAAAGAGAAAACAGCCACCAGTCCGCCGGTTTAGCTTCCGTTCACGGCCTTAGGGGCCGGTTCTTTCCCGGTTTTCGGCATAGCATGAAAGGAAACAAAGATGCCGACCTTGTGTAGGACGGTTGCATGCATTAGAGGCGGCAGGAATTATTTCCTTGTATAGGGATTGCCTCTCTCCCCTCTCTCCTATATAAAGAGGCCATCCCCTCTCATTGTAACACACTAATTCCAAAGGTAAAGAGCTCTCCCTCTCTTAGTAGAGCTCTTCTACCATTCATAATAAAGAGCTACAAGCACAATTGAGCAAGAGAGAGTCTTCTTCTCTACCCCTATTCTAATTCTAGAGAGTGAGAGAGGAAGAGCTAGAAGGAAACTTGATTCCTTCTACCTGGAGTTGTCGGTCCGCCCCCGGTGTACCGCGGTTCCTAGGAGGACGGAGTGCCGGACTTGTCGGTACCCACCTCGCTTGTACCTCTACAATCGACTTACGCTTTGGTAAGAAGTTTGTGATTATCTTTCGGCCTATTACTTTTCGAGCATATTATCTTAGCTGTTACGATCTTACGGGATTGATAGTCGTCTTTTGGCGGTGCTCTAGCGGAAGGACCCCGGGGACGGGTAAGCCTTGAATTCACCCTAGAGTAGCAATCATCAGTGCAAACGTGGTGTTTGGACTAGTGGTAGCCTATCTTTTGTGGCGCATCCCACGGTTGAGGGGGTAGGCGGCTGGGTTGTGACAGCCTTGTCCGTCCTTTGTAATCCCCCCACGTTCGGGTGTGGCGCAGTGCAATTGCCGGTCTCCATCCCAGTTTGGGCGACTGCCGGTGCCCGAAGTGAGTCGTTAACAAGCTCTAGAAAATCCCTGCCTGGAAACTTAAGCCCATAGAGATACCTCACCACTCTTAGAACATAACCTTGCCTTGGGTGGATGCTAACCAGAAAGCCCTCTGCGCAACCGTCCCTGTGGAAATACGATACCCTGAATATATCCTGGTGAAAGCTACAACGACAATTCTGTACGCTTGCGGATTCTTCTGCGACGTTAAGAAACGTCAACAATCAGCTCCACTCGGGTGCGTCCAAGAGCATCCCAATTAAGCGCATTCTTGCGCAGCAGCTCAGTTTTCTCCCGGGCGAATCTCTTCAAGCTCTGCAAAACCCCGACACACGTCAGCCCAATAGACCCAACAAGGAAGAAGAGATCACACGAAGGCGAAGCAAGAGACGAACCTCATCCGTCTGAGCCAGACGCTGGGACAGGGTCTCACCGATCTTCTGCAGCCCCTCGGTTGCCCACCTCCGGATCTGATCGTGCTCAGTCCAGGCTGCCACCTTGGGGCGGTCATGTACCACCATGGCCGGAGGACCACCTGCCGACCCCCCGAGCTCGAGGGGAGGGCCGCCCCAGGCAGTAGGATCGTTGGAGACGGGAACACTCCCAGAAGCTTCATCCATGCCCGGGAAGCTGGACCAGTAAAAATCTTGGGGACCTTTACAGCTCACCACGGGCACCGAAATGCCCATACCCTCAGATGCCGAGGGTCCCCGTGGTCCGAGCAAGACGCCCCGATCGGAAGACTGGAGGGCTACAAGCTAGAGGGCGCCCTCGGACGCCACCGGGGAACTCTGAGCCTCGGCCGCATCAAAAAGTACGTCCTGGGGGATTTCCCCGAGGGGTAGCACAAACGTCTCCATCATGGGGGGCTCCACCCGGGCCCCCGTATCCACCTCCATGAGGTCGGCGTCTAACACTTCTTTGACACGGGTTTGGTATGGAAGGAGATCTGGGCCCACTAGCTTCTTCGGTCACCACTGAAGGGGTCACGGAAGGAGGCGGTAAGATCGCCGAGGAGTCGGATCCAGTTGCCGGACCCTCCGAACGAACGCCAGGAGCACCACAGAGGCTTGAGAGCTGGACGTCAGTTGCTTCTGAGGGTGGAGGGCGAGCGCCTCGGCCCCTCATTTCCTGACGCAGAAGATGAAGATTTCAGAGGCCCCCGGCCATGCCAAAAAGAAAAAGAGCCCAATGCAAACCCGCGATCGAGGAATGGGAATGAGAATTCCAGCTTACAATGACCGAGGGGCAGCCTTAGGCGTCGCCGCCCCCGGACCGCCGGGACTTGGGGGTCGACCGCACCCGAGCCCAAACTCCGACTTCGCGCCGTGGGCTGCGGTGCAGGGGAGCCGACGGAGTCACAGGCTCCTTGCCCTTAACCTCGGGGCGCCGGCCTGACGTCTCGGCCCCACGGGTAGCCTCGGCTCCACCTCATGTTGATTTTGGTCCTCGGGCACGGGAGGAACCGAGGGCTTGTACGAGATTTTCCCCTACATTGGGACAAAGAAAGAAATAAGGGACAATAGTTTCAAATAGGAAAAAATTACAAAATCAAGCGACCAAGAGGCTGGCACATACCAAGGAAATGTATCCCTCAGAAGGACGCATGGGGATCCGCGGGATCCGCTCAGGGGTCTTGTTGCCTAGGACATCCCTACCCCTCCGCGCCGGGGCCTCGCCGGCGAGGGTCTCCAAAGACCATTCGCGTACCCCCGCAGTCCGCCGTGTTCGTCATCTCAAAGAGACGGAGGGTCGGGCAGCCATAGGCAGCACCCGGCGGTGATGGAATGCGGCCACAACCGCCGCCGCGTCGACACCCCGCTCCCGGAGCGTAAGAATGGCAGCCCGGAGGCCATCTAGATGATGCTGATCGACCTGCGGAGGGTCATGAAACCACTTGTTGGGGCGTACCTTTATCATGCTCCCAGTGTAGGCGGGGAGTTCATCTCCATCGTTCCGAAGATAGAACCACTCGTCCTGCCACCCCTTGTTCGAGCCGGCAAGCTTGGAGATGATGTACTCGTCCGCACGACTCCTCCGATTCTCGTGGGCACGAAGCTGGATGACGCAGCACCCGACGCCAAGACTGTCCTCCGTGGCGCCCCCGCTTCCCTCTTACGACGGTGTTCACTTCCGCCTTTGAAGAACCACCGCCACAGCTACCGTGGGGGTCGATACCCAAGAAGCCCTCGCAGAGGGTGACGAAAATTGCCGAGTGGGCGATCGAATTGGGTGGAATATGGTGAAGCTAGACGCCGTAGTAGTGCAAGATTGCCCGCATGAACTGATGCGCCGGCACCCCAAAGCCCCGCCGGTGGTGATCCATCAGACTAACGACGTAGCCGGGCGGCGGCCGGGGCTCTTCATCGGACGCAGCAGGCGCCCACCACTCTGGCCTCGCACCGTCCGTGCGGCGACAGAGGAGACCGTCGTCCACCAACCGCTGTAGCCGCCTCCGTCACCGACGACCGCGGCCATGGGTTGGCATCAAGGACATCGGGAGCATCGTCTTCTGCGCCATACGCCTCCTTCGGTGGCGACTTCAACGATGAAGAGATCTACCGCCGGTAAGAACGGCAACCACACTCCCTCTCCTCTCTTCTCTCTTTCCTTCCTTGCTTCTCTGGGGATGGCGATGAGTTGCAGGGAAATTGGAGCGCAAAGGAAACAAAGGGAGACCGTACACCGCCGGCGACTCTCTGAAATATATAGAGGGGGGAAGGGGAACCGCCAGCAAGCCCAACCGACGCGTAATGCGAACGGACGGCAGATCAACCGACTGATCCAACGGCTGGCAATCTCCGGTAACCGGCGGGCCCACGTAGTTAATGTGAGGGACGGCGGCCCTGGCAGACGTGCAGAATCCCGTCCCATCGGATGCGAACAGTCGCCTCCTGCAGCAGGAGAGTGGCGTGAAAAGGAGTGCCAACGCGCCCGACCCCTATCCAGGGGTAAAAATGTCCGGCCGTTGCTTGACTGATATGCCTGACCCATGGAAGGGCACGTCCCTGCCCTCGGGCGGGACCGAAACACTGAAGGCAATGCCAGGCTCCGAGCAATTTTACGGTCCAGGGGTTCCAAGGCTGGGCCCCATCAGGTTTCTACAGCCGCCCCAGGACAACTAAGTCGTGGACGGAAGGAAAATGCACAACCGGCCATGCCCGGCCCCTCGGGGGCTCTGGATTTCCTAGACATATCTAAGATTCGTGGTAACCACTTATAGGGATGTCCCATTGTTGATATTTCTAACACGATCCTAATTAGGAAGGCGAGAGAAATATATATGGGATATCTATCTAATCATGTTAGCTTGGATATGGGATTAACCTCATGATCCAACAAAGCGAAGTTAGGCGGTGTTAGTAGTGGGATGTAGCTTAGCCACATTATCCATAGTGGAATTAATCTCACCAGGATTTGAACTCAAGGTATACCACTCATTTCTAGGCATTACCTATACACTAGTCCATCACCCTAGCAATAACGCTCAAAGAAATGCGGGGCATGGTATTTATAGATTGGCCTTGATAAAAGATTGAACATGATATCTGCAAGCGCCACGGATAGAAATACCAATTGTAGCACTTCACCGGGAGTAATCCGGTATCGTATTTATATTTTACCACGAGGGAAGGGAGTCTATGGAAAGGTAGAGAGATAAGAACTATCTAATGATTTATATTATGATTTATTTATGAGATCATTCACTTTACAATATTATAATGCGAGTAGCCATGAGCATCAAACATAACTCAACAGGATAAGTCCAAGATAAAGATAAATAATATAATGATAATTGTCCAAGTCTAGTATTAACCTATGCCACTAATATCATACAAGCAATTAGCATGTTATAAATTAGACTAGAATGAATATTCCTAAGATACTCTTAATTAATATACATCTATGAATACTACAATTAGTGCAATACATCTAGCTATCATGGCAAGATTAGATTACTTCTATACATGGCAAGCATTACCAAAGACAAGCAAGGGGCGAAACTTGTTCATCTTCGTAATTAAAAGCTCGACGTGTCCTACATTCGGAGGGTGGACTCCAAAGGACTCAACAGGGCTGTCACCCCGCGATCTACCACACGACCCCAGAATGTAGGGTGCAATTGCAGATAAACGTTGTATAAACACCACGTTTACACATTGCTTATCACCCAAATAGTGATCATCTATATGAGTGCTATACAATTCCATGCATAAAATATAAAGCAATCTTACTAAACTAAATATATAATCATAGCAAGCATAAACACATAGCAACAAGAATATAATAATTATAAAGATCAAAGCCATAACAATTGTATTCTAAATATAAGAGAACTTACAGATTGAATACAAGAGAGAAGTCTCAAGAACGATCCTTGCTACTTCTTGACTATCGGGAACTCAAGATGAACTTGATCTTCAACTAGAACTAGTTATGTAGCTAATCTACTTTTTAGTATGAACTAGAGCTTAGGTCTAGACTTGGCTGGACTTGGATGAATATGATTGATAATGAAATTCGATATGAGCCTCAGGGTCAGCTGGTCTTCTTATATAGTACTTGGCGATGAACGTCAACCCTTGGATCAAACCGACCTTCAACAACGGCGTAGATACAACCTCAAGGTCGGTGGTAAACCGACATATAAAAATGTGAGGCTGATTGGGTGACCCCACCGGGCGGCCGGCCTATTTAACTTGGCGGCGCCCGCCAGGTGGAGTGCCACCTCGGCTTCCCGTCTTCTCTGGTGTCCTCTGGTATCTTCTAGAATGTTTTAGTCCACTTTTCGGGTTGAGTTGCTTCACGGATAAGTTTGGTCTTTATTTGTCTTGTGTATGTCTTGTATATTCTAGAACCTTCTCCATTGTTCTTTGCATTTTCCTATCAAGTCCCTGGAAAGTCACAGAATACCAAAACTTATGTTAGTTAGACCCCTAGACTTATGTTTAGTCTTTGACTTTAGCCCTTAATTCATATTAAATAACTTAAAATTTATAGTATAACTAGTGTCAACAAGCTCCCCAAGCTTACCTCTTGCTAGTCTCTTAGCAAGACACAAAAAACAAAATATTAAACTTGGATCGGGGAGTTGCTACTACGCTATCACACCTCAAAAGTACACATGCTTTCAAATAAAAATTCTCTCCAGATAAATAAAACTTTTCAAGTCTTCAACTTACTCATATACATTTTACTTTTTAGAGCTTATATCTCTCTTTTTTTTTTCAATCATGAGTAATTGAAAGATAGAACAGTCAAGTCGAACACTATATTTCAAACTCTTTTGATCAACTGTCCTTCTGGAGTTTTTGCTAATTAAATTAAAACTCAAAGTTCTCGAGTGTGACACTTTCTAATCTCTCAATTATGATATCTATGGATCCTCTCTTAGGTGATAAAGTAACATTGTTTATCTCTTATAAAATATTTTTGGCTTAGGCAATAGCACTTTATACTTTCTTTTCTCTCATCCTATATCTAAAGTTTATATTTGGAGTTCATAGGTAGGAGAAAAATTAAACTTACTTACATATATTGTAAATTCAAGCAATGGATCCAAAGTCACAAATCACACTGATCAAGTGGTGCATGTGTATGGTGATAGAATATAGAATATAATAGAATAAATAGATAAGGAATATCTTACTTATGCTCCTTAAGGAATTATCTCTCTTTTTGAATTTTTGTAGAGAATCTGGGCTGTAACTTTTTCTTTAGAGAGGTGGACTCTGCTGGTCCTAGACTTTTGTCTATTATTTCCTCTCTTATAATGATGTGGGTTCTACTCACCCTCGGACACTTGTCCATTATTCATCTTTATTTTTAGAGATGTGGGCTCTACTCGCCCTCGAACACTTGTTCATTTTTCATCTCTCTTTTTTCTCTTTTTTTTTTTTCTTAGGGAGGTAGGCTCTACTCTCACTGTAGGACTTTTGTCCATTTTTCATCTCCCTTCTCTTCTTTATCTCTCTTTTTTTAAATAAAGAATAGTCTACAACCCAAATCTCTTTTTGTAATATTTGTGAGAGATAAATAGATGCAATGGAGCTTTTGTAAGATATTGGCTAGCAATGAATGGGTAGGAAATATTTTTGGTTGCTCTCTCCCATAATAGGAATAGAACATTTTTGATGGCTAGTGTGAAGTGATAGTGATATATATATGGTGGATAAGTAGAGTGGATATAGCGGAATAAAGTGGAGTGTGCATGATCAGCATGATAAGTTTCTAAGGGTCAACAAAGATTGAACAAACTCAATGCAAAGCAAGCAGCCTATATATATAAATCAAAAGGTTTTCCTAATCTAAATAGCATGTATATATGGCTGTGGTAGGAGGTTCACACTCTTGTCACACAAGAACTTATCATGTGCACTTTTCAATTTCAAAATATAAATCTCCAGAAATCTAGTATCACTAAGAGTAAGATCAAATAGCAGCTCAGACTATCATATATCATATCCATCAATTACCTAGACTTTAGAGCAAGTATTTTGCAATTGGATCTCGAGAGAAATTAAGCTTGAAAGCTAGGTACTAGAAAAGTATAACAACGGAGCAACTATTCATCATCTCCATGTTGGCAGATTTTAGGATTCATTTTAGTTGAGCAAAGTAAACTTTAGTGTGCACTCTCTCTTCAATCTTTTTTATTCTCACTCAAACAAAAGATTATTTAAACTACTAGCCTCTTAACAAACTAGACTCTTAACAAACTTAATTAGCTAGCAAAATATTTAACTAATAATATATATAATAAGATAATAAGATACTTATCTCGGATAATCGGGGTTGCACTCCCCAAGCTAGATTGGAGTGTAATCTTCAATGATGTAGAGATTGAGGTAGTTGACATCAACGGGTGTCGATATCTTCTCTTCTTTTTGATCTCAGAAATCTCAAATAGACAACAAAACTAGTGGAATTTGATTAAGCATTAGAGATCAACCACTTTGCTTGAGTTGCCTGGGATATATATATTTGGATTTTCATTTATCATCATTTTTATTTTATTTTATTTTATTTATATGCAAGATAAAGATTTTTGCATAAATAAACTATCTTTAATTTTTTATGCCACCACAGCAAAATAGCCTAGAGGTATTTAACCTCGGGGATACTAGCATGGGGCTTAAAGGTTTTCTCAAAACAAATGATAAAATATTTTTGTTATTTAATGCATATATGAAATACTTGAAAAGATAAACATGATATAAATAAATATGCAATGCAGGAATTAAAGTATAGATAACTTACCTACTTACCTTGCGTGAGGATTCAGCATTTTGAGTCCTCCGAACAAGACTTCAAGTTCTGCTCTTTACTCCCATGGTATATCAGTTGTCACAATCGGTGGTACTGATGATTCTATAGTATCTTTTAATGATGTTCGGGAGATGTCTTCTTCTTCCTCCATCTTTTGGATGATTTAGTATTCTTCTTTTCTGGAGTAGTTGATTTTGTCTTCTCTATAGATGTTTCAAGTGTCGGAGACTTGATTTCTTCATATACCTTTTCATCTTCTTGATTCTTAATCCATCTTCTATTATGATGGCGACGAGCTATCCTGCTTCTCCCTCTAGGATTTGTATATTCATTGTAACTGTTAAAAGTAAACTCGTACCTTTTCTTTAGGAAATTGGAAATGTATCTCTCCTGTATGGATGTAAATGATTGCACGTGTAGTGTTGAGGAACGGTCTCCCAAGCACTATTGGAGGGTCTTCTTCTTTTCCCATGTCCATGACTACAAAGTCGGTGAGAACATAGTGATCCATAATCTTAACGGCACATCTTTTGCAATTCCTTCAGGGAACTCTAAAGATTGGTCTCGCCATCTGCAAATGCACATATGTTGGTTGCAACGGCAATTTTCCAAATAATAATTCATATGTAACCTTTGCCATTAGATTTATTCCAGATCCAAGATCGCAATACGTATTATAAAAATTCCACTGATTAATAGAACAATGAATAGTAGGCGTACGGATCATCTTGCTGATGTAGCATCGGAGACTGCAATAAATGTTCATTATAAGATTTAATTTTATTTACTACCATTACCTTTGTAGGCTGTTGTTGGCATTTGTTAAGTGCTAAAAGAATATGAAGGATTCTGCAAGCGCACAGAACACCTACCATTGTAGCTTTTCCCTAGGATGAGTATCTTAGAGTATCGTATCCACAGGGAAGCTTTGGCTAGAGAATTCTAATAAGTCACAATCATGTATCCACTAACTTAGCAAACCAATAGACTATAGTGAGGGGGTAATTGATAAAGTATAAGTTAATATCAAAGCATAAAATAATAAACTAACTAAAATGTCAAAGAGAAACTAAACTAGTCAAGAGGTTAAAGAGAGATCAAGGTTCCTATGCACTTCTCTATTACTAAAGTTCTATGATAGCAATCATACCATAACACTTCGGGACATCAGAACACTAGCCACAGAAAGAGATGAGAAGGGGGCTAGGAAGCTCCGACTACGGTCCTACAAACACCAACCCGAACATGGTGGAATACGTCGGCCATCAGGGCTGTCACCACCTGGGGCTACCACAAACTATCTGTGGGGTTGGGTGCAATCTCAGGTAACCTCTAGTCTAGACACCATGTCTACACTATCAATTACTACTCTAGCTACCATGAATAGCTAGAGCCCTCAATACGAGTGGAGATCCCATGCAATAGCATAATAACTATACTTAACCATATATGTAAAACATGAAAGTAAATAAAAAAGATAAATATGTGAATCGTAAGTCATCCAAAGATAAGATATGAAACATACCAAACTCTGTAGACATCTCCAGAACCAAAGTATAGTTCATCTCTCCTTTAGTCTTGATTAGATCTAAGTTAGATCTAATCTAATTCTAATTACATGTCTAATCTACTTCTAATTACTTTGCTAATCTTCTTCTAATCTACATCTAATTCACTAATCCCAGAGAGAGGTTATCCTTACATTGGGACACCTCTACAACTGAAGGACTAATGATTAGAATGAGAATAGAATGAATTAGGGTTTCACCCTGGGTCAGGGGGTCTTCTTATATAGGCCTTGGCGATGAACGATAGCCCTTGGATCAAACCGACCTTGGCAACGGTGTAGATACAACCTCAAAGTCGGTTACAAACCGACCTAGGAAGATGAGCTGGATTGGGCACTGTAGCCTGGCGGCCGGCCTAAATGAGACTGGCGGCCGCCAGGGTCTTGTGGCCCAACCGAGCCATGTTTCTCCTGGTGTCTTCTGGTACCTTCTAGAGTGTTTTAGTTCACATTTTGGGTTGAGTTACTTCACGGTCAAGGCTTGTCATTGTATGAGATGTATATTCTGGAACTTTCTCCATTCTTCTCTGCATTTATCTGTTAAGTCCTTGAAAATATATAAATCACCAAAGCTCGTGGAATTATGTTAGTTAAACCCCTAGTCTATGTTGATATTCAAATTATGCCCTTTTTCCATGTTTAGTCGACTAGTAATATTATGCTATAACAGGTGTCAACAAGTTCCCCCAAGCTTACCTCCTGCTAGTCTCTTAGCAAGACACATGATATTATTTTAAACTACTTACTTGGATCAGGAGTTGCTACAATGCTATCACACCTTTAAAGTACACATGCTTTCAAACAAAATTTCTCTCCAGATAAAGATAAACTTTTTAAAGCTTCAACTCATTCAATTACCTCTTACCTTTTGGGCCTTATATCTTTTTCTTCATTCTTGGGTAATTGAAAAATAGAATAGTCAAGTCAAGCACTAAATCACAAACTCTTTTGATCAACTGTCCTTCTGGAGTTTTTGCTGATTTTCAAAATAAAACTCAAAGTTCCTCAGTATGACTCTCTCTCTAATCTCTCATTTGTGGTATTTGTGGATCCTCTCTTACTAAGGCAATAACACACTATGCCTTCTTCTCTCTCACCCTATATCTAAGGCTTATATGTGGAGTTCATAGGTAGGAGAAAATAATTTATTTACTTAATAAGCATATATTGTAAATTCAAGCAATGGATCCAAAGATACAAGTCACACTGATCAAGTGGTGCATGTGTATGGTGGATAGAATATATATGATATGGAATAAAAGTATGTAGTGAAGTGAATAGAATAGATGAGAAATCTTACTTTTGCTCCTTTGAGGAATCTTCTCTCTTTTGATTTTGGAAACTTTATAGAGAACCTGGGTTGTTTTTTTTTTTTTTTTTTTCTTTCTTTTTTTTTCTTTTATATAGAGAGGTGGGCTCTGCTGGCCCTAGACTTTTGTCTTTTATTTCCTCTCTCTAAAGATGTGGGTTCTACTCACCCTCGGACACTTGTCCATTTTTCATCTTTATTTTTAGAGATGTGGGCTCTACTCGCCCTCGAACACTTGTTCATTTTTCATCTCTTTTAGGGAGGCAGGCTCTACTCGCCCGTAGGACTTTTATCCATTTTTCATCTCCCTTCTCTCTCTTTTTTTTAACTGCAACCCAGATCTCTTTTGCAATAACTTTTGAGAGGTATAAATGATGGAGCTTTTGTAAGATATTGGCTAGCAATGAATGAGTGGATGGGTATAGGGAATATTTTTGGTTGCTCTCTCCTGATAGGAGTAGAACATTTTTATTGGCTAGAGTGAATGAATGTAATGGATCAGTGGAGTGGAGTGCATATGATCAGCATGAAAAGTTTCTAAGGGTCGACAAAGATTGAACAAACTCAATGCAAAGCAAGCAAAATATATATATATATATATTTTTCAAAAGGTTTTCCTAATCTAAATAGCATGTATATATATGGTCGTGGTAGGAGGTTTCACACTCTTGTCACACAGGAACTTATCATGTGCATTTTCAATTTTCACAATATAAATCTCCGTAAATCTAGTGTCACTAGGAGTAAGATCAAATAGCAGCTCAAACTATCATATATCATATCCGTCAATTACCTAGACTTTAGAGCAAGCATTTGCATCCCATAGGTTTTAGTTTTTTTTTTAGAGTAAAGAATATCAAAGTGATTTTGCAAATGGAGCTCAAGAGAAATTAAGCTTGAAAGCTAGGTACTAGAAAAGTATAGCAACGGAGCAACTATTCATCATCTCCATGTTGACAGATTTTAAGGTTCCTTTTAGTTGAGTAAAGTAAACTTTAGTGTGCACTCTCTCTTGATTCTTTTATTCACTCTCTAACAAAAGGCTTATTGGACTATTAGACTTTACTAAAACTAGACTCTAAACAAACTTTATAGCAAACAAAAATATTTAACTAATAATATAATATATAGATATATAGATAGTAAGATACTTATCTCAATAACCGGGGTTGCACTCCCCAAGCCGGATGTTGACATAGTCTTCAATGTTCTTGATAGTTGGAAGTAGAGGTAGATAGTGATGGTGGCTGATTGATCTTCTTTAATGCTAGACACCATATATGTCATGTCTCTCTTCCTTGGGATCCTCGCTGAACTCAAATAGACAACAAAACTAGTGGAACTTGATTAAGCGTTAGGGGTTAGCCACGTTGCGCTTTGTCCGTCTGAAAAAATCTCTCTCAGCAAATTAAATATTTTTGGGATTTTCTATGCAAATAAGGATGATGATGCATGCATATTTATTTTATTTTATGCCACCACAAAAATATCCTTGTGAGTTGTTACACACCACAAAAAAATACTCACATGGGGATTAGAGTTTTTTCAATGTATATGCAACAAACAAATATTTATTTTCTTTTCTAATGCAAGGCTAGTGCTATAATGTAAATATGCTAAAGGAAATAATTATGCAATGCAAGGAAATAAATATGGATAACTACCGATCTTACCTTTTCGGTGAGGGTTTAGTGTTTTAAGTCCTCTGAATGAGACTTCTTACCTTGTTGTTTCCTTGAGCGTATTCCCCATCTCTTGACGATTGTGCTCCTTAAGATGGTGAAGGACAACATCACCCATGTTCTTTGCTGGTCTTATGAGTTGGAGTGAAGCATTGATGTTGGACGTAAACATCGTCTTGTTTAGTGTGCATGCTTGCAAGACATTCACTTGTTGAATTTTGGAGAGACAGATAGACTTCTCCACCGTTTTGCTAAAAGTGTGTCATGCTTGCAAAGTCATGGTAGAGATCAAGTGCATGGGCTCTGTTGGTGGGAAAATACCAACAGAACCAAAGCTTCATTCATTCTTCTCTAACCATAGGCACAACAAACAAGATAGAGTTGATTTACTATACACTTTTCTTAAACCTAACTTGGGTGACAAGATCGGAAGATTAAGCATGATTGTTTGTGATTAAAACATTCGACAGATCAAATGCTCTTTGACTCTTGGAGGGTTTTCTTATCTAAGTACTAAAAGCATGATTATGATACTTCCAAAGCAAGATAAGCAATATTCTGGCTTACAAGATTAGGACTATATGAGATCAAGAGAGAGGTGGTAGGAACATCTAAAGAAACAAAACATGTTGAGCTAATAAGCTAAATCAAGCAAGGTTGTTATTCCAACATGTTTGGTTCTTTATTCATGAGCAAGCCATAATTAAGGTAAAGCTTAATTAATGACAACTTACCTCAGATGTTACCTTATTATTGGAGTGTGACAGCGTAACACCTTGTGGTGGTCCTTTTCTGCTCGAAACTTTCCTTCTTTGGCCTCTTGTGTATCTTGTTCCTCATTTGTCTCCTTTATTACATCATCCTTTCTTTCTTATCTTTAAATTGTGCTTAGACCTTTTTGCTCCTCTCATGATTTTATTCCTACAATATTAGTTGACAACAGATACCCAAAGGAATACAAGTAATTGTAAACAAGGGTAGAACTGTCATGGAGCTTAAGGTTGCTTTTATGCCAGAAGAAGTTTTGATTGGATATTTTATATGCTCACCATTACTTTCTCTCTAGTTGGAAATTTTATGATCTTAAGTTTGATTTTAATGTATGACATTTATTAACTATTCAAACTTAGAGAGATAAAGTAATTGTGAGTAAAGGGATTGCAAAAACCAAATGTCGAGTGATGGGAGCTTGAGTAGAGGAAGAGTAATGTCGGATGATCTTTAGAGGAGTCGACCTCCCTCCCCCATGCTCGAGCCTTCCTGTCACTCGACACTTTAAGTGTGAAAGTTGAACCATCCTTGATCGTGTGTTGTAATCACCATGTCCTTACATGTTGTTCATCCTTGGTTTTACGCAAGGTTAGTGACAAAGAATACCCGAAGGGAACTAGTCCTAGGAACATGTTATTGTTATTTTCTTTAGCATGAGCCTTCATGTGCAAAGAGATTTTTTTTTTTTTTTTAAACATAAGACAAAAGTTGTATTCAAATATGGGATTTATATTCACTTACTTGTCTTTGATGTTCTTGTGGCCCATTGCTTTGTCCATCCACTTTTGTTGAGTGATAACTTTTCGTGATCGTGTTGTATGACACTCTTCTTCATCGGATAGACATAGCATAGACTCTTTTTTTTTGCAAAATATTAGTGGACACATACCCGAGGGAATATACAACATATGGTTGAAGCAGGGGTTGTTGTCCAAAGTTCATAAGATCTCATCTATGCTAATAGAAAAGGTGGTTCTTTGATTACTCTTAGCACAGATTTTTATTTATCAAATCTTGTAATTTATTTTATTTGTGGCTGCACTCTAGCATGTGGATCAAGGCAAAGGTAACTTGTAGCAAAAGACAGAGTGAATGATATTTGATACTTACAGTTCTTCCATCAATGATTAATGAACCGTGTCTTATGCACAAGGTTGGAGTTCTTCATATGCCTTGCTTCATCTCTCGATCTAAGTTTATCTCTTGACTTTCCCGATTTGGATTTGAGAGTTTTCTACAGGGGGTTAGTCCAACACAATATCCAATGTCTACGCAAGCAATTCTTAGTTCAATAACCAAACTAGACTCCATGTCTAATTCAATTAAGGAAGGCTATTTAACCTAAGCACCACGCTTAATTTAAAAGCCAATGAAAGTATGTGCAGTACTTCCAAACCAAGGCATACTATAGCAAACAATGGTAGCATCAAAACACTATAGAGATCTACCCAACTAGAGATGAAAGATCATGATCATAGTGAGATTTTTTTTTTTTTTTTTTTTGATGCAAACATGGATATATGCAAGGAATTAAACATGCAATGGATCTACTATGCAAAAACATAAAAGTGGAGTAAATACATGAGTTGATCAAGTAAACATGCAATGCAATGCAAGAAATTAGATGTCAACTACTCAATTAATTTATAGTCCATGAGCAAGACTTTCTCACCTTTTAATCATACTTACCACGATGTGCAGCTCTTATGTACGTCACTTGAGATGTGTGCATTGATTTCTTGTGACGGCGACTTCTTCTTCAATCTACAAATGGTTAGAATAATATACATATGAATACATACCTTTGAGATGGCAGGGTTCCAATGTATGATGAATCTTGAATGATCAGGCACCCTGGGTTCTTCAATCTTTTTGTTTTTCTTTTCTCGTGGAATCTTGTCGGAAAGTCGCAACGACATCTTTTGTCCTGTCTATTCCACAATTCAACAGAACAAGGATAATCCTACTAAAGCTAATGATACACTAAATTAGCGTACATCATGATCATCATTAAAATCTTTAGGCCAATTGCTTCCCCTAAGAACGGCACCAAAAAGCTTGTTGGCATTTGTTAAGTGCTAAAAGAATATGAAGGATTCGCAGCGCCTGAACACCTACCATTGTAGCTTTTCCCTAGGATAAGTATCTTAGAGTATCATATCCACAGGGAAGCTTTCGCTAGAGAATTCTAATAAGTCACAATCATGTATCCACTAACTTAGCAAACCAATAGACTATAGTGAGGGGGTAATTGATAAAGTATAAGTTAATATCAAAGCATAAAATAATAAACTAACTAAAATGTCAAAGAGAAACTAAACTAGTCAAGAGGTCAAAGAGAGATCAAGGTTCCTATGCACTTCTCTATTACTAAAGTTCTATGATAGCAATCATACCATAACACTTCGGGACATCGAACACTAGCCACGAGAAAGAGATGAGAAGGGGGCTAGGAAGCTCGACTACGGTCCTACAAACACCAACCCGAACGTGGTGGAATACGCCGCCATCGTGGCCGCCACCACCACACAGGGCTACCACAAACTATCCGTGGGGTTGGGTGCAATCTCAGGGTAACCTCTAGTCTAGACACTATGTCTACACTATCAATTACTACTCTAGCTACCATGAATAGCTAGAGCCCTCAATACTGAGGAGATCCCATGCAATAGCATAATAACTATACTTAACCATATATGTAAAACATGAAAGTAAATAAAAAAAGATAAATATGTGAATCGTAAGTCATCCAAAGATAAGATATGAAACATACCAAACTCTGTAGACATCTCCAGAACCAAAGTATAGTTCATCTCTCCTTTAGTCTTGATTAGATCTAAGTTAGATCTAATCTAATTCTAATTACATGTCTAATCTACTTCTAATTACTTTGCTAATCTTCTTCTAATCTACATCTAATTCACTAATCCCAGAGAGGTTATCCTTACATTGGGACACCTCTACAACTGAAGGACTAATGATTAGAATGAGAATAAAATGAATTAGGGTTTCACCCTGGGGTCAGGGGGTCTTCTTATATAGGCCTTGGCGATGAACGATAGCCCTTGGATCAAACCGACCTTGGCAACGGTGTAGATACAACCTCAAAGTCGATTACAAACCGACCTAGGAAGATGAGCCGGATTGGGCACTGTATCCCGGCGGCCGGCCTAAATGAGACTGGCGGCCGCCAGGTCTTGTGGCCCAACCGAGCCATGTTTCTCCCCGGTGTCTTCGGTACCTTCTAGAGTGTTTTAGTTCACATTTTGGGTTGAGTTACTTCACGGTCAAGGCTTGTCATTGTATGAGATGTATATTCTGGAACTTTCTCCATTCTTCTCTGCATTTATCTGTTAAGTTCCTGAAAATATATAAATCACCAAAGCTCGTGGAATTATGTTAGTTAAACCCCTAGTCTATGTTGATATTCAAATTATGCCCTTTTTCCATGTTTAGTCGACTAGTAATATTATGCTATAACAGGTGTCAACAGCTGTGCCATCTTGTTCTTGTTCCGATTCCTCCTTCTATTCTGAGTGTAAGGCTCCATCTTCTGTTCTAGAATATAATGATTATTACCTTGAGGATAAATAACAGATGTGTGTACCTTGTCCTTGAAAGTGAATTTCTCTTTCTTCCCCTTAATATTAAAAATAATCTTTGCATTGTCTGCGTAGATAATAGCTTTAGCTGAGCACAAGAATGGTCTTCCGAGTATGATTGGTGCTCTTTCATTCCTTCCAGTATCTACAACTGCGAAATCTGGCCGACATAAGAGTTTCGATTCCCACACATACATCTTCAAGGATCCCCTGATAACAAATTCATTGATCTCGCAAGCCGCAAGCACATATTTGTTTTCCAAAGTGGTTCACTATAAAGCTTCTCATAAATTACCTTGGGTATAATGTTGACGCTTGAGCCAAAATCACAGAGAGCATTGTTGAATGTGAGGTGTCCAATTTTGATTGTAATGACTGGTCTTCCTGGATCTTCCTTTTTAGATGGCATTGAGTCATCTAACCAACAACTCCCTGAGGTCTCTCTATAGTAACGGCCTGCATTATAGATATCGACAAGATTTGCGGTTTCTAATTCTTCCGGCTACTACCCTAACCTTTCCCCGATGTGGTTAGTGGAACGTATAACTGAGAAATCGAGATTCTATCATCTTATTAAAACTGTCTTTGATTCTTGATAGTCAAGAAAAACTTTCTAGACGAGTGTTGATAAGTTCAAGTGCTTTATCATTAGTTGCTATCTTTCTTGACAGATTCTCCATAGTTTTTCCTTGGTTAACAACCAGATCTCTCAAAGAAGGTTGATAAGTATTGAAATTGTTACCTTGATTGTTACCTTGGTAATTGCCTTGATAATTACTCGATAATTGGGCCTCTGTTGGTTCCAACCTTGATTCTCGGCGAGGACGGAAATTATTATTGTTATTATTGATGAAATTAATATCGTCCATGATCTATGGACAATTCTTTCCAATGTGGTCTAAGTTTCCACATTCTTCACATGTCATGCATGAGTCTTGGATTTGCATCACTGCCTTGGTTTGAGATTCTCTATCTTCTAGCTTCTTCATAATAAGGTCCATTTTAGCGAGATAGCATATCTACTTCTTTAAGCCGGTGCATTCCCCTCTTGCGAGTTTGACGTTCTTCACTCCAACCTTGGTTGGAAGCCATCTTCTCCACAAGCTCTGTAGCTTTTGTAATTGTAAGTGATAAGAAAGCACCACCACCGCAAAGATCCATAGTTTCACGAGCACCGAACAAGCCCATGATAAAAAGTCTCGCATCAATAGCCACTTCTCCATCCCATGGTGTGGACATTCTTCAAATATATTCTTGAAAACGCCCCATGCTTCGTGGACTGATTCATCATGCTTTGTTGTTGAAAATTTGATATCTTCCCCTCAAGGCATTTGTCTTGCCTATCGGAAAGAACTTTGCTAGAAAGGCCGTGGAACATATATCCCATGTTGTATTCTTATCTTTTGTAGCATAAAACCCACCGCTTAGCTCTTCCCAATAGTGAGAATGGAAATAGACGAAGCAAGATTGCATCCTTGGATACATCCTTCATAGTGAATGTCTTTGCAGATCTCCAAAAAGTGTTGGAGATGAGCACTAGCATCTTCATGTGCCTTTCCACAAAACCGACTTGATTGCACCATATTAATGAGCCCTAGCTTAAGTTCAAAGCCTTTGTCTCCAATCTCTATCTCCGGTCCAACAAGAATATTGTCTGTGGTAGGAGCTGAAAATTCACGAAGTGTCTTGGTTGCCATAGCTTCAAATTCGGATGTCAAATTTCTAGTAACTTGATGAACTTCCAATTCAGTAGACTTTGGTGTCTCGGATGATGATGATGATGATGGTAATGTAGGAGCTGGAGTTTGTCCGAGATTTGCTTTTGCCCACCCTGATTAATTTCTCGGGATCTTCAATCAAATTTTTACGGAAGATTTCTATTCATACAACTCCCCGCAAAAGATAAAAACAAAATAGAAAAAAAAGGGTTGAACCTGTTTGAGTATGTGATAATGGGTTCTCTATGCATTAGGTGATGTAAAGTGATCTCTCTTGTTTCCTTATGTGATGTGTTTATAGGATTTTTGGCTAGCACCCTTTCTAACTAGTAAGTCGAAACAATACCAACTTAATTAAGAATAGCTCTGTCTAAGTCTTGGCTAATACCCCTTCAAACTAGAAAGTTTGAAAAGAAGTACTAGAAAACTTATAAAGTTTTGAAAACAACATATTGAAATTAAGATATTGACTATGCTCTCCCAAACTAGGAAAGTTTTGAAAAACAAAAGTCAAGAAAAATTTATTTTTCTCGATAGACTACGCCTTCACGGCAACGGCGCCGAAAATGCTTGTTGATATTTCTAACACGATCCTAATTAGGAAGGCGAGAGAAATATATATGGGATATCTATCTAATCATGTTAGCTTGGATATGGGATTAACCTCATGATCCAACAAAGCGAAGTTAGGCGGTGTTAGTAGTGGGATGTAGCTTAGCCACATTATCCATAGTGGAATTAATCTCACCAGATATGAACTCAAGGTATACCACTCATTTCTAGGCATTACCTATACACTAGTCTGTCACCCTAGCAATAACGCTCAAAGAAATGCGGGGCATGGTATTTATAGATTGGCCTTGATAAAAGATTGAACATGATATCCGCAAGCGCCTTACATAGAAATACCAATTGTAGCACTTCACCGGAGTAATCCGTATCGTATTTATATTTTACCACGGGGAAGGGAGTCTATGGAAAGGTAGAGAGATAAGAACTATCTAATGATTTATATTATGATTTATTTATGAGATCATTCACTTTACAATATTATAATGCGAGTAGCCATGAGCATCAAACATAACTCAACAGGATAAGTCCAAGATAAAGATAAATAATATAATGATAATTGTCCAAGTCTAGTATTAAGCTATGCCACTAATATCATACAAGCAATTAGCATGTTATAAATTAGACTAGAATGAATATTCCTAAGATACTCTTAATTAATATACATCTATGAATACTACAATTAGTGCAATACATCTAGCTATCATGGCAAGATTAGATTACTTCAATACATGGCAAGTATTACCAAAGACAAGCAAGGACGAAACTTGTTCATCTTCGTAATTAAAAGCTCGACGTGTCCTACATTCGGAGGGTGGACTCCAAAGGACTCAACAGGGTCGCCACCACCCCGCGATCTACCGCACGACCCCGAATGTAGGGTGCAATTACGTATAAACGTTGTATAAACACCACGTTTACACATTGCTTATCACCCAAATAGTGATCATCTATATGAGTGCTATACAATTCCATGCATAAAATATAAAAGCAATCTTACCAAACTAAATATATTATCATAGCAAGCATAAACACATAGCAATAAGAATATAATAATTATAAAGATCAAAGCCATAACAATTGTATTCTAAATATAAGAGAACTTACAGATTGAATACAAGAGAGAAGTCTCAAGAACGATCCTTGCTACTTCTTGACTATCGTGAACTCAAGATGAACTTGATCTTCAACTAGAACTAGTTATGTAGCTAATCTACTTCTAGTATGAACTAGAGCTTAGGTCTAGACTTGGCTGGACTTGGATGAATATGATTGATAATGAAATTCGATATGAGCCTCAAGGTCAGCTGGTCTTCTTATATAGTACTTGGCGATGAACGTCAACCCTTGGATCAAACCGACCTTCAACAACGGCGTAGATACAACCTCAAGGTCGGTGGTAAACCGACATAAAAAAATGTGAGGTGATTGGGTGACCCCACCGGCGGCCGGCCTATTTGGCACCGGCGGCGCCAGGGTGGAGTGCCACCTCGGCTTCCGTCTTCTCTCGGTGTCCTCTCGGTATCTTCTAGAATGTTTTAGTCCACTTTTCGGGTTGAGTTGCTTCACGGATAAGTTTGGTCTTTATTTGTCTTGTGTATGTCTTGTATATTCTGGAACCTTCTCCATTGTTCTCTGCATTTTCCTATCAAGTCCCTGGAAAGTCACAGAATACCAAAACTCATGGAATTATGTTAGTTAGACCCCCTAGACTTATGTTTAGTCTTTGACTTTAGCCCTTAATTCATATTAAATAACTTAAAAATTTATAGTATAACAAGTGTCAACACCCATCCATGGGAGGCCTACAGGCCCTCGGGGTCCGACCGGTCGAACCCGGGATCCGCTAAGCGGCCCGAGAATTCTCATGGAGTGAGTCCTAGACCACACAGCCGACCCCCGCTCCGACAGGGGCATGGGCGCTCCACTTAGATTTCCCGTTATAACGCTCACCGGAGCATGTTACATTCGGCTTACAGGGCATTGTGGCACGTCTCCCCTCCTCCTCCCTCTCAGGAGGACGACAGAGGAGCGTATGAATCAAAGCCTAGGAGGTTCGGAACAACCTTGCGCACACAAGCGCGGGCTCTGAACTGCCCTCGTAAAACGGACAACCCTTGCACGACAAGCACAAATAATGGGCGGCTCAGGTCTTACCAGCGTGTAAGAAGAAAAAAGACCTCAGAGGAACTCAACATTCCTCCGAGGCCTTGGGGGCTACACCCGGTCGGGTGCGCTACCTGAGAACTATTCCTACGAAAGGAACTTACGATAACCAACCCCCAAGCGAGTCACATCACTCCCTCGGGGGCTCGGGGGCTACTGTCGGGTACCAAAATAATGGCTCCCCAAACATTCTCTACTAGCAAGAGATATAACGGCCCATCTTCATCAAAAAGAATCTGGCCCAAGACCACCAAAGGGCCAAATTCCCCCTAACACATCACAGGCCATGGGCTTGACGACAAGAGGAGACGGACCGTTGGCCACCCAATCTACAAGCTTGGAGGAATTGACAAGCATGTCACCTTTCGGCCTACAACGTGGCCCATGACGGCCCATCTATAAACACTTAGCCAAGAGGCTCAAAAACACCTGCTCGCATATGGACCTGCTACCCACAGATCGGCCCACAGCGGTCCAGGGAAGCACGAAAGTGGCCCATCACGAGTACTGTTGGAGTCATCAAGAGTGTGGAGAAGAAGGACCCAGGAGTAACAACCATACCAGGCTTGATGACATCAGCCACCACTCAGAACTATTCTTACTACAACTGAAGGGGCTCTATGTTGGCATTTCTTAACGCATTCAAAGGAAATAGGTATTAAAACCCATCCCAATAAAAGCGTCCGAAATGCACCGCCGACATTCCCAAGTAAACCACCATGTCGGTGATCCGAAATGAGTCCTGGCCAACGGGATAGATCTTGTCATTGTAGATATTCATCCGCAAAGCGCACGGATCTATCGTTGTAGCATTTCACCCGAAATATTCAGGGTATCGTTATTTATATTCGCCCAAAGGAAGGCATGTGATTGATAAATTAGCATGGCATTTGAATAGAGGAACATGTGTTTGCTTAGACCAAATTACTCATAACAGGGGTAAGTGAACAGTTCATAGATAGTGTGACACACACTTGAAAATCCACCAGCAAAAAGGATAAAGAAAATAGATAAAGAATAAATGAATAAATGAATAACCTAATGGAGTAGATTTAATGTATCTAGTCATGGCCATACAAACGAATAGTTAGCATCATATGCAAACTGATCTAAGCGTTGTTAGGTCTAGGATAACAGGGAGACTTCCTGGTTACCATACGGCCCGATAGGAAGCATTTACGAACTCCTACAGCACAGACGAACGTGGGGGGATTTCAAGGGACGGACAAGGCTGTCACAACCAAGCCGCCTACCCCCTCAACCGTGGCATGCACTCATATTTGCAGGTGTCATAATACCCGGGCACCATGCCCACATACTAGAGCACTACTCTTGTCCCCCCAGGGTCCCCACTCGTCGAATGGACGGACTAGAACAAGAGCAAACCCGAAGGAACAACAAACTGTTATCCCACCTCTAATCAAGTTAGGCATATGATGTTCGTTAATAAACTGTAATGAACATGTCAAGATCATGATATGTAAACTATATGCTAGTTCATATACCACTACAAGTGTACAAAACTATACTCTAGTTCATAAGTTAGGCAAAGAATAAAGATATAGGACTTGCAAATAGAAGAATGCTCCATAGAGAAGATGTATTACCAAAGCTCTTTCTTCTAGGAGACAAGCCCTCCTTGTAGCTCTTCTACTCCAAGTGTCTATTAAAGAATAAAGAAGAAGAAAGAAGAAAGTAGAAGAAGAGAGGTAGAGAGATGTATTGCTGGTTTGCTGGACTCCAAATGGTGTGTGTTGAGAGGGGGAGAGAGGGGGCCTATTTATACACTTGGAGTAGGGGCCTAAGTGCTAATTTACACCCAAACCGACCTGGTAAACCTTCCTTGTATGCGCAAACCGACAATCCCAAGGCGGTGGACTAAGTTTGGAAGGTGCACGAACCGCCTTCCCGGAGGTCGAGCCCGAACCGCCTCGGGGAGGTGCGCGCCGCACTTTTGGGCGCTACACCCCCGGCGCCGCTCGGCCCGTCTTGGCGGGTGTCGCCTTTCGCCTCGAAAAGTTGTAGGCGGGCTGCGCCGCCCGCATTTGACGCTTTTGGGTCGATTTGTTCTTTTTGGCTTGGATTTTGCAATAATGCGCTTTCCCGAAAGGCGTACTTTGGTCGATTTTCCACTTGTTTTTATTTTAAATCTGCAAAATAAAATACAATACGCTACAAGTGGAATTTATTAGTGATAAATGCATATGAACATAAAAAGGTTTAATTTTACTCCCTTTATGGTAGTAAGTTGACGGTCAAAATTTAGCGTTATTTACCGTCAACAAACTCCCCCAAGCTTACCCTTTGCGCGTCCTCGAGCAAAAAAGAGATAAGTACTTGGTTGTTGATCGAGGAGTTGCTACAATGCTGATTACGTTTTACAAGTGCCGGGGTTATAATAAGATTTTCTACCAAAGTTTGAATAAAATGGCACATCTTTTTCTTACCCTTTATTACCTTTCATCGTAGCGGGGCTTTTCAGCTTTTCTCAAAGCCTTGGGCGGTTGCCAGATAGAACGGTTATAACAGAGGTGCTTATCTTTCATCCTTTTGATCAACTTTTTATCCGGGATTTTATTTAGATAATATTTATTTCTTTTTCGAGAATGCATGGGCTTTATCGCTATGTATATATATATATATTTTTTTTTGGAGAGGTGGGCTCTGCTCGCCCTAGGCTTTTGCCTTTTATTTCCTCTCTTTTTCTCTTTTTTTTTAGAGATGTGGGCTCTACTCGCCCTCGGACACTTGTCCATTTTTCATCTCATTTTCATTTTTTTTTTTAGCATAGCCCAAAATCATTTCTCTTTTTTTTCAAAACATAGGTTCCCTGGATGTTAAGTTTCTCTTTTGGATGAAGTCATAGCAAATCCATCTGTACCATATCATATTTGGCAACAACTTAGACGGATAGAGCATATGCAACCCACATGAATCGGGTTTTTTTCAGGATAAGTTTTAGAATTAGCCACTAAACCCAAACTCTAGAGAACTTCTCGAATTATAAACTAGGCAATGTGCAAAGCATAAAAACAGAGCAACTATTCATCATTTCAACAAGGGAATAAGACTAAACTTTTTTTATAGCTCATATGTAAGCATTAGGCACAAAGAAGAGCTACTTATTTTATTTTTGGATTTTTTTTTTAAGTTTTAGTTTTTAGTTTTTTTTTTCGATGCAAAGTTGCTGAAATTTAAACATGCTAAAATAAAATAAAAATTGATGGAAATAAATATGCAATGCAATGATACCGTGGGGGTCCTCCCCAAAGCTATCTCTGAGGCCTATAGATCGGGATCGAAGCCTTGGAACCTCCGTAATGCTTCTTCATACAAGCATGGCGAGCAGCCATGTCGGACTCTAGTTGAGTCCATCTTTGCCGGCTCTTTGCTCCCGCTTTTGCCGCCATTGTCCGGTATGTTGTACATGGGAATTGAGCGTGTGCTCAATGTTCCTAGTGCGGACATCGAGGTGCTGCAGCTGGATCCCGATTGCTTCCACCCCTTGTGGTGGCCGCCTCAGGCCGAACCGGGTGGGGGCATATCATCGGAGCTGTCATCCAAATCATACCTGTGGGCTCCCCATGCTGCGGCATCTCCTTCAGGCCACTCTGATGGTGCCGGTGTCTGAGGCGGCAGCTCCCACCTAGGATCATACCCGGGTATTATCCCTGGGGTCCCCATAGGATGAGGCCATGCGCCTGGAACACCGGTGGTGTGGCCGTGGCGTGAAGTGGGCCCCATGGGAGGAAGATCCGACTTCGTGTCTCCTGCGTGAAGAACCGACGGGGTATCTTTCCTGCACAAGCTATCAGCAGTCTCGAGCTCAAATGTTAGTGATCGGCTTTTATACAACTATAAGTCCGGGTTAGGTAACCGAACTATAGTTGCATAGCCGAGAAAAATATGACCAAGCTCGCCGAGGAAGGTAAAACCTTAATTAAATGCCCCCTGAACTAGGCTGCGCAATGTCAATATTCCCCGGGTGTGGAGATGTGTTGGTATTTCTAAAGCCACTAACTAGTAATGACAATTAGAAAGAATATCGATGTTGCTTCGATAAAACTAAAAGAAATATTCATTGCGCTTCATAGCATATCCTCGAACAAAGTTGTCATCCCTATAGTTAAACTACTAATATGCAAGGAATAGAATATTCATGCTATGCTTTGATAACTTCTTAATAAGTAAATAAACAATTATAACTGGGTATCCGCAAGCGCACAGATATGAATATACCATTGTAGCATTTTAACCGGGAGTAAGATCCAGGTGTGAATTTATATTCTACCACAGGGAAAGAAGTCTTCTATCATGAATTAACTATGCATAAGTGCTAAACATATTAATCAATTAATCTAGTCATCTCTCGTGTGCAAAGAGTTAAACTTATCAAGTACTTAAACAAGGATCAAGGTTCACAATAAAGATAATGATAAAGTTCTTGATAAACAGATTTAACCATAGTCATAGAAAGTGTCAAACAATAGGATGATAGCAATTCATAGGCTAGCTAGCATTAGAAACTCCAATATATAACTCTAAACTATAAGTTAGGATCTACTCAATTAGTGCAATACATCTAACAATCATTGAAGAAAGACTAATTAAATCCGGACATGAGGACGTAATCCATGAAGACTAAGGCCGAAACTTAGAACAACATGAATAATAACATCCGCTAGGCCTACATACGGGGGATGGATTGCAAAAGGACTCAATGGTGTCGTCACCACCACGATCTACCACACGACCCGGCACATAGGGTGCAAACGCAGTAAATAAGATCTAATCACCATGATTACATCATCTCTACCACTCACCCTCGGATCTAAAGGATGAGCGCTATACGAATCCATGCAAGAACATAACAGTAATTCAACTATGCTAAATGTGTAATTAAAGTAAATACTAGAACAAATAATCTCGAATATAAACATGATCAAGATATTCATATTAAGCATGTGTCTGGAACTTGAAGACTACTTACAATGAAGAACTTACAAGAACGAGGCCTGATCTTGAGCCGGCCTCCGACGATCCGGAGCGGATTTCTCCCTTCCTACTAGTTCTAGTCTTGATTGCTACTCCTCCTAAAGTGATGTTTCTAATGACTTGGTATTAAAAATATAATTGTGATTGAGATCTTGATTGAGAACTCTATTGATGCCTAAAGGAGGGGGTCTAGGGGTCTTTATATATGGGTCTTCGTCTGTCTCTTCAACTTCAGCAGGCGATGTGGTATTAATCTTGAATCAATCCCGCACTTCTACCGTCGCCCTCGGATCAAACCGACATCAAACAACCGGTTTAGATCGAGTCTTAGAGGCGGTGGAGGAAGGTTCCGCAGACCGGACCGTGTCGCCGCCGGGGGCCGATCGGCCCCATTATTGGGCCCGATCGGCCCGGGGGGGTGTCCCCTCGGGTCCCGCCGTCGCCGTGGCTTCTTCGGAGTCTTCTAGATGATGTTTTCTTCGGTGTTAAGTTTGGTCCACGTCGGGATTAATCCGCCGATTAGACTTGTTCCGGAGTTGGATTGCGTTACGTTACGTTGGTCGTATGCCACGTCATTTCGCTGCTTTTTTCGATAAGTCCCCTCGCAAATCACAACTTCACCAAAACTGATGGAAATATGTTAGTGACACCCTATTCTAGGTTGTTATTATTATTTATACCCTCTTTTAATGTTTAATTAATTAATAATTTTATATGATAACAGGTGTCAACAAGATGTACTCTATCTGTTGATTTTCTAAAGCCCCAATCGCAAAAGCGAGGCATGTGATAAGAGACGTGCAGGTGACAGGAATAACAGGCTTTGAAATAGTATGTATCATATTCCTGCACATTTCTACCACTGGGGCTACTTTAATCTTGTGAACAACAGCATAAAGTAATTTTAATTCAGTCTCATTAACCCATCTCACCCCGTGTCTAGGAAACAAAGTCAACGAGATCCAGCGGTGGATGAACCTAAGTGATGGGTGTTTGGATCTCGTGAGTGGCGAGGTTTAAAAGCTCCGGCCTCATGTGCACCGGAAATTTCCTCCCAAAAGTGGTTTCGGACAAAGCCGGGAGAGCAAAGATCTATGTTCAATGCACATCTACAATAAAAACCCCAAAGAACGAGCTAGGTTCTCCCATGTAACATGATATTGTGTTCCAAAAAAAGACGGAAGGAAATTCCTAGCTGGTCCTCTACTAGTGTGCACAAAAACTGAATTGTTAGGAGGCGAGAACCTTCCTCCTCGAGAGGGGGAGTGTCCTGCCACCCAACTGCTCTCCATAGAATAGGGAGTTCTTCGTCCATACCTAACTGTTCGAGGAGGTCGGAGTCGATCCCGGGCGTGTGTTGGAACACACGATCCTTGAGTAGGAGATAGGCTTGCATCTCCCGTCCTTCCCGAAGGTCGAGGTACGGCGCGTCGGCCGTCGATTGTCGGGGAGCTTGAGCTTCTTCCTCCCCGACGGGTGCAAAGATCATCTTGCATGGGAGAGTCCTCGAGGTCGAAGTTGAGGGCGGAGCTTGTGCTTGTATGGCGTGAGCTTTGCCTTGACGACCGCCTCAACCCGCTGAGGATCTTTCCGGCTTTCTTCATGATCACTGCAAAAACGATTGAGCAAGACCTCGGGTGTGCAAGGGTTGGTTGAAAGTATGAACTTTCACACCCGTAATCTTGCTTCGGCACAATGTTTTTGTGGAGAAAATGGAGTGTAGAACAAAGGGAGAGAGTGTGAGAGCGAGAGAGAGTGAAAATGAGATGTGTGCACTCTCACACCGGTGCTCGGGCTATTTATAGCCGAAGCGCACAAACCGAGGGCCGCTCCACACGACGGAATGAGGCGGTGGCGAAATTTGAATTTGAACGGCGCGGGGGAGGGGTGCGGCCGCACCTTGAGGTGCGCAAGCACCCCGCCCGAGGCCGAATCGGCCCAGCTTTGGTCGGGCGTGCTCACGGGTTACGAAAACTTTGTCCCCCGATGTGCGCCGTCCAGATTCAAATTTCTTCTCCCCTTTTTCGAATTTCTCCAAAAATTTTCAAATATAAATTTATTTTAAAATAGAAAAATTATTTTAAAATTATTTTTGTATATTCTTTTTGTGTATAAAATATTTTTCTTTTATTTTTCATAAAAGAATTTATTTTATTTATGAAAACTTTTATTTTAGTTTTCAAAAATATTATATTTATCATATATAAATTTATAATATATATATATATAATATTTTTTTTTTTTTCTTTACCCCATTTTTTTCTTTTTTTTTTTTTTTTAGATATACCCCATTTTTTTTTTTTTTTTTTTTTTTTTTGCAGGTTATTTATAGTCACTGTCTCGACTTTCCCCTGCTTATTGGCGGGGAGGTACTTGCTTGCTCGGGGGTCTTGGAGCTAGAACCTTCAACATTCCACACCGGTCTTGCCGATGATGGTCGCCGGGTGTGTTGTTGCTTGTACCCGATGAATGGGCACTTAACCGCCTTGTCTTTGATGTGGAAGACGATGAAGCCCTTCCCCTGCACCGATGTCGGCTTTGGTCAGATAGAGGAAACGGTCTTCCCGTAAGGAGAGACACATCTTCTTTCGGGCCTATATCCGGATCACGAAGTTCGGCAGGATGTACTCATCTTGGATCTTTATCGCATGTCTTCCAAGATCCCCTCCGGCCGCCTTGTTGATTGATCGCGCCATCCGGAGGACGAATTTGGCGGGGGTAAGTGTCCCTCCATGAATTTTGTCGAAGGTGGCCTTGGACATCACGTTGATATCGGCCCCCGGTCACAAAATGCGTTAGCGAATTTGTGGGGGCCAATGGCACGATTAATGATCGGACGCCCGTGGTCTCCCTTCTTGGCGATAAATGGCGAGTCCACGGGGGATCTTCTTCAGCTCTTTGGGTTGACCGAGCCTCGGAGATATCATGTTGACTCGACTCATGTGGGACCTCGGGTTGCCACCCGATCCCGCCCAGTCGTTAACCGGCACTTGAGCGCGACAATCGGGCCACCGTGTCTCTATCATCTTGTTAAAGCCGAAGCCGGTTCTTCACAGTGAAAGTCAACCCTTCAAGCTTGTTATTCATGCCCTCAAGAATCTTGTCTTGATGGCTCATCTTTTTGGTGAGGTTTTCGTTGATCTTTGCCCGGCCCATTACGGGTCCTTCGGTGATGGCCGACCGTGGTTATAATACCCCGGTTGCCTTGGAATGGTGGCCTGGAACTGGTTGTTCCAGCCTGCTGCGGTTGACGATACCCGTTCTGTTGTTGATGAAGGCAGCTTCTTCACGGGTCTCAGGGCAGTTGTCCCCTGAGTGGCCAACCTCACCACACGTCTCACATGTCATGTGAGCGCCTCGTGGCGTAGGCCGGGCGCCGCTGGGTAGTAGCATCCGTCTTTGCGCTCTTCCGATCTCTTCAGCCAAAGATCCATTTTTGCGGCAAGCATATCCGCCTCCTTCACGGTGTGCATGCCTTTTTTTGTGTTTTGGCCGGGGGCTCGTCTTCGCCCCACTACGGTTTTGCCACCATTTTGTCAATCGTGGGTTGCCCGATCGATGGTGAGCGATAGAAATGCGCCACCAGCAGCGGCGTCGAGGTGCCCCTTGGATATGGTCGTGAGACCATTGTAGAAATTCTGGAGCACCAGCCAGTTCTCCATCCCGTGGTGCGGGCATGCTTGAATGTACTCTTGTAGCCTTTCCCACGCCTCGAATGGGTTCTATTGGGTTCTGGCTGGAAGTTGGCGATTCTCCCCTCGGGGCATTGGTTTTGCCCATGGGGAAGAACTTGGCGAGGAACGCCGCGGAACATTTGTCCCACGCATCGACGACTTCCTTGTCCTTGTAGAACCATCAAGCTTCGCCGCCTTCCCCACAAGGGAGAAGGGAAACAGGCGAGCCTCGATGACGCCTGGCCGCGACATCTTTGATGACGATTGTATCGCACACTCAAGGAAGTGCCGGAGATGAGCGTTTGCGTCCCCGCCGGCAGTCCACGAAATGGACTGGCCCGCACCATGGTGATCGCCCCGAAAGACGGCTCGAAGTTTTTGTCCGTCCACGTTCACCGACGGCCCGGTGGGCACGTTGGTGACAGGGAGTTGAGAAATCGCGCGCGACTTCGGGCCATAGCTTGCGGTTCGATTGGTGCGGGGATGTCGGTCTCGACTGTCGGTGTTCCGGCTAAGGAAGAAGCGGCACGAGACCGGCTCTTCCTTAGGAGTGCCTCTGGATCGGAGGTGAAGTTTTCCGGCAGGAGGAAACCTGACATACACTATCCTGTTTTCATCCACAACAGGAGAAAACATAAAAGATTAGCCTGTATGAGCAAATGGCATCCACGCACACAAGTTCATATTCATAGCCAGCTATTTATTTATTTTTTCACAATGCCTTCCCCAAGAACGGCGCCGTAGAATGCTTGTTGGCATTTCTTAACGCATTCAAAGGAAATAGGTATTAAAACCCATCCCAATAAAAGCGCCGAAATGCAATGCACCGACATTCCCAAGTAAACCACCATGTCGGTGATCCGAAATGAGTCTGTCAACGGGATAGATCTTGTCATTGTAGATATTCATCCGCAAGCGCACGGATCTATCGTTGTAGCATTTCACCCGGAAATATTCAGGGTATCGTTATTTATATTCGCCCAAAGGAAGGCATGTGATTGATAAATTAGCATGGCATTTGAATAGAGGAACATGTGTTTGCTTAGACCAAATTACTCATAACAGGGTAAGTGAACAGTTCATAGATAGTGTGACACACACTTGAAAATCCACCAACAAAAAGGATAAAGAAAATAGATAAAGAATAAATGAATAAATGAATAACCTAATGGAGTAGATTTAATGTATCTAGTCATGGCCATACAAACGAATAGTTAGCATCATATGCAAACTGATCTAAGCGTTGTTAGGTCTAGGATAACAGGGAGACTTCCTGGTTACCATACGGCCCGATAGGAAGCATTTACGAACTCCTATAGCACAGACGAACGTGGGGGGATTTCAAGGGACGGACAAGGCTGTCACAACCAAGCCGCCTACCCCCTCAACCGTGGCATGCACTCATATTTGCAGGTGTCATAATACCCGGGCACCATGCCCGCATACTAGAGCACTACTCTTGTCCCCCCAGGGGTCCCCACTCGTCGAATGGACGGACTAGAACATAGTGGGGGACAACCGCATTGAATGCTACTGCGTCGCCAGTCACAGTGACAGGGCAATCGATTGCCTGGCGATTCGCCTGCCCCGTTATCTCCTCGCGTACCCCGTTGATGGGACGTAAAGAGACGGGTTAGTTAACACACCACCCAGCACAGGGAACGACGCCGGCACTGTTCATCTTCCAATGCTACGTCTCCCCGCCACGTCTCCAATAGCCCTCGGGGCTGCGACTCGCCATCACGACGCTTCCAAGGAAAGCCCACTCAGAACAAAACTCAAAGGACCCCTTTCGGGTCCTTGGCTCCTCTTCCAGCTGCTGGACACGTACGCTGAGGACTTGAGGACACGCGTCCACAACCCCATACTCCAGTTGGGTCGTCCGAGCCCAGGCCTCGGACATGCAGGCACTTGGGGGCCCGGATAGTACACACCTTAGCACTAGCATCTGACACGTAATGTAACACCATCACTCTCCTTCCTACTATTAAAGGAAGAGTAATGACCCGCTAACGAGGATCGACTCTTTAGGCTTTCACACTTAGACACAGCAATCCAGGGGTTGAAGGCCTACTTCACTCCTCATTACTACTTGTAAACGCTTCGGTTGAAGTGCACATTGGTGCGAGATAATACAAATTGACACACTGCTGGACGTAGGGCCTCATAGCCTGAACCAGGATAAACCCTCCTTGTTCATCTCGCGCACGCCATCTGGTTGGGAGCGCACAGCCTATAAATTTATTGCCGGTCCTTGAGACACCCCGTTTCTCCAAACACCGACATGTTTCCACTCGATCCATTTGTCGTTTGTCTTAACAACGTCAGCCAGGTTGTGGTGAAAGCGAAGAAACTGTTATTTGTGGCACAGCTGCAAAAATGAATGCACTGAAACAGAAAAAAATGGAACTGGCTTCTAGTATGTTATTAGTGGATCAGCCCAATTGGATCCTTGGAGCCGTAGACTCTTCTCTGTAGCCCAGGACTTTGTGTAGCATAAATCAAGGCTGACTCAGCTCCCTTGTGCTTTTCATTTCCTTCCTTTCTTATCGGAACTGCACGTAAAGGACCACAGAAATGATAGAATGCCTACATATTACTTTATAAATAAATGTAGAAAGGAGGAAAAATCGTTTTATCTATGCTCACGAATCACGACTGATCACACCATACCATCGACTGTGCACGACTCTTGCGGCAAAATGAAGCACGTTATCGGACTCTGCTCTGTATCAGCATGACTGCATTGAGGCTGCAAATTCAGATATCAGGCTGCAAATTTAACAGCAGTATCCACAGTATAGGTCTACAGCAAACAGCTTACTGCCTCTCAACCTCGCTAGCCTCAACGGTCTCCGACCATTCTTTCTCGGTGACTAATGTCTACGCTCCGGCTAACCACCATGACTCGCCAGCTTTCTTGGCGCAGCTTCTCGTATCCCGCACTGGCGCAGCTTCTCGTATCCCGCACTATAGGTACACAGCATAGCTTATACCCCTAGCACATTGCGTAACCTCTGGCATTCACAGTGTTCAGGTGGGCATAAGCAATTGTCTTTCATTAATGAAGTACTGCCATCAACAAGGCAATGTCCACTGAACACAGAGTAAACATAGCCTGTTCACAAAGCAAACGTGACAGACCAAAATATGCTCGATTTCTAGAGAACACTGATCTGTGATATTGCAGATTTAAATTTCTGAGGTTTCTTTTGTCATTTTTCGGTGAACCAGCTTGGCTGCGTGTCGTGCTTGTCGGAGAAGGTGAGACCAATCTTGATGACGACTTTGAGCATGTCGACGTTACCCTTCATCGTGTCGGAGAAGGTGAGACCAATCTTGATGACTAATCCAAGGAACATATCTAGATACTCCAGTCACTAGTTGGCTTGAGAATTTTAGATTCGGAAACTCGCTTCTTCACAGTAGGAGTTGAGTATCTTATTTTCGGTTCCTCGATTCGGTGAGAGTGCTTCGTGATTCGTCGGCTTTGCAGTGACCCGTTGTGTTATTAGAGAACATCCACCCACTAGTTGGGTCATGGATATCACGGTGTTTGGTTTGTGTGTTTGATGTTGAAGTTGGGATGGCGGCCAATTATTTCGAAAAAAATTTACGGCTCTCATTCACCCCTCTAGTTGCCATTTTCGGTCCTTCATTAGCCTTTTAGCAAGAGGTTATGTTTACCTTTAAATAAGCCAGACCCCTGCGATATTAATGAATTTCATGATTTTCAACGGTTTCTCACTGCAAAATAATTTGAACAGTTGATTCAAATAATTATGTTTTTTTTTTAAATCATCTCAAAATCCAAAATTTTTGTTCGAAAGTCGGTCAAAATTTCAGCAATTAACACACTCAAACATATTATTGTCTTTTCCTTCACCGGTTCATAGCAAAACTCATATTGCAGATTAGTACTACCTGCGGTCCATTTTGTCTGGCGCATACACATATCAAGATTCAAACTTTAAAAACTTTGACCAATAATTAGGCTACTAATTGTTAACTATTATAATACGAACTTTGTTTAATTAGATTTGTAAGGAGATGTAATATCCAATGATTATAAGTATATAAGCATACATAATATAATATAAAGCAAATGAATTGATAATACAAACTTTGTTTAATTAGATTTGTAAGGAGATGTAATATCCAATGATTATAAGTATATAAGCATACATAATATAATATAAAGCAAATGAATTGATAATACAAACTTTGTTTAATTAGATTTGTAAGGAGTTGTAATATCCAATGATTATAAGTATATAAGCATACATAATATAATATATAAGCAAATGAATTGTCAAAATGTAGTCTAGGAGACCGTGTCATTCTAACTTGCACCAGATAAAATGGACCGGAGGGAGTACAATGCTAGAACTTACCGTTGTCATCATTTTCAGTTGAGCTGCTGGTGCTGTTTTGCTCGTGTGGATTTTGATAGCGAGCACCCAAGTTAGTTGCTGCTTCGAGTCGATCAAATTTTCACTTATCTTAACAACGTCAGCCAGGTGGAGGTCCAATGCGAGTAAATTGTTATGTTGTGGCACAAATTCGTGTAGTATGTTAGTAGATCGGGCCATTTGATCCTCTAAGAGACTGTTCCTTATTTGGCCCAGGAGTCCAGGACTATATGTGGGCTATGTGCAGCCCAAATCTAGGCTGACTCAACTCATATACGCCCATTGTGATGCGAATTGGCTTGTAATACAATGGTAGAACGATCCAGTGCGACGCTACCCACCAGGGTTCAAATCCTGGTGTTCGCACCTTTTCTTGGGATTTTCCCACGATTTTCCGGCGTTATGCATTAAGTGGTAAGCGACGTTCCCGTCGACGACGAGGCGCCTACGGTGACTTCGAGAATCTCCAGATCTGCCGGCTGCCCAGTCCTTCGGAGGTGCTCATAGGGGTAGGGTTTGCGTGCGTGCGTTCATAGGGGTGAGTGTGCGTGCGTGTTGTGAGTGTCTACGTTGTACTGTGTCATTCTAAAAAAAAAAAATACGCCCATTGTGATTATATTCCCTTGTGCTTATCTTTTTATAATCGGAACTGCATATAGAGGACCGCAGAGGTGATAGCAAAACACTTTGTTCAATTCCTACTGCCTACATTACTTTACTAATACGGAAAGAAGGAAAAATCTTTCTATCTATGTTCACGACTCTTGCGGCAAAATGAAGCACGTCATCCGACTCTGCTCTGTATCGGCATTACTGCATTGAGGCTGCAAATTCAGATATCAGGCTGCAAATTTGACAGCAGTATCCTCAGTACAGGTGCACAGCAGAGCGTATACACCTAGCACATTGCGTAACCTCTAACATTCACAGTGTTCAGGTGGGCATAAGCTATTGTCTGTCATTAATGAAGTACTACCATCAACAAGGCAATGTCCACTGAAAACAGAGTAAACAGAGCACGTATAAACCTCATGAAGATATGCTTGCTTGTCACCGGCTAGTTATTAGTGATTAATATGCCGAGCGGCCAGGCAATCCTAGTCCTGTTGTCCATGCTTACCCCTTTCTGTATTGATTAAAATCATCAAAACCTCATCATCAGGCTTCAATCTTCACAAGATGACCCATTGCCATAGCACTCTACTTTGGGACAATTTTGAGTGTCAACAATGACCGTGTAGTAGACTGACACCAGCTCCAAGCATTTGGCAATACATGGACAGCAGACAGGACTACCCAAATGATCCCAACATCCGGAGATCGACCAACTTAAGCCGCAAACTCCTCCCACCGAGGATCACCACGCAAAAGGTTGAATCTCCGAAGACTGAAATAAACATCGTCATGGAAAAATTACCATTATTAGTCTAGCATTGTTGATTGATGAAGGTCAATGGAAATGAAGTAAACTAAATAGTTGGATGAATAGTGTTGGAACACATAGTTGTTGAGAATGTCAGCTTTGCATACATGTAGGCTTTCGTTTTAACCAGTAGCTTCTTGGGTGCTTTGAGTTTTGGAGTAGAACTTTTGGATGAAAGCCTTGCCGGGCATCGTGGAATTACAATCACTGGCAGTGGTGAGGCTTTGGCGCTACGCTTCTTGTTAGAGGCATTGAGACAAGGGGGCCTCCTACCTCCTATGGTTTTGGTTGAAAAACCTTGGTCTCTCGGTTAGCGATGACATAAGGCCTCCTGCCACTTACACGCCTCAAGTTATTTCCTTGTGTGTTGCATCATGAAAGGTTATTCATCTGCCGCTGCTTTGGTGGCTTCATGGGCTTTATGTTATTGTGATGGTATCGCGTTGTTGCTTCCCTTGTGAGAGTTTTTAGTGCCCTTTGTTGTATGTTGCATCTTCTTTGCTAATACATGCCCGGCAAATTTCTTGCACGTGGTATTCCAAAAAAAGATAATCAGTGTGGATTACCTTCAATAAATAATGTAGTTAGAAATATTACTGTTATATACTAAATAGATCCCAATGATGGTACGGTACATGTGTAGGCAATACTCCAAGGAATGACGGGAACATCTATGCTGACAATCGAATGGGCTATGGCACAGCTGCTGCTGAATCCGAAGTCATGAACAAGGTGAGGACGGAGATCGACACGCACGTCGGGACAGCTCGGCTGGTGGATGAATCGGACATCGCCAGCCTCCCGTACCTACAGTGCCTCGTCAAGGAGACCCTCTGCGCCCTGTGGGCCCGATCATCCCTGCGCACGAGGTCAGGATGCAAGCGGAGAAGCACCCGGAGAAGGCACTGTTGGTACGGATGACAATGGCCCGCATCGATTAGTTGCTTGCATTTACCTGCCAGGCTTTGCGGAGAAGGCAAGCAGGATTGAGGACGCCTGCCACAGCCTGCGCCACTTGGTACAGCCACTGACGTCATGTTTTTGGGCGGCATTTGAAGCAGCTATCACCACCAAGCAGCGATGGCAAGTGAGCAACAAGCCATTCCTGCCTTCCTGGTGGAGCCTGATGAAGCGGCCATTGTCATCCGCACCGGCGGAGCGGCCACATCTTGAGCATGCGCAGCAGGTCGTGACTACCACCGCCACCACCACAAGGTCTGTGAAGCGCACTCCAAGACGTCCGTCGTCATCAGCAACGGTGCTTCTACGAGCAGTGCAGGGGTGACCGTTCTGTGGACCATGGGCTGTGGCCGCAGTGTCCGCAGAGACGAAGACAAACACCGCCAGCTGGGACCGAAGAATATTGGAGTAATATAACACGCGGCCACAGGCTCCAATTGAACATAAGGTTCATCACACCGAACTTTTGTATCTAAACCCTAGACTAGAAAATTTCATAATCTTTCGCTATCTTGCGCGTTGGAATCTTAGGATAACATTTTTTTGTCAACTCATTATTTGTGGGTATGATTGATGACATGTTTTTATATTAGAACAAATAATATACAGCATCCAAGTTCCTAATATTGTTTGTCTAGAAACAAAAGTAGTAATAATATGTGTGATGCTATATCTATTGTCTAGATTTATTATTTTTACAATATATACCATTAAAAATTGAAGATTTCTTCTTACCTAAATTTATGATCTAATCAAACCTCGAACCGTAAACTGAAAATTTGAATAGATTCTTATATAATATAATCTAAATAAATGTACTTCTAAACTTATTTTTATTATATTAGAGTCTAGATCAGGTCATGATTCATCATAATAAACTATAGCTTTAAATTTCTAAAATTCCAAAGAAAACATATACAACATAAATAAAATTTTAACATTCTTGTCCTTATTTTTTATTTAGTAGTAATGTTTGACAGCTTTTCTTTCTCCCATTGCAAAGCACAGGTTGGTTGATTGGGTATTTTTTATAAATTAAAAATTCGACAAGTATACTATCTATTTTTCTAATATTAAAGCATGAATCGTGTCTAATATATTAGAACAGCGACGTGTGTCAAAGCACAGTCTGGTTTCAAGATGCTGAAACACATAATAAGATCAATAAAATTTCGAGCCACAAGTTCCATTGCCGCACGGGAATTTTTTTGCTAGTATATATAGAGATAAAGCAACAAATTTTCTGGTTTTATATGCATTTGCAACCAAATCGACAAAAACATATTATGAGGTACGTACGTGCATATAAAAATAATTTATTTGTTTAGCACTGTCGATTGCTCAATTTGGTTAGACAATAATGGTTGTGAGGCCAGGATTTCAAACTAGATGCCTAGTTCAAGTTTTGGTTGGGCACTAACCTGGACACGTACTAGACCAATTATAAATTAAAGTCTCCTTAATCCAGCACCAACCATTCCAACTACCACCGCGGATAGTACTAGCGGTCCCCAACTATATAGCGACCGTGTCCTCTGGTACTCATCAGGACCCCCGCAACACAAGCAAGTAGGACCCAACTGGCAACTAGTGTGCGCATCGACCAGATCACCTCAATCCGGCCGGCATCCGGCACGTACGACGATGGACGCGGAGGAGGCATCGTTCATCACCGCGCAGGAGCTCATGACAGCGCACATCGTCTCCATGACGCTCAAGGCCGCCATGGAGCTCGGCCTCATCGACGCGCTCACCGCCGCGCCCACAGGCACGCTGCTGACCGCAGGAGATCTGGTCGACCAGGCGCTGCCTAGGCCGGTGGCCAACAAGGCTGAGGCCACGGCCGCAGTGGACCGGATGCTGCGGTTCCTCGCGTCCCACGGCGTCGTGACATGTTCCACCCAGGAGGGGGCGGCGTTGCCGGACGGCAGCAGCACAGCGCTCCGGAGGTATGCAAAGGGACCAGTCTGCCGGTGGCTCTCCACCAACAACAACGGCGAGGGGTCGCTGGCCGCCCTCGCCATGTTCGGGTTTCAGCAGCCATTCTTGAACCCCTGGCAGCATATGGCGGAGGCCGTGGTGTCGGGCGGGGTGGCTTTCGAGATGGCCAACGGGATGCCGGCGTTCGAGTACATGGGGAAGAACCCTCAACTGAGTGCGGTCTACAACCAGGCCATGTCCCAGCTCTCGCTGATCGCCTGCCGCAAGATGCTCGACCGCTGCTGCACCGCCGCCGTGTTCGATGACATCCACGTCCTCGTCGACGTGGGCGGTGGCGCCGGTACCACACTGGGAATGATCACCTCAAGGTACAAGCACATCACGGGCATCAACTTCGACCTGCCTTTCGTCATCAGCCAAGCGAAGCCAATCCCAGGCGTGGAACATGTTGGCGGGAACATGCTCGACTATGTGCCCAGCGGCGACGCCATCTTTATGAAGTCCGTGCTGCACCTGCTGGACGATGACGACTGTGTGAAGCTCCTCAACAACTGCTACCGCTCGGTACCGGCGGAGAAAGGGAAGGTGATGGCCATGGAGACGGTCCTGCCAGCGGCGCCGGAGACGACCCAGGCCGGGCGTTTCCCATTCCAGTTCGACATGATCTGCTTGCTCAGCGGCTTGAAGGGTGGCAGGGAGAGAACGGAGCAAGAGTATGCAAGGCTCGCCGCGGAAGCCGGCTTTCGTGGACCCATGCGGTCTACTGCTGTCTTCGGGGGTTACCGGCTGCTTGAGTTCACCAAGTAGCTACCTAGAACAGAAATCACATCACGAGTTTGGAGTTCGGCGATCTATAAGTCTCGAGCGACAGATGACAACTCAATCAATAAAAGTTTGAAGATCTGAATAATTAATTCTCTGGGGAGCTGGATTAATATTGGGTTTTTACTGACGACACGAGGATTTTTACTTTACAGGCATCAGTGGCGGAGCTAGAGAAAGACTAATGGGGGTGCATTTGCCTTTGTGGGTGTAAAAGTTTGTAATATGTGGGTGCATATATGGTGAAAATTTGGGTCTTATCACTGTTTTTTTTTAAATGTCTTCTATGTAGCTCCGCCCCTGACAGGCATGGTAAATAGACATGGATTTTTACTTTTACTGAGGACATGGAAATTAAATATATACCGTAGGCATGGTAAATAGACATTGTTCCTACATAGGACGCATGGTAAATAGACATTGTCCGTATCAAGAGCACAGAGATATGTAAGAAGATGACCGTGTAGTAGACTGACACGAGCTCCAAGCATTTGGGAATACATGGGACAGCAGACAGGACTACCCAAATGATACCAACTTCCGGAGATCCACCAACTTAAGCCGCATACTCCTCCCACCGAGGATCAAGAGGCAAAAGGTTGAATCTCCGAAGACTGAAATAAAAAAATCATCAAGGAAAAGTAATTTTGATTAGCATTATTAGTCTAGCATTGATGATTGATGAAGGTCAAAGGAAATGATGGAATTCAGCTGAAACAATCAACAACAGACTACCCCTCCGAGGTGTCTGTTTACCGTTGATCTAAATGTAAACTACTATTTCTCAAAGAAAAATTAAATGAGTACATATTACCTCTTCTTATACGAGGTAACAGAAGAAACACACAATAAATACATAAAAGAGTTAAATGCACCACATGCCCTCTGAACTTATAAGCGTGTGTCACATAGGCACACTTTAAAAATGCATTTCTGGCCTCCTAAACTTATTAAGTGGTACACAAATGCATTTATGCCCCCTAAACTTGTCAAGTGGTACTCCATAATCCCTTAAACAGTAACTTTTGATATTTTTTCAAAAATTTTTTTAGAAATCTAACTTAAGAAGCAAGGAAGGGCTACCTAGAGAGCTCTAAAAATCTTAATATTTTGTAGGTTGGTAGAGTGAATAACAAGGATGATAATGGCATAGAGCATGCTAAATTTTTGACCATGGTGATAATAGCTCGGATAGTCACGCATCATTTGGGATTTTACTATCACTAGTAGAGAACAGACTTTCAGTTTTAGGCCATAGTCCCAGCCATTTTTGGGCCCGGGACTAGAGAAGGATTTAGTCCCGGTTGGAGCTACCAACTGGGACTCATGTCCCCTGCCCAATGAATAGTGCAGTAGGCTTTTCGCAGCAGAAACCTTTAGTCCTGGTTGGTAGCTCAAACTGGGACTAAAGGTAGACATTCAATTCCGGTTGTTGTTTCCAACTAGGACTAAAGTCTTTTATCCCGGTTTGGGGTTCCAACTGGGACTAGAGTTTCATCATTCAGTCCTGGTGAGCTCTACCAAACGGGACTAAAGGTCCCCACTATATATAGCCCCTTCTATTGTCCCCAAAGTCCGAGACATACGTCAATTATTCGTCTTTGCTTATGGGCGTGTGTTCATCCATGTCCTTGCTTGGGGGACAGTAGTTCTAGCTCGAGGCCATTGGCTTCATCTTCAATCTTCGAAAGGTTAGCAACTTTATCTTCCAATCTTTCAATGCGAAATATGTAGATCATTCCAGTTTTAGTAATAAACATAGAAATATGTGGTTGTTTAGATCAGAATAAAAATGGTCGATTTTATTTTTATTCGTTATACAAGATTTCTACATGAATGTGTGTATCTTAACACATTTTATATATGTTTTCTCTAATATATTTATATATGATTCTTGCAATGGTAAAATATGTACATCATTCCATATTTTAGAAATAAACATAGAAATGTGTGGTTGTTTAGATTATATAGGAATAAGAATAATGGTCGATTTTATTTTTTATTTATGATTTTTGTAATATATTTTAACACATTTTATAATATGGGGTTCTCTATATTTATTTCAAGCATTTGTCCATTCTCTATCTATGTTCTTCCCGCCCACGCCATTTGCGCCGCCGCCGAATAAGGCCGTTCCATGTGGGCTTGATCCGTCTATAGTATGGAATTTTTTAAATTTTTACATATATGCTAGCTAAATAATATATATATATATATATATATATATATATATATATATATATATATATATATATATATATATATATATATATATATATGATTGTTGCATATGTCACGAGTATATTGTTGGTGGTCCTTAACACATATTTTATCGCCAACTATATTTATATAAAACATGATAAATAATCAATAAAACTCTAGAATAGGGCTTATGGACTAATATTTCTACAAGTTTTGCTATATTACATGTTTTGTAGGGACAAACCTGAAAATGGCCAAAGTACGTCTTCCGTAAAAGCGCAAACAAGCAAAACATAGACAAGCCCGAAAGCACATAAGCGAATTGGACCATTGCACCACCAAACCCACGGTCTAGGCCCATCATGCAAGCAACCAGAGATGGTGGGCCACGAACGGCGCTAGCTGGGCTCCGCCCGAACCCCGAGTCCGGCCAGGCCCGAAGCAAGGCAGTTCGCGCCCAAACTTCTCTAGCGGTATCTCGCGTGGGCCTAGGGGCGGTGGCATGCGGGGAAAGGGTCGGTTGTCCCTCGAAACCGGGTGAACCTCCGCTCTCCCCTAGAAGTGAGGTGAACCTCCCCTCTCCCAAGGCACCTCTCCTATATAAAGAGGCCATCCCCCCTCATTCAAGACACACCACACCAAGGAGAAGAACACAATACACACTTGAGCAACATTCCAATGGGGTTAGGCCCTAGCTGGCTATAGATTGAGTAGCGGAGAGATGTGAGGGAGAGAGCGGGGAAGTGCCAGACTTGTCGGTGTCTCCCCGAGCTTGTACCTCTACGGGCATCTACTTTGCGCCTTAGCGGGATCGTGGCTAAGTAAGTATTCGTGGTTCATATAGTCTTTTATGTCTATTGTTCATTAAGCTTTACATTATTCAGTTGAGCTTTACCTTTACTTATTTGCGGGTTCGTCGTCTGCCCCTGTGGCGGATGCTCGAGTAGAGGACTCCTGATAAAGACGGATGTTCTTGTACGACGCTAGAGTAGTAGTCGATAGTGTAGACATGGTGTCTAGGCTATAGGCTACTTTCGTTTGCCTTGTAGCCCAAGGTAGTGAGGTAGGCGGCATGTGGTGACAGCCCTGTCCGTCCTTAGTACTCCTCCACGTTCGGCTATGGAGTAGAGCTGGAGGCTGGCATCACCTGGCAGACCAGGTGCGATTCGGTGCCCGAAGTGAGCAAGTAGAAGTAGAGTATCGCTATCCTTTAAGACATAAGAGCTATAGGAATCCATCTCTACCTTCCCTTCTCTACCCTTGTGTTGTCCTTGGACGAATTAGCTAGAAGAGAATACCTCCGTTCCCTGTGGAAATACGATCTGAATACTTACGGGTGAAGGCTACAACGGTAATTCCGCGCTATGCACTTATTCCCGCTACGCTAAGAAATACCAACAAGCTTTTTGGCGCCGTTGTTGGGGAACGGTTGCTATCTTCTTTGAACCTAGCTTGTCCTCATATATTTTTTTTCTTCTTTTATCCTTCATTTTTATAAAAAACCAAAATAGTTATTTCTTTTCCTTTTTCAATCATGAAGCCAACTCAAATTCAAGATCCTTCTGCTTCAAAGGGGGAGTTCATAGAGCCACCATCTTTTTCAAAATCAAAACTTCCATCCAGCGATGAACTCCATCCTGGTTTAAAAGCCTATGTTCGGGCACAACCCTTCTCAGGGTTTGTTAACAAAGATCCTTTTAGCCACCTGCAAGTTTTCGAGGAGATATGTTAATGCCTGTGCGTTCCGAGCATGACACAAGAAATTCTCAAGTGGAAATTGTTTCCATTCTCCCTTACGGGGGAGGCGAAACAGTGGTACACTAATGTCGTAGGAAGTGCGAATGGGGATTGGAAAGAGCTTAGAGACAATTTTTGCCTTGCATTCTTCCGATCAACACCCTACCAAGGGCAATCCTCGATTTCGAGCAGAACGAGAAGGAATCCATAAGTGCAGCCTGGGCTAGATTTTCAAAGATAATACATGATAGCCCAAACTTGTCATTACCCAATAGTATGCTTTTACATCTCTTTTGTTCGGGTCTTGACATAGATGTCGCCCTATGCCTTGACATGACCACCAGAGGGTCGTTTACACATAAAACTATGGCAGAACAACGGAAAATCCTTGATCACATCCTAGAGAAGCATGCTTCTCTCGTTGTAAAACCCAAACCCTGCCAAAACAAGGGCATGTCAAGCTTTGAGAAGCCCTCATCACCCGAATCCATACCTTTACCATCCTTAGGATCGACCGTTGAGACCTTGCCCAAACCACGAACACCAAGATGGGGATCCACAAGCCACGAGCAATCCACTGGACTAGCCAATTGCGATCTCCCGCGGGAAGGCTCAAGAACCCCTCACAAATCCACCGGCGTGGCCTCAAACAATCACCGATCGAGCTCAACACCACCACAACTCCAAGCCGCTAGGGAAACCGAGCAAATTCCCAATAGAAACAAGAATCCTGCAGCTCCTCCAGAAGAACAAGTGCCTCTAGATGCAATGATCAAGCAATAAGCACTTGAATCTCACTCAATCTCACCAAGATTAGCAATCAAGCAAGAGAGAGATGAGTGGAGGGGAGTTTTCTCGACTCAAGAGGATGTTAGAATGATCAAGTGTGCAAGAGCGGAAACAAAGAGCTGGTCACACCCCTATTTATAAGCCCCCAAAGAAATAGAGCCGTTGGGTACGAAAATCTCCATAGTCGGCGCGCGCCGCGCGCCAATCGAGCAGCGCCGACCACGGCGCGCGCCGGACGTGCCAATCGGACATGGCGGCGGACGCGTCCGACGCCATTCAATGAGCGAGCACAACCACAGCCGTTGGCGTCCGGCGTGGCATCCGGCGCCACGCCCGGCGTCCCGGTGCCCGGCTCCCGCGTGGACCTCTTCGGACGCGTCCGGCGCGCGCCGGACGCGCCGCAGAAGCGTCCCGCGCCACGCAGAGAAGCGCGCGCGGCCAGCAACCATCCAACGAGCGCCGGGCGCCGAGGGTCCAAACCCTAGCGTCGACACATGGTTCGGATGCGGCCGCCGGCGTCCGGCCGCAAAGATCCACAAATTTGATTTCGTCGTGTCGTCATCGCCTTCTCTTCAAACCAAGTTTCGCCACTTGTCTCATGTTGCCAACATGCCAAAGTACATCTCCATAGCATGTGTGTTAGCAATTTGCAAACCATTTCCCAAGGGCGAAGTTAGTGCGCTAGATTCTAATGCATATGCAAATCAACATGAATCTAGAGGCACTTCAAATTCGGATTAGCTATGGTTTTTCCCTCTTGATAGTCGGCTATCTATCCAAAATGTGATCACACTCTCTATAGTGTCTTGATCACCAAAAGTCAAAGACCTATCAAGTATACCTTTGCCTTGATCTCTGGGTCTTTGCTTTTCAACGAGTGAGCTCGACGATCCATCATGTCCATCATCATAGTCCATGTTCATGATCATGTAGCTCTACACCATCCAATGCTATCCTATCTCATAAGCACACTTAGAGTAGAGGATTAGCATAATAGGGTTGCATCAATTGCCAAAACCAAACATGAGATTTCAATCTCCCCCTTTTTGGTAATTGATGACAACCTTTCACAAAGATATGAAATAAATTCAATTTGAACTTGAATTGCTTGTCCAAAGCATTTTGGTCATGAAACAAAGTTGGACAAACATTTCAAGGTTCGGTTTTGGTAATAGTGGCTCCCCCTACATATGTGCTTCCATGTGTTTGGTTCAATTTTGGCACATATGTAGATAGAAAAATTTTGGGGAGAGACAATATTACCAAAGAGGTGCTAAGGTTTATAGAATGGACCTTTGAAGCGTGAATTGGAGTGTCGATATATACCATCCTTAGCATCCTCGTAGCTAGACATTCATCAAAACTCAACATACCCCATGAGATCAACATTATAGGCATAATATGTGAGCAATGTTTAGATACAACCTATGCATGCTAGTAAATCATTTCACCATTCATAGTCTATATTTCTAGCATACACCAATCAATCATGTATATTGAATTTTAAATTGCAATGCAACACTTCACCATGATCATGCACATTCAAATGCCACAAATAGTCTATGAGCTTGCTCCCCCTATTTGTGTGATCAATTTAAAACAAAAAATTGACCCCTTTCCATCCATCTTTGTGACTTATTTCTCCCCCTTTGTCAACAATCACCAAAAAGGTGTAAATAGAGAGAAGTCAAGTCAATCAAAATGAGATCATAAAGTGGTTCAATCTAGAACACTTGCCTTAACATGTAATTAGGTTTGAACCAAGGACAAGCTTCTTCACACCTCATAGAAATAAGGGCTATCTTGACCATGTTAAATTACACATCATGAGCTCATTTTCTAGATTCAACACTAGGATTGGAAGCCCACAAACATGTCATATGCCACCACTAGATCATATAAGCATAGAAAGCAATAGTGGTGCCACACATACATTGATTTGATTTTCCATGAATGAGCCTATCAAATGAAGTTATGACTAGATGCCTAAACAAGTCCTTAGCATAGTATGAATGCCATGACAAACAACTTTTACCTTGCTTTGTCGAAGGAAAGGCATGTCATATATGTGGGGTGCATCAACTCATGTTGGAGAAATCAAGTATGTTCAATTCTCCTTTTAGCATGCAAAATCTCTTCTCATCAAGTGGCTTGGTGAATATATCGGCTAATTGATCTTCGGTGCCAATTCCTTTATGCAAATATCACCCTTTTGTTGATGATCTCTAATGAAATGATGTCTAATGTCAATGTGCTATGTTCCTAAATGTTGTACCGGGTTTTGTGTCATCTTGATTGCACTTTCATTGTCACAAAACAAAGGTACTTTGTTGAATTCGAATCCAAAATCCCTCAAGGTAGATCTCATCCAAAGCAATTGTGTGCAACAACTTCCCGCACTAATATATTCGGCTTCGACGGTAGAGAGAGCAACACTATTTTGTTTCTTTGAAGACCAAGAGACAAGTGATCTTCCAAGGAATTGACATGTTCCACTTGTACTCATTCTATTGATTTTGCATCCTCCATAATCGGAATCCGAATATCCAATAAGCTCAAATTTGGATCCCTTTGGATACCAAAGTCCAACATTTTGTGTGTCTTTCAAATATCTCAATATTCTCTTTGTTGCCTTGAGATGACTCTCTCTAGGAGAGGATTGATATCTAGCGCACATGCCCACACTAAAAGCTACATCCGGTCTAGAGGCGGTGACATAGAGTAGGCTTCCAATCATAGACTGATATTGCTTTTGATCAACCATGTTGCCTCCTTCATCTTTGTCCAAGCTTCCATTAGTTGCCATTGGGGTTGACATTGGTTTTGCATCTTCCAAGCCAAACTTTTTGATCAAGCTCTTGATGTACTTGCCTTGACTAACAAATGTGTCATTCTTCAATTGCTTAACTTGAAGCCCAAGGAAGTATGTGAGCTCTCCAAGCATAGGCATTTCAAACTTTTTTGCCATCATCTTTGCAAACTCTTCATAAAATTCTTGATTGGTTGAGCCAAATATGATATCATCAACATAGATTTGCAACACAAACAAGTCATCTCCACTCTTCTTGGTGAAGAGAGTGGTGTCAACCTTTCCCATCTTGAACCCCTTAGAGAGGAGAAAATCTCTCAACCTCTCATACCATGCTCTAGGTGCTTGTTTCAATCCATACAAAGCCTTCCTTAACTTGTACACATGGTTGGGCTTCTTTTCATCTTCAAAACCGGGAGGTTGTTCTACATAGACCAACTCATTTATGAATCCATTCAAGAATGCACTCTTCACATCCATTTGATATAGCTTGATATCATGTGCACATGTGTTGACGGTCGTTAACGTCAACTTTTTATTATGAAATAATAGAACATTTGGGAACAAGAACAATAGAAGATAGGTTTTATACTAATGAATTCCACGAGTTTTGGTACATACTCAATTTTGCAGGAGAACTCCGAAATATTCCAGAATACCAAAGAAAAGAGGAGAAATAGAGAAACAGAAGAAAAGTACTAAATCAGGGCGATTAGTATAAATACCGGGGGTCCAAAGGACAAAAGAAGATAGCTAGGTGGGGCCGGGCCCTGCCACGAGGGATCCACGTGTCCTCGCTTCGGAACCTTCCCACAACCGACCTAAGGAGTAGATCTAAGCCGTCCAATCAAGTCGGTTTGATCTAAGGGCTAAGATTCATCCCACCGGCCTATATAAGCAAGGGCAGGGGTACCCCCTGAAACCCTAATTCATTATTCTAATTCATTATTCATCCCATCTCATTGATTAGAGAGGGGTCCCAATGTGAGGAACTCTCTCTCTTCAATGTAGATCTAGGGTTAGACTTTCCAATGTAATAGATTAGATCTAGTTAAGAGTTAGGGAGAGCGGAGCTGTGCTCCTGGTTACGAGGAGTCTTCGAGTTTGGTATGTCTTGTATCTTTACCCCACAAGATTTATGCTTAAATATATTATTCTTCTCTATTTACTTTTATGCCTTTCAATTATATGTTTAGTATAGTATTTATGCCTTTGCATGGGATCTTTGCTCGTATTGAGTTCTCTAGTTATTTATGGTAGCTAGAGTAGTAATCGATAGTGTAGACATGGTGTGTAGACTATAGGTTACCCGAGGTTGCGCTCAACCCTCCTGTTAGTTGTGGCAGCCCTAGGGGTGATAGCTCTATATGGCCTTTGTAATCCACCACGTTAGGATTGATGCTCGTAGAGCTTTTGGCAGCCTTCCCCAACTACTTCTTCCCGGTCTTTCTCGAGTTGGAAAGGTACTTTATTGCTCCAAAGTGCATTTGTATTATTTCTATATCTATCCATACTTCAGTTATCTTAGAACCAAAGTAATAGAGAAGTATTTAGGATCCTTGATCTCTCCCGTTGTCCTCTTAATTAGCTAAGCTATTCATTTATCGTAGTATTCTTTTAGTCATGTTTCATAGATTACTTTTATGCATGATTGTTAGTAGTATTATTTATATTTATCATTTAACACTTACCCCTCTTTAGTCTAGTTGGTTTGCTAAGTTAGTAGATACATGATTGTGAATTATTAGAATTCTTTACCCAAAGCTTCCCCGTGGATACGATACTCTAGAATACTCTCCTAGGGAAAAGCTACAATGGTGTTCTCGTAAACTTGCAGATTTCTTTATTATTCTTTTTTAGCACTAAGCATATGTTTCTCCAAAGTCAAGACCGGAGCATATGTTTCTCCAAAGTCAAGACCCTCAACTTGTGTGTAACCTTGCGCTACAAGTCTTGCTTTGTTCCGCACAACAATTCCATCTTGATCTTGCTTATTCTTGAAGACCCATTTGGTTCCAATCACATTGTAGTTCTTTGGCCTCTCAACAAGTTCCCAAACTTCATTTCTCTTGAAATTGTTCAACTCTTCATGCATAGCATTTATCCAATCTTCTTTCTCCAAAGCCTTCTCAATTGTCTTTGGTTCTTCTTGTGACACAAAGGCATAGTGTGCACAAAAAGAAGCTAATCTTCCTCTAGTTATAACTCTACTATTTTTTTTTGAAAACTTATAACTCTACTATTGATGACACCAACAATTTGATCTTGAGGATGATCTCTTGCTATGTTTGAAGGTTGCATCACTTGAACTTGATGGCTAGGATGAGATGGTGTACTAGCTTGTTGATCTTCATCATGAGAACCACTAGTGCTTGCTTCATTTGTACCAATTTCCACACTAGTGTTGAGTATTGGAGCATCATCATCATCTTCTTCAATTTGTCTTGGCCTAATGTCCCCAATGTCCATGTTCCTCATAGCACTTTCCAAGTTAGAGCCTCTCACAACATCATGATTTTCAATTTCACATTGAGAGCTTTGGGTTTCATCAAATTCCACATCATGAACTTCTTCAAGTTGACCACTACCCAAGTTCTATACTCTATAGGCCTTGCTTGTGGTTGAATATCCAACTAGGAATCCTTCATCACATTTCTTATCAAACTTGCCCAATCTTGTGCCTTTCTTGAGAATATAGCATTTGCAACCAAACACTCTAAAGTAACCAATGTTGGGCTTCCTTCTATTCAATAACTCATATGGTGTCTTGCCAAGCATTCCATGGCAATAGAGGCGGTTGCTACAATAGCAAGCCATGTTGATTGCTTCGGCCCAAAAGGAATGGCTAACATTGTACTCACTAAGCATAGATCTTGCCATTTCAATCAATGTTCTATTCTTCCTTTCAACTACACTATTGGATTGAGGAGTGTAGGTTGGTGAGAATTGATGTCCAATTCCTAGATCATCACACAACTCTTCAATTCTTGTGTTCTTGAATTCACTCCCATTGTCACTTCTAATCTTCTTGATGGATGTTTCAAACTCATTTTGGCATCTCTTGACAAAGGATTTGAATAGCTCATATACATCACTTTTGTCATGAAGAAAGAACACCCATGTGTATCTAGTGCAGTCATCCACAATCACAAAACCATACTTGTTTCCATCAATGCTAGTATATGTTGTTGGCCCAAACAAGTCCATGTGCAATAACTCAAATGCTTTTCTTGTACTCATTGTGCTCTTTGGTGGGTATGCATTGCCATGTTGTTTGCCGGCTTGACATGAGCTACAAGGTTTGTCCTTCTCAAAAGTGACATCATTCAAGCCTCTAACCAAGTCATGCTTCACTAACTTGTTCAATTGCTTCATTCCAACATGACCAAGCCTTCTATGCCACAACCAACCCATGCTAGACTTTGAGAGCAAACAAGTTGTCAATTTGGCTTCACTAGAGTTGAAATCAACCAAACAGAGATCACCATGTCTAAATCCCTTGAATATCAAGTTTGTACCATCAACACTAATCACTTCAACTTCTTGACTAGAGAATATGCATTTGTAGCCAAGATCACAAAGTTGAGAAACCGACAAGAGATTGTAATCAAGACTATCAACTAGCAACACTTTTGATATGCTCTTTTCTTGTGTGATTGCAATCGTTCCAAGTCCCTTGACCTTGCCTTTCTTGTCATTGCCAAAAGTGATAGAATCATACTCATCAATGGCTTTTGTGCTAATAGATTTGAACATACAAGAATCCCCGGTCATGTGTTGAGTGCACCCACTATCAAGAATACAATGCTTTCCTCCGGCTCTATAATTGACCTACAAATGAGAGATCAATACTTCTTAGGTACCCAAACTTGCTTGGGTCCTTCAAGGTTAGTGACCAAGCTCTTTGGTACCCAAATGGCTTTCTTCCTTGAGCCCATCCATGGTGCACCAATAAACTTAGCATGAACACCACTCTTTCCCCTTAACAAGCATATATGAATTATTAAGCTTAAGGGAGGAAACATTAGCATTTTTCTTGTTCATGCACTTTTGCTCTACATGACCAACTTGCTTGTTGCAATAACTACCATTGTTCACAAAACTAGTCTTGTGAGAAACAAAAAGGCGGCCTTGCCCTTCTTGGGGTTGTAGCCCAATCCCTCTTTGTAGAGAGATGCTCTTTGGCTGTAACACCTGGAATTTTTATATTTTTAAAATAGAGTCAAAATGATTTAATTATATATTTTTGGTGCTCATGAAATATAGGGAAAATAATATTTTCATTTAAACTAAAATTTATCTAAGGCTTAGTAAAATGTTTGTTGCATTCATGCTCTTGCATTATTTTTATTGAGTGATAAATGAATTTATTTCGAGTCGATTTTTCTTCGCTATAAAATTAATAAAGAAATAAAATTAATAAAGAAATATTAATTAGAGAATTATTGTTAAGCAAAACCAAATTATGTTTCCACAAGCTCAGAAATATTTAAATAAGATTTAGTAATTAAATTTGGAAGAAAAGTGAATTTTAAATAATGTTATTATTAAATTTGAGCTTGGAATAAATTGCTTTTGCTCCAGTTATAAAGGAGATTAAAGATAAAGCCTCTGCCTTCCTCCCTCTCCTAGGCCCACAGCCCAGCCGGCACCTCACCTTAGCCTATTGCCGCAAGCAGCAGCAGCACCACCGCACGACCTGGGGCTGGGATCCTCGATCCACCATCGTTGGCACACTGTGGACCAAGCCCAGATCCGCGTCTCGCGTGAGCAGCACGAGCCAATGCACGGGGACGTGACATCGTCCGCACGGACCGGTTCTACGCCCGCGCTCCGCATCGCCGTACGTCCCCATCCTCGACAGGCCACTTCTTCCGCCCGCACGCCATGGATCTGCGAGGATCGCCATGGCCGCCTGGCCATGAAACTCGACAACCCCGACCTTGCCCTCTCTGCCTATAAGTACCGCGATCCCTTCCCGTTTCCCTTACCGTAGCTCCGCCGTCGCCAATGACGCACTCGCTGCCACCGTCTGCATGCGCCATCGCCCTCGCCAATCTCTCACAGAGCAGCACGGAGACCGCGCCGCCGCGGCAGGTCGAGCGGGATACGGCGTCATGTACGCCGGTGCCCCTCCTCATCGAGGACGCCACCCTCCTGATGTCATCGAACAAGCCGCTGCAGACCACGGCCTTGCCTCGTCGCGGCAGCAGCACCGCGACCGTGGCCACGTCGTGGACCTCCGCACGACGCCACCAGCGTGAACGCGCCGGAGCCATCCTCCGTCGCCGTCCGTCGCCCTGCCTCTCGGTTCTGTTGCAGTCTACGAGAACCCCTCCGGATGATGCACGGTGAGCATCCGATCCCAACACACCAGTCTTTGTTGTCTTTAGTTCATGGTTAGCTTAGTTTAGTTCGCGCCGGCGAGACGTTGCTGTCTACCATGGCGCCGCCGTGCACCAGTCTGTCAGGATACTGCCATGTGGGACCAGGATCAGGACACTGTCATGTGGGTCCAGGCCAGATGGGCAAGTTGAACAAGCACCAAGCTGTCTCCGGTGGGGGGCATCTGCTACTTAAAGGAGCAAAGAGGTCACGAGAAGGCATGAACCAGAATAGTATCAATTATCTCTGCATTTATCTTTACTTGTACTAGTTATAGTTACTGTTCATCTTCCTCCCATCTCCCTTCCCTTTCCCCTCTGTACCCAGATTCTAGAACCTTCTAGATACTTCTGCAGTGAGATTAGTAGCCCAGATTGAGGGTTGCTAACAGTGGTATCAGCTCCGTCGATTCTCGGCATGGATTCCTCGACCCCCTTCGACGAGTTCCTCAGCAAGTTCAAGGAGAGTGAGGCCCGGTGGGAGGAGCGCCTCTCCAAGTACCGGGAGTGGCGTGCTGCCGCCGTCGAGTCCCTCTTCGTCCGCGAGCGGACCCCTGCGGCGCAGTTCGATGCCGTGGTGGCGTCCGACAACTGGGGAGGGCTGTTCGACTACGTCCCGGACGAGCGCGTCTTCGAGCCGGAGGTGGAGCAGCTCCCCGTCGTCGCTCATGTCATTGCCGACAACTGGGGCAACCTCTTCAACGGCGTCCCCAATGAGCCCGTCACCGACTCCTTCCCGGACGTGTTAGTCTCCAACGACTCCGACGCCTTCCCCGTCGACACGGTGGCCATCGAGTACACCTCCACCGATGTTGTGCCTGCCTCCGTCACGCTCTTCGTTTCCCCCGCCATCCGGGAGATGGAGCCGGAGGATTCCCAGCTCCAGATCCAGGAGCTCGAGAAGCCACCTCCGCGTACGCCAGCGCCTGAGAAGTTCATCTCCATCGCCCTCAACGGTGCGGCCACCGAGGAGTTACCGCCTCCAGATCCAGACCTCGAGGAGGAGCTGCAGCACGCCAACATCACGACTCGCGAGGCGGCGCTCGCCAGGCGCAAGGACGGATGCGTGCTCCCCTCACCGAGCGTGGCCGCGTCTCCGCGCCGACCACGCCTCGCCGCCCGCGCCCCCTCATCGCTCGCTTCCACCGTGGCGAGCCCCTCCGCGTCCGCGTCGCCCTCGCCGGCCGCCGTCTTCGCGCCCGACCAAGCGGCGTCCACCGCGACCGCCGAGTATGGCGAGTTCCTCGACTTCTCGCCCTCCGCGGGCGAGCTCTTTCGCCGAAGAGGACGGCCGCCACGTCTCTCGGGTCGATTTCGAGGCCGCCGACGCGACATCGAGCCAAGACTCGGGCGTTGCATCTCCGTCTTTGTATTCCACGGAGGCCACCACGGCGTGTGCATGCACGCCGCCATGACGCAGCACCGGCTCTCCCACCACCACCACGCCGGAATGAGGCAGCGGCTTCACCAACCCCTTCTCCAACACTTGGAGCATCCTCGCTGGCCCTGGCTGCTGCTTGGAGCAAGTCATGTGCTCCCACCGTTCATCCAATGAAGCCAGTACCAGTACCGACCACCATGTGTTCGATGCAAGTCCGCAATAGCTTTGAGTGCAGAGTGTCAGCATCTACATCAGTGAACACTCTTGGGAATCTTGACCAAATGCTGAATAGGTACATCACCGACTCTACTCATGCATACTACATTGGTGTTGTTACGTTCTATTTAGCATCCGAGATATATGGTGGTCAGAAGTTGTTTGGGAGATTGTCACTACATGGCGATTCATGCTGCTACACCTTTATTGGCTTGGAGATACATAGTGATATGTTGATGGTTGGTTGTACTTCATGTTCCATCAACATACTATTGGCCGATATGAAGTTCCCTATAGAGTTCCCCAATATTTTGCTCTCGATTGGTGATACTGCTGCATTAGTCTTGCGTCCAGTACTGGGAAAGAGTCTAGGAGAACGACCAATGGTGTGGCCATCTTTCACCATAGCTCGAGAGTTTAATGCTAGAGTTGATTATAGTCCCAGCAAAAATCTTCCATGGCCACCTTGGGCTCGATGCCATTTCTTCTTTATGCCTCATGAACTGCTACTGCCCTGGGACTGCATGATGCTGGCATCAGTAAGCATTCAGAATGTACCAACATTTGATTCTCAGTGGTATGTGTTGGCTCAAAGGCAATTCATTATCAGAGTTGTGATGCTTGTCATGGTTTTCCAAAGCACAAGTAACAAGCCTGTTGGCGCAGTTGAGTTAGCTGAACTTGCGGCAATGGTTGCACAGCCTCTGAAACCAGAAGCTCTTGTTGGTGTTGCTGCAGTCCATAATGTTGACAACGGTCATATGATTCATATCCCTATGCTTATCCATTCACTTGTTGCAAGTGATTGCACAAACATTGCTCATGGATTCAAGATAAGTGTTGTTCTTCTTCTCTCTGGTGGCCATCATGTCCAGATCCACACGTTCAATTTCAGCTCAAATCCTGTGCATGCTATATCTGAGATCTGTGATGGCAAATTTCCATTCATTGATGCCAAAGGCTCCATGCAAGATGGATTCGCTCAGCGTACAGATAGCTTCCTGAGCATTGTGGTTAAGGAGATTCAGTTGTGCATTGAGTATGTTGACAATGGCGTGCTACTTAGTTCCATCAAGTCTGATGAAGAGAGCGGGTTTCTGGTCACTTTTTGTTTCAGTTTGGTTGCTGTGCAGTACAGGCCTCCATGGCCACCACCTATTCTGCTTGAGCTGTTGATTGATGGTGTTCATTATCAAGTCAATTTGCAGTGTTATAATGGGGTCATCTTGCACTTGTCAGGAGATGAGGATCTTGTTGCAAGTTCACCAGTCATCAGCAATGTACTACTGTACTTTGCTTTGGTTTTGTCTTCATAACGTGCTGCACAACACTCCCTAGCTGGAGGCAAGGCTTGCACAACACTCCCTAGCTGGAGGCAAGGCTTGTTTTATTGATGCTGGCTGGAAGTTATACCTCGTGCATCTCATCATTGATAGAAGAGCTGGGCTACTACTTGGTGTTGACAAATGGGGCCTGGTTATACTACCTGCATACATTCACCAAGGAGTGTTTCTGGTGGATAGTGTACATGTCATGGTGGCAGTCACATTGGCTGAAACTGAAGCAAAACTTTGGACCTTCCTAGTAGTGGTTTGGCTTTCTAATTGGCTATGTTCTCGCTTGCTCTAGAAGCCACCATGGGAGCTACCTGCATTAGTTGAAATCATAGATGTTGACCTTGATGGTGTGGTCGATGATGAGGAACATGAGCATGAAGAAGATGCTAACCCTGCTGAATCATTTGTGCTGAATGCTGCTGCTCCACATGCACAGCCCAAAGATATTGGACAACTTTCCAAGACGGAATTGAAGAAACATGTGATCGTCCAGTTCACTTGGGATCCCGGTGGCTCCAAATTTCTCCATCGGCTTGGGGGCAAGCCGAATTTTAAGGAGGGAGGAATGTCAGGATACTGCCATGTGGGACCAGGATCAGGACACTGTCATGTGGGTCCAGGCCAGATGGGCAAGTTGAACAAACACCAAGCTGTCTCCGGTGGGGGGCATCTGCTACTTAAAGGAGCAAGGAGGTCACGAGAAGGCATGAACCAGAATAGTATCAATTATCTCTGCATTTATCTTTACTTGTACTAGTTGTAGTTACTGTTCATCTTCCTCCCATCTCCCTTCTCTTTCCCCTCTGTATCCAGATTCTAGAACCTTCTAGATACTTCTGCAGTGAGATTAGTAGCCCAGATTGAGGGTTGCTAACACAGTCCACCGGCACCTCTGCCTCCACGTATCGCCGAGCAGGCTGCAGCACACGCACACACACAGCAGGTTGATTTCCCTCCCAGCACGCACACACGCGCACGCGAACGTGCAACTCCGGCGAGCAGCGAAGGAAGCAGCCCCGCCGTGCGTGCTTGTTTTGCATGTTTTAGCATGATGACACCATCCTGACATTACCATGACCTCACACATGCATTATGGCCGTTTTCCTTTGTAGAAACAAATCTTGAAATACAATGCAAATACATACACCATCAATCGTGGATCACAGTGGACCACTCGCAGCACCTCTTGATATACAGTTCATGGACTTAGTTCGTATCACAGTGCACGTGATATATCAGCCGCTCTCACTTATATGCAATGTATATTTTGTCTAGGGTTTCATGAGACATGCTTTTGTATATATAGTTAAATATTAAATTGACTAATATATTTGTAACTAGTTTTATAATTAAAAGGAATATAAGTTCACCACATCGTTCTTTTATAAACAAAATATTAATATGATTAAATGCTAATATACTTCTGAAATATAACTTGCTTAGTCTAAACACGCATCATATATTTGACTTAGATGCTTCCACACATTACTTTATTTTTTTGCAAGTTAAAGTATAATCGATATATGAAAGATATTAAAATGTTTCTAATTAAAACATGATTACATCTAGCTCGATTTTTCAAGTCAAATATAATATGAGTAATCTGAATTAGTAGTTTCTCCGTGCGTTTTCTCAATTAAAATATACCAAGCATGTAGTTGATTCTTTTATTTTATAATGTAACACTTCGATAGTTGTTTCTTTTCAACGATAGCTCGGTTCTTTTTGTCGATCCTGCGCTTTTTGTGTTCATAGCGCCGAGTCGTGCCGTTTAGATCGTTCTTTTCTTTAGCTTCTCGTTTGTTTGATGTTTATTCTTAGTTTATTCTATTTTCTTGCTTGTATACGTGGTGTTTGCTACGAGTAGACAAAGAGCCGTTTATTGGCGTTGAAGATCGAAAGTTGAGGATCGACAAGTGTGCGTAAAGCGAGTATGGGGAAATTTGCAAAGCAAAAGTAAAGGCAAGTATAGTTTGAGTATTGCTAACTCATTATTACCATGATCTTGTGACTTAATTAATATTATGCTATAAATGATAAAATGGTAACAATTTAACCACATAAGATCTTATCTGTAAGTGATGTATCCGGGGATTTATGTCTGATTGTTGTGAGGGCCACATGGCTCGTTTTTAGCTCGATTACCGGGCCCTTTTCTAGCGAGTTTGGAGGAAGTGCCGAATTGGGTATAGTATAGCCCCCTCATCCATATATATGTGTATAGGCTGCGGTTATGTGCTATATAGGAAGGGTGGGTCCTATATCTGATGACTTAACGCCCCAGCTTGTTAGACGAACCTGTTGAAAGGCTTCATAGTGAACCCTGTCGACCTAGCTTGGAAGTGGGTTTAGAGACTAGCTACCTTGGGCAAAAGGGCAATTCACGGCTCACAGTGAAAGTGTACACCTCAGCGCAGAGTTTATTAAACTAGTATACTAGCCTTGCTCAAGGACACGAGCGGCCTTGGACCATTTACATTAAAGATGATGACGCTTATATTGTTAAATCGTTCACTCATGTTTATCACTTATGCATATTTATTATTAAGTTATAATGGTCATGATTTTATGGGTAAGATGCTACCTTGCTATACTTGCTGAGTTCGACATGGACTCACTCTTGCAATTTCCCCCACCTCAGTCTGTTGGCAAAAGTCACTTGGAGAATGGATGAGGATACTAGTTCTTGGCATACGGAGCCCCCAGTCAACTGTCCCTGAAGAGAATGGAGCCGAGATGTTTAGCAACCGTTCTGCGTTACTCTGATAAATTGTGAGTGTTTAGTTATGTTTACGCTTTAAAGCATTGTTTTCTGATATTTATCTGTTCTGTATTATATGTGTGGACTTCCTGGGCACACATATGGCGAGTCTGGTCTTTCTTGGAAAACCAGGCGTGACATTCCCAAGCACATAAGCAAGCGGTCCTCACCACCATAAGCCTTAGCTAGGGTGTGATTGAGCTATTTCACTTCTTTCTTCAAAATAGTATTCTCATTCAAAAGCATAGCATCACTAGAAGTTGATGTGCTAGATGAAGAACTAGAAGGAGCAACACACTTAGCAGCATGCAAAGGTTCAACAAGTATTTCACAAGATATGCCAACATTGCATGTATCAACCTTAGCAACATGTATGCTCATGCTTTCTTTCTCTTTAATTAGAGTGGAATGAGCTTCTTCAAGCTTGGAGTGAGACTTTTCAAGCTTCTTATGGTCTACCTATAGACGCTCATAAGATGCCCTAAGCTCATCAAGTTCTTGCTTAAGGGTGTTTCTCTCCTTACGCAAAGCCCTTGCATTCCTTTCTACTTTCTTTATAGCATGATGTGCTTTCCTCAAGCATGACATGCAACCCCTCAACGGTATGCTCTTCTTCTATGTCACTATCACTATCACTAGCATCATCATTCTTAGTGCTAGAGTGTACCTTATTGGCCTTAGCCATTGTTGGTATTTGTTAACGCATACGTAAAATCCCAAAGCGCCGCGGATACCGATGTAGCCTTCACCTAAGAGTATTCTAAGGTATCGATTTCCACGGGGAACGTGAAGTGTACTAATCAACGAGACAAGGCCGTCTAAGGATAACTAAATGTTTTTGGTGGAGAGAGAGAATAGGTTTCTAAGTCTCTAATTGATCTAAGAATTAAAGATACTCCAAGGTTTACTTATTTTGGGATGTCAGAACACTAGCCACGAAAAGGGGTGAGAAAGGGGCTAGGAAGCTCTAACTATAGTCCTACAAACACCAACCCGAACGTGGTGGAATACGTCGGCCGTCGGTCTTTGTCACCACACAGGGCTACCACAAACTATCCGTGGGATTGGGTGCAATTCCGTAACTACTAGACTAAGCACTACACCTAATCTAATAATTACAACTCTAGTGTAGCTAAGACTAGAGCACTTGATGCAAGCGAGAATCAAATAAATAAACTGAAAGTAAATACTGAAGTAAAGTGAATAGAGAACTTAGAATATTAAATAAAGAACCTGAATTCAATGAAGAAGTAGATTCGTAGAAGTACAAAGCTCGAGGAGAATCCGACAAATCCGGAAGCTCCTTCTGATCTCTCACCTCTCCTCTCTCTCTCTATTTTCTAGATTAGATCTAATGAGAACTAATCCTTTATTGATAACTAGCTAAGAGGTAGATCCATACAAGGGACACCTCTGATCCAAAAGAGAATAATGAATTTGGGTTTCAGGGGGTGAGGTCTGCCCCTATATTTATAGTCTTGAGCGATGAATCTGAGCCCTTGGATCAAACCGACCTAAAACCGACTTTAATGGACGGTTGGTATGAATTCTAGTTTTCCCACAGTGTCGGTGGAGGAAGGTTCCGGAAGCTGGGCTTGAGATTCCTCGGTCGGTGCCGCAACAACACGGGGTGGGGGGCCGCCCGGCACCTCCCTCGTGACATGTGGGCCCCTACCTTGGCGAGGTGTCCTCTCTTCATATTTTGACCCCGGGAATTTACTCCAATCTCCCCGATTTGGTCCTTTTCTTCCGTTTCTCTATTTTCACTCTTTTTGGCTCTGTTTCCTTTGTTTTCCTGAGTTCTCCCCGCAAAACTAAGTATACACCAAAACTCGTGGAATTCATTAGAAATAATAATATTTTAGTAGCATTCATCCATGTTTAAGAGCTTTCTATATATATAAAATTGGTCAATAACTACCGTCAACAAGCTCCCCAAGCTTACCCTTTGCTAGTCCCTTAGCAAAGCTATTTATAAAAACAAACTTAGAAAAAAGAGTTGCTTCAATGTTTTCGTGCCTTAAAAATTATACATGATTTTCAACCATAGGGTTTTCACTTTCACTTGGGTCTTAAGCAATTGTAAGATAGAACAATCAAGTCAAGCACGATATATCAAGTCTTTGATCAACTAATATTCCGAGTTTTTGTAAAGTTTTCAAAATAAAACTTAGAATTCTCAATTGTACTTATTAAACATATATTGCAAAGTCAAACAACGGATCCAAAGAAATAAGTCATATAATCAAGATGTGCATGTGTATAATTCTACTTTTTGCTCCTCAAAACAGTCTCTTTTAAAAAATATTGAAGAGAACCTGGGCTATATATATACACTTTTTTTTTTCATGAGAGTTTGGACACTTGTCCCTTTTTATTTCTCTCTTCTTTTTTTTTTTTCTCTTTTTTTTTTTTTTTTTTTTTTTTATTAGAGAGGTGGGCCCTACTCACCCGTGGACTTTTGTCCATTTTTTTCTCTCTTTTAGGGAGGTAGGCTCTACTCGCCCGTAGGACACTTGTCCATTTTTCATCTCCCCATTTTTTTTCTTTTATATATATGTATATATATATAGCCCAAATCTCAACTTGATAAACAATTGGAGAGATAATAAAAACACTTTGGAGCTTATTAAAGAGTAGAGTGTACACAATCTTGATATAATGACAAGTATCAAAGGGTCAACAAAGCTTGACAATACTCAATGCAAAATATTTTATTTTATTTATAAAAACATATGTATATATTATTTTAGAAAAGTTAATCTCCTAATATAGTATCACACAGGGACAAGATAAATAACAGCTCGGACTTTTTTTTCATATCATATCTCCCAATCACCTAGACTTAGATCAAGTATATACTACCCACAAGTTTTAAATTCAGAGCAAAACTCAAATCTTAAACAACCATATCCAAAACTTAGGATAATTTAAGCTTAAAAACTCGGTACATAAAAAGGAAGCAAAGCAACTATTCATCATATCCAAAGCAAACTTTATTCTAACACACCTTAAAAAACATGCATATATCTAAATATTTATTTGATTTAAAACTTTATGCATCTTTTTATGTCTTTTAAAAGAAAGCATAAGTATAAGCTAGTAATAATAAGGATAATAGAGAGATACTTATCTTGCTAACTTGGGGTGGTCTCCCCCAAGCTAGATTGACGTGTAGGTGCTGAGATAAGGTTGACAAATGGAGGTGATGTCGTCCTTCCTTGATGTAGTATTGATGATGACAAGCTGTTGAATTAATGGCCTATCAAGTGTTTGAATGGCTTCTTTTTCGTCATGGCTCATAAATCTGTTAAATCTGTAAAACTCAAATAGACAACAAAGCTTGTGGAACTAATTAAAGGTTAGGCATTAAGCATTAGTTGTCTAGAGCTTTTAAGATTGGAGAGATATAAATTCTTGTAACCAAGTATAAAAGGAAGCTAGCGTGTTCTAATGTAAGTTTCATATGAACTCAATTACATCTAGCTCCTCTATTACATTGATGTGTGGCTCAAGGTAAACTTTCAAGTGTTGGCCATTTACCTTAAACGTATTACCCTTTTCATCTTGGATGGTTATGGCTCCATGTGTTGATGTGTCTACGACATTGTATGGTCCATCCCATTTACTCCGCAACTTACCATGTCCAAAGAGCTTAACTCTTGAATTGAATAGTAGAACTTTGTCTCCAGGCTTAAACTCCTTAAGCTTGATTCGCTTATCATGCCATCTTTTTGTTCTCTCTTTATAAATCTTGGAGTTGTGATAAGCCTTCTCTCCCACTCTTCTAGCTCAGATAATTGCATTAGACGCTTCTCACCAGCTAGGTGGAGATCCATTTTCCATTTCTTTATTGCCCAATGAGCCTTGAATTCTAATTCAACAGGCAAATGACATGTCTTCCCATATACAAATTGATAAGGTGACATGCCTATGGGTGTCTTGAATGCAGTTCGGTAAGCCCAAAGTGCATCTGGAAGCTTGTCCTTCCATGCCTTCCCCATTTCATCCACGGTCTTTTACAGAATATTCTTGATTTGTTTGTTAGATGTTTTACGCTTGACCGCTAGTTTGAGGATGGTATGGTGTTGCAACGTTATGACGAATCCCATGATCCGCTAAATACTTTCGAAGACTTTATCTATGAAATAGGATCCTCCATCGCTTATTACCATTCGGGTGTACCAAAATGAGGAAATATGATTTCATGGAACATTTTCTTTGCATGTTTTGAATCACTTGTTCGACATGGCATTGCTTCTACCCATTTGGATACAAAGTCTACGGCTACTAAGATGTACTCGTAATTCCCAGACTTAGGGAATGGCCCCATATAATCAATCCCCCAAACTTCAAATAGTTCAACTTGGAGATTGTTCGTGAGAGGCATCGCATCTCGTGCATTGATGTTTCCATGTTTTTGACATCTGTGGCATCTCCTGACAAATTCCTTTATATCTGCATACATCGTTGGCGAGAAAAAGCCACTTTGCCATATCTTAGCATGTGTCCGAAATGCTCCATAATGTCCTCCATATGGCGAGGCATGACATCTCTCCATAATTTGAGTTGCCTCAGCCACGAAACACATCTTCTCAACAATCCATCGGCGAAACTCAAAAAATAGGGCTCATCCCACAAGTGATAACGGCTCTCATGAATTAACTTTCTTTTTGTTTTCACCAGGTGGGACATAGCCTGTCACTATAAAGTTTATGATGTTTGCATACCATGGATCGGAGTGTGTTATCTGGAGCAAGGTGTCATCCCTTAGATAGTCATTTATGGGTAACTCATGTGATCCATTGTACGGAAGCCTAGACAAGTGGTCAGCTACTGAATTCTCTACTCCCTTCTTATCTCGAATTTCTATGTCAAACTCTTGGAGTAAAAGAATCCATCAAATTAGTCGAGGTTTAGCATCTTTCTTAGTGAGGAGGTACTTAAGAGCAGCATGGTCTGTGTAAATGATTACCTTTGCCCCCACTAGATAAGATCTGAACTTGTCTATAGCAAAGACAACAGCCAATAGCTCTTTTTTAGTGGTAGCATAATTGAGCTGTGGTCCAGACAAGGTTTTGCTAGCATAGGATATGGCATAATGCTTCTTATCCTTGATTTGGCCTAAAACAGCACCAACCGCAAAGTCGCTAGCATCACATATTATCTCAAATGGAAGATTCCAATCAGGTGGTTGAATGATTGGAGCTGAAATGAGTGCCCTTTTAATGAATTGAAAAGATTCATGGCACTCATCACTAAAGATGAAAGGTGCATCTTTAGCTAAGAGACTAGTCAGGGGTCTAGCGATTTGAGAAAAGTCTTTGATAAATCGCCTGTAGAACCCTGCATGTCCTAAGAAACTGCGGATTCCTTTCACATTTGTGGGAGGTGGAAGTCGTTCTATAACTTCAATCTTTGCTCTATCCACTTCTATCCCACGTTAGGACACCTTGTGTCCAAGTACTATTCCTTCCCGAACCATAAAATGACATTTCTCCCAGTTCAGGATTAAGTACTTTTCTTCACATCGTTGTAAGACTTTATCTAAATTCTCCAAGCAATCATCGAAGGTTTTGCCATAGACGGTAAAGTCATCCATGAACACTTCAATGATTTTCTCAATCATATCAGAGAAAATAGACATCATGCACCTTTGGAAGGAAGCTGGAGCATTACACAATCCAAACGACATTCGTCGGTATGCGTAAGTTCCATACAGGCATGTAAAAGTGGTCTTACTTTGGTCGTCAGGGTGGATTGGGATTTGATGATAACCGGAATAACCATCAAGGAAATCTGTAACACCCGAAAATTTGCATTATTTCAAAAATAGGCAAATTGATTTATTTATGCAACTTTGTGATGCATTGAATATAGGTAATAATATTTTTTTATGAATTAAAATCAAATATAAGGCTAGATACACGTTGTTGCATTCATGCTGGTGCATATTTTATTTTGTGTTGTCTGGTTTTTGTTTGAATTGAAAAGTATTCAAATTTCTCTTGAAAAGCTCTTTTGAAAATGATTCAAGTAAAGGAAAAAAAAAATTATTTTTGTCCACCCTTTTCTCTAGAATTTTGGCCCGAGTGCCTTTCCTCTCTCTTGGCCGCTGGCCGTTCCTTGTTCTAGCTCGAGTGGCCTTCTGTTTGGCCTGCTCGCTCGTCGTTTTGGACCGGCCCACTCGGCCTCGCAGGCAGCAACGAGACCGGCTCCGTTGATGCCGCATCAGTTTCCATCTTTGTCGCCTTCCTTGATTCCGCAAGCGCCCAGCACCTCCTGAAGCTGAACCGCGAGCGCCGCATCGCGCTTTTCGCACTCTCGCGCTCGCCGTCGCATCATCTCGAGCAGCAGCAGCCAAAACCCTAGCTGCGAAGTCGTCGAAGCCGCCGCGGCATCCTACTGCTCCTCCGTCAACTCGATCTTGCCGAGCTTCACCCTGGAATTCGTCGTTGCCGCCCCTGCCAATGGCCCGTGCTGCCTCCGGTGGATCTCTGTACGCGTGTAGCGGTACGTGTGTGTAGGTCTCGATCTTTCTCTTTCTTTATCAGTTGTTTACCTGCGGTATGCCAAACCCTTGCAGGAACCCGCTGTTGTCCCCAACAAGACTATCGTCCATTTGAGCCCGGCCATTGAGACCATCGTAGGTGAGATCCGGTATCCTCCTACCTCCCTGCCTTCTTCTTTTACTAGAAGAACCGATGGCTGTAGGGCCTTCAACGTGTTCGTGCTGGCGAACTCTCCATACAGCCGGCAATGGAGCCATCGCACCGGCGCTGTCCAACCCATAGCTGAGACGCACACATGTCCAAATGCCTGATGACATCGATCGGCCATGCACCTTGCTCAAGATCCTAGCTTGCTGATCGAATTGTTAGCTTGATGCCATCATTTGTTTTCTTGCCGTTTTCCTTCACAAAAGCAAATCAGCAAATACAATAGAAAATACACTTTACCTACAATTCGTGATAGCCGGCCATGCCCATCCAGTTTAGTCTTGCTAGCTTGCTTTGATGTCACCGTTTCTAGCTCCATGACATCATGATGACACTAAAACGTTTTCTTGCCGTTTTTCTTTAGAAAAACAATTCCACAAATACTATGGAAACACAGCTATGCATCTAATCATCTTGAGCTCCTCTAGTATCTAACTCCTAGTTCATCCAGCAATCACAAATTCAGATTACGTTTATTTTGTTACGAAAAATCCGATTCCTGTAACTCATAGTTTTGTCATTGAAATTAAATGCTTATAAATTGCTCATTTTAAATCCGTTTAGCTTCGTTCAAGTTGCGCTAGATTCGTAATTTCGCAACCTAGATGTCTACGCTACTGTTCAGTAGGTTTTTAACTTTTAAATTTCGTGGTCCTTTTTAATTTATTATTTTATTCATCCAAACTTGTAAATTGCGTATCTTCTCCGTTCTAGCTCCGATTTTTAAGTGATCTTCGAATCTACGTGATCGTAGCGATGCGTAGATTTGTTTTATAAATCCTTTTATCTCATTTTCGTAATGTTGGTGTAATGTTCTAATATAGTTCTATTGTTTGCTTCGTGTATGATTGCTCGGATGGATGTGTGGTGCTTTGTAACGATGTCTAGTCGGTGAGTTTTACGTTGGTGGCCTAGAAGAGGAAGTTGGAAATCAAGTAAACGGTGAGCAGTTCGTGGAAGATCAGGAATTGTTTGAAGATCAAGATCCTCAAGAGTTATTTGAAAGCATGAACAAGAAGAAAGAATCTGAACCTAAGGCAAGTATAGCTTGGGAATTACTTATCGTATTTAACCCGATCATATGACTTAATGATGTTTATGCCAAAAACATTAAGATGATTGTTAGTAACATGGAGATTTGTCTCGCTTTAGCGAATCCGGGTATTACAAGTACAACTATGGGGGTTACATGGCTCGACTTTTAGTTCCTTAGAGATCATTCCTCTAGCAAGTTGGCAAGTGCGAATGGATATAGTATGCCCCCTATCCCATAATATGTGAGTATAGGCCGAGAGTTATGTGCCACATAGGAAGGGTGGGTCCTATGTCTGACGAATTAGCGCCCTAGCTTGTTAGAAGAACCTCTGAGGGCTTCATAGTGGTTCTTGGTGTTTGGGTTTGATCCGCCCTTGCATTTAGGAACCACGACTCATAGTGAAAGTGTACACCTCTGCGCAGAGTTTGAAAAACTGGTATACCAGCCTTGCCCAAGGTCACGGGCGGCCCTGGAACCATAGCACTAAGGATGATGACTTATGTTTATTAATAACTCATGTTAATTGTTTTATGCCTTACATTAATTATGTTATGATGATCATGGTTCATGGGTATGTAAGTGCCTTGTTATTCTTGCTAAGTACGTTTGTACTTTACCCTTGCTATATTACATCAATAGATCAAGGCTGGAATGATGACTACATTGAGGACTATCGTAATGAGTATTAGGCTTGGAGTCAACCAGTCCCTGTGGTGGAGCTTCTACGTGAGAGTCGCCTTAGTAGCTTTTATTATTGTTGAGACATGTAATGAATACTTATTCCCTATGTAATAAGCACAGTGATGGTACTTTTATACATTTGTCAGCTTATGTGTGTGACATTCCTGTGCGCACATAAGATATTTATACATCCACTGTCATTCCTCCCTTCTTTGGCACAACTTGGACAGGGCTCACCCACTCGCTATGTGGCACGGGATAAATAATCCCAGCGTGTAGGAGCTTAAGGACCTCTTTCTTAACAACTTCTCGCATAGCGTGGTTAAGTCTGCGTTGTGGCTCCCTTGAAGGTGTGCAATCAGGATCAATAGGGATACGGTTTTCGTGTGAGTAACCTATAGCTGATCTATGTCTTTCAAGAACAGTGACAAGTTTTTGTGTTTGATCTTTAGAAAGTTCATCACTGATGATAACTGGTGTTTGTCGATTATTATGAAGAAAGACATATTTTAAACTAGGAGGAAGTGGTTTTAGCTCTATTAAAGGAGGTGGAGGTTGCTCATTTTTATCTAGCTCAATGGGCTCTGCCAACTCTTCTTCTTCTTCTTGAACGAAGTGTTCAATGTCGAAGGATGGTTGGGTCATATCTTGTAGAGACACCATTAAGACCTCCTCAATAGGGTCTTGTTCAGGTTTAGGGTCCACTATTGTGTTAACAGATCGAGAAAGAGGAATGGTCATAGTGGAATCCCCAACCTTTAAGTCTAAGTGACCTCATAATGGTTCATCCTGTAGAAGTCTCATGATTGGTCTGCCAATCAAGAGAGGAATCTCCGAGATGTCATAAATATGAAAATCTAGACATATCCCAGAGTTTTTGATTCTAACAGGAACAGTCCTTAAAACTCCATGGCTTTCAAGAATAAATCCTGATGGGCCTTGTAAAAGTTTTTGAGTTGGAGTTAAGGATGTGTCGGGATAGAGAGTATCAGCTAACTCCTTTGAAATAATGTTTATCCCGACAGAAGGATTGTAATGGACTTTTCTAGCAGACCCTCTTATTTGACATAGAAGAATGGTTGAAGGGGAGGTAACTCGAGCTACCTCGGGTGATAACTCTGCTTCGGTTAGCCATTCATAGCTCATAATAGCTGAAAGGCTTTTGATGTGTTCTATGGCAACAGACTCTTCTTGTGGATCAGGTGGAGTGGTCTTTACTAGAGGTCTCGCTTGGATAGGAAAATTTGAGGTATTTCCATAATCTTCAAAGATATCTTCCTCGAATGCAAAGGGAAGCTCTAAAGGTGATGGTTCAACATCCTCTAGTTGGCTTTGTATTCCCTTTTCAGGAGGTGTTTCAACAACCAAATTATTAGATGAGTCAATTGGACTTTCTAATTCGGTTGCATGTTCCTCCTCTATTGGTTCGGGGCTTGGCTCGACTTCTTCTTCACGGAATTCATCATAAATGCTAGTGTATGGAGTGTTTTCAAGGATTCTCTCAAGAATGGCTCGCCCCTCACTAACAATTTTATGTGAGAATGAACCTCCTGAAGCGATGTCAAGATGCAGAGCAGCTTCCTTATTAAGACCAAGGTAAAAGTGATAGTAAAGGACATGGTCAGGCAAGGAAAGGTTTGGACCGGAATTTGTAAGGCATATGAATCTGGCCCAGGCTGCTCCTAGAGTCTCCTTCTCTTTTTGTTTCAATGTAAGCACTTCGATTCTAAGGTCAGCAATTTTATAAAGAGGGAAGAAAGCAAGACAAAACTTGTCTCAAAGTTCATCCCAGTTTCCATTTACACTTCCTACAGAATGAGCATACCACTTTTTTTGCTCTTCCCTCAAGGGAGAACAGAAATAATTTCCATTTAATGGTCTCTTGTGTCATGCCAGCAATGCTCCGGCAAGAACACAACTGCTAGAAATCCCTAAGGTGGGTATATGGATCTTCATCTGTTAAACCAGAGAAGGGTTTTTCCTGCACCATGGCTATTAGAGCAGGGCGAAGCTCATAGCCATCCGTAAGAGTGGGGTGTGAGGATGGTGGAGGCTCCAACATGTCGCCCTTGGGAGCAAAGAACTTATAGATTGGAGTGAAATCCATGTGGTAAATGATGGTGATATGAAAAAGGTGGTAAAAAGGATAAAGAGGATAAAAGGACAGAATTGTTCTAAACTAGCACAGCTACCGTTCCCCGGCAACGGCGCCAGAAAGCTTGTTGGTATTTGTTAACGCATACAGAAAATCCGCAAGCGCACGGATACCGATGTAGCCTTCACCTAAGAGTATTCTAAGGTATCGATTTCCACGGGGAACGTGAAGTGTACTAACCAAGAGACAAGGCCATCTAAGGATAACTAAATGTTTTGGTGGAGAGAGAGAATAGGTTTCTAAGTCTCTAATTGATCTAAGAATTAAAGATACTCCAAGGTTTACTTATTTTGGGACGTCAGAACACTAGCCACAGAAAGAGGTGAGAAAGGGGCTAGGGAGCTCTAACTATAGTCCTACAAACACCAACCCGAACGTGGTGGAATACGTCGGCCGTCAGGGCTGTCACCACCTGGGGCTACCACAAACTATCCGTGAGATTGGGTGCAATTCCAGGTAACTACTAGATTAAGCACTACACCTAATCTAATAATTGCTACTCTAGTGTAGCTAAGACTAGAGCACTTGATGCAAGCGAGAATCAAATAAATAAACTGAAAGTAAATACTGAAGTAAAGTGAATAGAGAACTTAGAATATTGAATAAAGAACCTGAATTCAATGAAGAAGTAGATTCGTAGAAGTACAAAGCTCGAGGAGAATCTGACAAATCCGGAAGCTCCTTCTGATCTCTCACCTCTCCTCTCTCTCTCTCTCTATTTTCTAGATTAGATCTAATGAGAACTAATCCTTTATTGATAACTAGCTAAGAAGTAGATCCATACAAGGGACACCTCTGATCCAAAAGAGAATAATGAATTTGGGTTTCAGGGGGTGAGGTCTGCCCCTGTATTTATAGTCCTGAGCGATGAATCTGAGCCCTTGGATCAAACCGACCTAAAACCGACTTTAATGGACGGTTGGTATGAATTCTAGGGTTCCCATAGGTCGGTGGAGGAATGTTCCGTGCCGGGCCCGAGATTCCTCGGTCCGCCGCGCGGCACGGGGGTGGGGCCGCCCGGCACCTCCCTATGACATGTGGGCCCCGGCCTTGGCGAGGTGTCCTCTCTTCATATTTAGACCCTGGGAATTTACTCCAATCACCCTGATTTGGTCCTTTTCTTCCGTTTCTCTATTTTCACTCTTTTTCGCTCTGTTTCCGCTGTTTTCCGGAGTTCTCTTGCAAAACTAAGTATACACCAAAACTCATGAAATTCATTAGAAATAATAATATTTTAGTAGCATTCAACCATGTTTAAGAGCTTTCTATATATATAAAATTGGTCAATAACTACCGTCGGGTACCATGAATCATGAAGAAGGAGTGTCAAATAAAGAGATCTTCTCTTGTATAGCCACACTTGCATATCCCTTCTTCTTGCTCTTCTTGTCATCTTCTTCATCACTTGATGAAGCATCACTATCCCATGTAGCAACATGAGATTCATTCATTCTTCTTCTTCTTGTGAGAAGTGCCATCTTTCTCATTGTTCTTTTTGTTCTTCTTTCTTTCCTTGTCGATAGCATCCTCATCAGCACTATCATAGGGGCACTTAGCAATGAGATGATCTTTGCTATGGCACCTAAAGCACTTCATGTTCTCATCATGCTTCTTGGATGAGTGCTTCTTCTTTCTTGCGGTGTAGCCCTTCTTCTTCATGAATTGGCTAAATCTCCTCACAAAGAGAGCCATCTTCTTATCCTCCTCATCATCACTTCCACCACAAGAGCTACTTTCTTCTTCTTCACTAGTTTCTTCCTTCTTGTACTTGCCCTTGGATGATGTAGTGGCCGTGAATGCTACAGTCTTCTTCTCATCTTTCTTATCATCATCCTTGTCCTTCTTCTTGTTCTTGTTGATCAACCCAATCTTCTTGCTATCATCTCTAAAGGAGTCATCGGTCATCACTTCATCTAGCAATTGGTTGGGTGTCAAGTCCTTCAAGGTGGTCCTAATGAGCACGGTGACCAACATCCCAAACCTCTCCGGTAAGCATCTCAAGAACTTCATGTTGAAGGTCTTGTCCTTGACCTCTTCTCCAAGAGCATTGAGATCATTCACTAGCACTTGCATTCTATGGAACATTTCTGGCACACTTTCATCGTCTTTGTTGGCATTTCTTAGCGTCATCCCTAAAGATAAGTAATATCCTTAGTAACAACGTCAAGCAACACCCGTGATAGATGGATTTAATTGTTGCGTGAGTCAATCCGCAAGCTCACGGATCTATCATCGTAGCATTTCACCCGGGAGTATTCGGGTATCGTTCATTTATATTTTTCCAAAGGAAGGCAGGCTTGTGTAAAGTCTAGCATAGTGATGATGATAGCCCACAATGTATTTATGAATAACCATAAGTCTAGTGCAGGGGTAAGTAAATGATATTCAGGATAGTGAGAACACACTTCGAGCTACTACAAATAATAAATAAGAAAAAGGATAAAGAGAAAATCTACTGTGAGCAGGCAATTCTAATAACGCCGATGCAATGAACTCTAGTGACATATGTGGCACATGAATAATTATGGAATTAAGTTATGATGATGCATGAGGAGATGCCCGCAGCTGGTCTACCAGCCGATAGACACTTTCAGAACTCCAACTCAACAACAGAACGTGGAGGAGTACTAAGGACGGATAGGGCTGTCACCACCTGCCGCCTACCTCACTACCGAGGGATGCTGACATTTCTAATGGTTACTATATACCTGGACACCACGCCCACGTGTATAGCAAACTACCTAAATCCCCCCGGGACTCCGACCCTACGGATCGACAAGCAAGGATAAAGGTACACCCGACCATCACCCTAAGCATAATTCTACAACTTCTCCATGAACAACATATGAACGGTTTAACCTATAGTTAGTCATGTTATTTATCACAATATATGTAGGCACAAAAATCCTACTCCCCTCGCACCGCACACACCGACAAGCCGGAATAGCGGCTTTACTCTGCCCGAAAGTGTCTTGAATCCGGCGTGCCGGTCAATTTGACCTGTTAATTGACAAGGAGGTAAACGTGAGATCTCGGAACATGCCCGGTGAGACCAAGACAGCTTCATGTATGGCTCTAAGGCCAGATGTAAAGACATATATCTATGAGAGCTATCTGTCAACAAATAATGAATGCATTTGGTAAGCGTATATGAAGATATGATGTTAAAACAGCTGCCGAACGATCATAAAAGACATGTTTGAACAAGTAAAGTCGATCATCATGATGTGCTATCGTAAAGCTCTATTGCATGGATCGAATCAATTGGCAACATGATAAATAAAAGAATATAAATCATAAACATCGCTACGGACATTCATGACACGTGAAAGCATAACCGTGTTCGGCAAGCTTGCCGAATCGGGGTCCATGAAGAAGGAACTACCTGGCGTAAAAAACCTATCGAGATAAAATCGATCTCTAGTCCACCGGATGACTAGCTCTAGAGTAACCCAAAGATCAGATCCACCGGATGACATAGTCCTATCAAGATCTAAACGCATACGAACCCGCAACATGTGACAACTTAGATTGATCTAGCTCGGCTACGATGAACAGATAAATCTAGTAGCAAGGTAGGATGAACAATTAAAGTACTAAAAGCGACTAGATCTATGATAAGATAAAGCCGAGACGTCTCAATCTAAATTGGGCAAAAAGTGTGTGCAAACATAATTAAATAAATAAATTGAAAGCATTGCAAACACATGGTAACTTAATGAATTCATTAGATCTTGCCAAAATCTAATGAAGCCGATAACTAGCTCTTAGCCGGACCTTAGCCCACCGGATGGCTCATGATCGACAAAAGAACCCTCTTGCCCCTGATAGCTTAAATCCGCCTGACGATACTAAGCGTGAACAAGACTTCTTGCAATAATCTAAATCCGCCTGACGATACTAGACATGGTGCAAGGTTGCCGGTACTTACAGAGGTCGACGGGTCGATGAATCCTCTTGCGATAGATCGGCGACACGATCGGACTCTAAGGGTGGCCTGAGCCAAGGCACGCTGAGCCGGGTTGTTTGTATTGATTTGGGTATATCGCTTACGCTTCTTGGGGGTCTCATATTTATACCACGGGCTTGACGAGTCCTAACTAATTACGAATAATTAATAACGAAAAATATCTAGCTAAGATACATTGTCCTCCAAGTCTTCTGAGTCATGGAATTGCACGTGATGTGGGCCCTCGTCCCTCGAATATTCTTCTTGACGCTCCACGCTTGCGAACCATCTCCCTTTCGGCTCCTTCTCGGACTCGGGCTCCTTAGCCGAATAACATCGACTTCCCCCCGAATGTCACAAATTGTTGTTGCTTGTCTTTTGCTAGCCGAATGACCCCTTACCGAACCATCATATACCGCCCATCAGTCGTCCAAGCTCTACCAAATTTTGGTGTTAACAATATATTAACTATATCCTAGTTCACATATTATGAATATAACATGAGGATAACTATACTCTAGTTTGTATGCATTGCAATATGAATAAAGGGACTTGAATAAAGAAAGGAACTCCATAGTAAATTACCAAAAGATCCTTCCAAGGAGACAAGCCCTCCTTGAAGCTCAACCTTGCTCCAATACTAACACTAAACTAAGAAGTAGAAGTGGAGAGGTAGAAGCTCTAGGTGTTGTGTTCTATTTGGAGAGGGGGGTTCTACCATCTATTTATACAAGGAGAAGGACGGTTCCTGGCGAAGATTTGGCGCGAAACCGAAACGATCACCCCATGCAACCGCCACTAGGAGTCCGGAGGAGCCACCCATCCAAATTTTGGCGGGAACTGAGCCGGCCAGGGTGTGGGCGCGCCGTGCCTGGCACGGTTTCCCCTGAAATTTTCACGGTGGGCTCTTGGGCCTTCGTGGATCGCGTCCCTGATGGTGCACCGGCCTGTTTTGAACTGATTTTGGCCTGCTTGTCCTCCCCTTGGTCAAAGCGCGGTCCTGCAGTGCGCTTTCTCTCTTTATTTGGCGTAATCTTCCCTAAGTCCACTTTTATACCTGCAAAAACATGTTTTCTTCGAATACAAGTGGAACTAGGTTAATAGTAAAGGTTTATGTGATATAAGAGTGACAGTCCTCATGTTTTAGAGATAAGTTGATCTCGGTATAAAATGATCGATTTTGACCGCCAAGAACTCCCCAAGCTTAACCTTTGCTCGTCCCGAGAAAATAGCTAAGTGTTTTGGTTGTTGATCGGGAGTTGCTTCTATGCCGATATAATTCAAGATGTACCATGTTTATAACAAAGTGTTCATTCATTGTTTAAATAAGTTGGCATTTTCATCCATCCCTATTACCAGAATCATATGGGGCTTATATCATTTTCCGAATTCTTGGGAGGTTGCAAAACAGAACGGTTTGACAGACTCACTAAACCTTCATTCTTTGATTAACCATCCATCCGGAGATTTTGCAAAGTTTTACAAATAAAACAAGTTCCTCAAATGATTCCACTTGATCAGTCAATTTGTAATTAGATTTATCAGAGCATATTTATATCCTCACTTTTTGGTGGCCTACCACTACAGGGCTGTATAGATGGAGCTTTGGGTAGGTGAAAGCGTGGCTTACTTGTATCACTTATGTTGCGGGTCAAAAAAACCGGACCACATGGAGATACGAGGCATAAACTATGATCAAGATGTGCAAGTGTGTGGAGTATGAAGTGTATATTTTTGGTACTCTCTTGCATCATGATTCTCCTCTAAGTGGTGATGCCTTGGAAGAGAGTATGGGCTATGTTTATCATCATTTTTTTTGGACGGGCTTCTTTGGCACGTCATCTTTTATTTTGGACACATGTCCATTTTTTTTTTCTCTCATGCTTCTTAGCATGGAAATTTCTTTTTTTTTAGCATAGCCCATCTCTTATTCTTCTAGCATATAGAAAAAAAGTTGGAGAATAAAGATATCATAGTGGTGATGCAAAGAGCAATTTTCTAGTGGATGGAAAAGATGCATGTTGTGCGCAACTCATAGTGTAAGAGTTGGCTTTATTTGGTGGGTGTATGTGTATCTTGATCATTCGAGTATGACAAGTGTCTCAACATAGGTCACAACAATTTGACAAGCTCAAAGTTCAATCAAGTAGCATATGACTAAGGTTTTCAAATATAAAGCATGTCATATGGCTCTGGTAGGTATTTGAATGATCATTGAGTAACTTTTGAATTTTCAGGTTTTTGAAATAAAATTCTCCGGATGTTTAGTTGCTCTTAGAACAAAACTCATAGTGAAGTCCATTTACACCATATCATGTCGGGCAACAACTTAGAATAGGATTATGTATTTGCAACCCACAATTCGTCAAGTTTTTAGGATGAGACAATATTAGCCAATAAACTTAAACATTGGAGAATTGAAAGTCATAAACTAGGTGCAAATTGATTTATAGACAGAGCAACTATTCATCATTTCAACTTAGAGAGATTTACACATTCCTAAATCACATAAAGGAGTGGAATAAATATTTTTGCTGTTTTTATCATATTCGGTTTTTTCTCTTTTTTTTGAATAAAGAAAGGAAGGAAATAAACTGGGAAAATACTTACTTACCTTTGCGGGGGTCCTCCCCCAAGCTAGCTCGAAGCCTATGCGTCGGGGTTGTACCCCATGTAGAGCTAGAATGCTCTCTCTCTCTCTCTCGCGGTCCTGACCTCTCTGCTCATTGATGTCCATGAATCCCTGCTGGGACTGCTGGTGTCGCTGATCCGAAACCTACACATATGTGTTAAGTGTATCTCGAATCTCACCTGTGCATACCTCTATGCCTGCGACGCGTGTGTTGAGGTCCTGAATCGTCTGAGGGTCCACTGTGGAGTGGCGTGATGGCATAGGGGGTGGCATTCCCTCAGAATCGGATGATAGCTCGTATGTGCCCCGCAATCCTGAACCACCGGGCTGGTCTGGATGTGTAGTGGGTCCCCATCCGGCCGGAAAACTAGGCATATACCCAGGATTCGGCGTAGCCAAGAAGAACCCTGGTGTATGTGCTGGTGCAGGTGTAGGTGTAGGTGATGGCATCTGTGAGCTTCCTGCCCCATCTCCTGCTAATCTCCTGGATGACCTGCGAGAAACAGAGCTCCTGCGTGCTTCGTCTGATGGAACCAGAACGAAGGTGAGTGATTGGGACTTATACAAAGAGAGTTCCAGTTTAGGAAGCGGAATCTCAATTGTATAGCCCAGGAAATAATAAATGAGCTTCTCAGGGTTATTTTCATCAAGCTTTAAGTGGTGCCCTTATATCAAGGATTGCACCGTGATCTCCATGCGTGGGGTAGTGAGGTAGAGAACCTCTTGTCCCTCTAGCACATTGAGGCCACGGGCAATTCGAGTTACAAGGGAGGTGCGAGAGATAGCAAAGGTTTGTTTGAAATTATCCAAAGATGCACTTTATGATTTCTTTTTACGGGGGGCAATTTTAATCTTATGTACCATGGCATAAAGGCATTGCATCTCAACATCATGAATGCGACGAAAATCTTGCCTAGGGAACAAAGTCATAGCCATCCATTTGTGCATGAATTTCAAAGATGGATGATGGATGTTTGTGCATTAACAGAGGAAATCTAGCATCCGTGTGTTCCATTCCGTAAATTGCGCTTGTTGACACTTCTAACGCGATACAAATCTAGGACGGCGCCTTAAATGTATAAATGGTATCTATCTAATAAGTTAGCTTGGATGTGGAGTTAATCTCACATTCCAATAAAAGTCAGAGCGGGAAGTTAATAAAGTTAGACGGAATTAGTTATGGTGTATGACTCTATAACATTATCGATGATGGAGTTAATCTCACCACGATAGGCACAAAAGTTGTACCACACATTCTAGCATTGCCTACTTAAACTAGTCTATCATCACTTGACACTAGTTATAATATAATATTAATAGTCAACTAAATATGAAATAAGGGCATAAAATAAATATTAACTTAAGTCTAGGGGTCAGTATTAACATAATTCCACTAGTTTTGGTGAATTGTATAATTTCGGGGACTTAACGATAAATGCAGAAAGATAGAGAAAGTTCCTAATATACAAGATATATGATGACAAGACTTGACCGTGAAGCAACTCAATCCGAAAAGTGGACTAAAACATTCTAGAAGACACCGTAAGATAACAGGAAGGACCCGACGACTGGGCCCACCATACTTTGGCGGCTGTAACAACCCGGATTTTTGGGAAGCCAAAATTACGAACTTTTTAAAATTTTTCGTGCAATGCTTGAATCATGTAGTTGCTAGGTCAAACGTAAGTTGACCCAATAGCAAAACGTTGCACTCATATAGAATTGTTTGTAGGAGTTTGTCGAAGTTTTGTAGATGAGTTAGGGTTTTGTGTCTGAGTGCACAAATCCGTAGCAACTCCTCTCTCCCCTCTCCAAAAATTCTTCTAATAATTTTTGGAGATATCTCATGCCTCAATTTAAATCCTTCCCGACTCCCATGTCGATTCTCGTAATCTCTCCCGAGCTTCTCTTGTCTCCTCTAAACTCTTCTCAATCGCCCCTCTGACTATCTCTCGTATCTCTTGGATCTTAAATGGAATGTCCCTTCCTTATCTAACTCTTATGATCTCCGAAGACTGCAACGACAAGACGTCTCCATCGACAAGAAGATGAGCCATGCCGACAATATCGATCTGACCAACCGTCGAGCTACCTCCTGGCCTCATGTTGCCTTGCCCGCAGAAGTCGTACCTCATCTTGGACAACCATAGCCCAATCGTACCCTCCCTCGGCTAGCCATAGTCCCCTGTGACCCCATCCGACCAGCCCTAGCTGCCTTACCAAGCCGCCATAGCCATGCTCAACTTGCCAGCTAGTAGGTAGCCCCGACCAACCTCGACCGACCATGAGAGGCCACAACTAGCCGACGGTGATGTATGGCAAGCCATAGCGCACTCGCCCCTCTTTGGTGTATTGGATCTCCGATGCCTCTTCGATCCTTATCAGATCGCCATCAAATCTATCTGAACACTCTCTTGAATTCCTTGAAACAAATCATAATAGGAAAATCCCTTTCCTATTATTGATCGAACCCAGCCCAACCACTCGTAACTTTTGCTAGACTCGCAACCGGTCCATTTGCATGGCACATGCAAGCTAAGCCTGCTACGTACACAACCATGCCCTTGTACGTGTATGTATATATACATAACCCATTTCAATCTATATTGTTTTCTCAATTCAAGATGGGAAAATCAAATAAAGAAACTCTCTCTATTTTTCTCTATAAACCAGCCCAGCCGGTGCTCCTCGTCTCCACTGGCCGAAAGCAGCAGCAGGCCGCCGGCCTTGTTCACTCGATGCCAGGCCGAGCTCGTCGCCTACCCCTCGCGTCGGCCCACGAGCCCAAGGCCCAGGACCACGCCCCAGCTACAACCCTAGGGCGAGCACGCCCCGGCTCCCAGCGCCCGCCGCCGCCGGCGCGATGTGCAGCACGCGCTCGCCTGCTTCCTTGGCATCCGCGCCCGATGCCGCCCGTTCGATGGCCACCACGTGTCCCGCGGTACGGACGCCGAGGCATCACGCCGTCCGTCCCATCCGCAGCCCTAGCGCCGCGCGTATAAATGGAGAGCAGCAGCCGACATCTTTCCCCAATTCCCGGGCGCCGCCGCCACTTCTCTTCCACAGCCGAGCACCGCCACCACTCCCCTTAACCTTGCTGCTCCTCTGCGCCGCCGACAGCCGAGCAGCTCGACGCCCTGCTCCCTCACCGAGTCGGAGCACCGCATCGCCGCGCCGCCGGGCGTGCGCTCGTCGTCCGCGTCCGCGAGCACGCCCACGCTGATGCCGTCCCCGGTCTGCACCGACGCGCCACCACCTTGAAGCCGCCGAGCTTGCTCACCTCTGGTCCGTGACGTCGAGCACGGAGCGTGCGGTGGCCACCTTGCCATGCCAGCACGCACGGCGAGCCGACCCCCACCAGGTGTTCGACGACGAGCCTGAGAGCCACGCTGTGCACCTCCACGTCCGCGCTGAGCTGCAACGCCACCAGCCCCTCGCCGTGGACTTGCTGCAAGCCGACGGCGCTGTCCACGCCGGCGGCAGAACTGCACCCCGGGGCACCTTGACCACCGTAGGTGAGTAACCCATGCCAAGCTTGCCCCTTTCGGTCTCAATCCGATCGATGCAGCACTGACCCTTGCCGCCATGCTGCTCATGCCTAGGAAGCAGCAGCAGCATGATGCTACCTTTGCCACCATCACGGGAGAACAGCCGCACCATAGGTGAGCCATCATGCCAAGTGCCCTCCTTTTCCCTTTCATTGATGGTTCCTATCTGATACTCGGCCTTCGCGCCGTGGTTCATCTCTGTGCAGGGAGGCCGTGACCCTGTCCATGCGCTCCACCTCGTCTCTGCCTCGCCGGGCACAGAACCATAGCGTCCTTGCCCTGCTTGTCAGTTGCCGTTGGTGAGCATCCGTGAACTGAAGCCCCCTTCTTTTCTTCACTGGTCGCCGTTGATCTGAGGCCGGCCATCATGCCGAATTGATATCTTGCAGGAAGGTCATGCCTTTGGTTGTCCATGGCATGTTTGCCTAGCTGCGCTAGACGTCCTGAAGCCGTGTTCGTGCAGCTAGGAGCAGCGCCGCTGTATTGCCGCCTCGCTGGAGGACAGCTGCTGCACCCCATCTTGCCGTCAACCGACGTCCGCTGCTGGTGAGCTGCCTTGATGAAAGACCCCGCTTTTCCTTTCTGTGATCGACTTGCTGTACATCTTGCCATCGACCATGCCTCATGCCCGGCCAACGTGCCGCGTACTTTCACCGTGCAGGACAACCACGGTGACCCGAAACTTGTCCCTGCCCGCCGAACGCTGCCGTCCAGCAGCAGCAGCACCCTGCTGGTATGATGTCGACCAAGAGCCCTTTGTTTTCCCTACCTTGTTGTTATCCTGTGCTGAAACTGGCCTTCGTGCCGTGTTGCTTCACTGCTGCAGAGAACCAGCAGGACAGCAGCAAGGCGATGCCTTGCCACCTCGATGGAGAATGGCAACACTCTGTTGGTGAGCTCCTGTGACCAGGGCCCTGCCCATTTCCTTCCGGTGCGTAACCTTGCCATTGCCATTGTTTGACACCGGCCTTCGTGCCGCTGTGTTGCTGTGATGTAGGGAAACAACAGCAAGCTGCTGTCCTTACCACTCGCATGAGCAGCAGCACCTCATCGGTGAGCACCAAAAATCAAAGCTTTGCCGTTTCTTTTCTATTCATGACCATGCCGTCGACCTTGTCTGAATTGGCCTTCGTGCCATGGTTCTATGCTGTGCAGGGAAGCACTAGGCCTTACAGCCCCATTGGGACAACCTGCACATCCAGCAGCAAGCTGCAGCCATCCAGAATGCATAGTCGCTGCCCTTTGACTCCAAGGTTGGCCTCTGAATCCCGTTGGCGCCGTCCGTGACGACGTCGACAAGTCCTCGTTTTTCTTTTTCAAATTCCTTGTCATATATACATGTCAACTACTCTTGCTATACGTGGTTCATATATATATGTCATCTATCTTGTCACGCTTGATCACTCAATTATCAATATATCTCTCTTAACACATGCTCATGTTATATCTTCTCTATCGTTGCTTGTGCCGTGCCTTCGTGTCGGTCTATCTTTCTAAATCTTCTTGTCTCTTGAGCTATGGATGTGCTACCCCGTATGTGGTCGGTTGTTTTGTGATTCTTTTGCGTGTGGTTTTGTTGCCTGTGTCCCGTGCCGTCGCGCCGGTTGAGGGGATCGTACCTCGTTCGAATGTTTCGGTCGTGGGTTCATCCCGCCGTGGCCGTGATGCCGAGCGTAACACGTTCTCTCTCGCTCTTTAGTTGTTCCATCGAACTACGAATGTTAGCTCCTATTCCCGTCCCATAGACGTGGTCATGGCAGACTCGATATCGATGTCCATATCGATGTGGTTCTTATCCGCATAATTCGAGCCTTCTTTGATCTACTCAAGTGGGATACGAATTAGGAGCCAACCTTCGTGTTGCGACGGATGCAACTCGCTTAGGTGAAGCTCGTGGCCCTTCCATGGCCGTCGGGTTTATACCTTCTTTTCGCTGTGTTTATCCTCACCTTCTCGTTTGCTTGTACCACAATGACCTTAGCATTTCATCGGATCTAGCGGTGACAACCGCACTGCGATGAACTGTTGGAATAGCCCGGTGCTGTTAGATGCACGGTCGTGGTGCCCTACGAGTGGGTTTGGATCGTTGGACCGTGTCTCTTCTCTCCCAACCATCGCCGTTCTATGGCGAGTTGGTCGAAAGGGTGCGGATCCTGTTTCTTCTCGTCTTTTTGTCTCAATCCTCATCGATCTAGTAAGGTGTCGGTTGAACTCTCTCTTGTTTGGCATTTAATTGCAAATCTTGATTCCACTTCTTTAATTCCCGTCGTTGCTATGGCGAGTGGGTTGAAGAAGTGTGAATGCCGCGTCTTCCTTGGATTCTTTCGTGCGTAAGCCCTTGTATGCTTGTACCTAATAGACCCCAATTAGTGCAATTAAAGCACCTTGGTCTTGGTACCCTACAAATGGATTAAGCACTCACCTTCTTGCGTGTCGCTCGTTCACTTCTCTTCCCCGTTCCACCCTCTCTTAATTCTCGTCAAATATAATGGCGTTTGGATTTGGGGAGATCGGAACTGCTTTTGCCACTCCTTTCGATTCTCGTTAATTTAATAACGTTGAATCAAAAGTTATTGAGCACTGGTGTTTTGCCTAGGATGAGCTAGAGTCCATGCCATTTATCCTGAGCCGTATAGGTTGACTCGATCGACCCGTGAAGTACGAGCTAGGCTACGACTCGAGCTCATACTTAGCAAACAACCACTCTTGTTTCTTGGTCCAAGGATCGGAATTATGCCGAGAGGGCTCGGTCGTTCTCTTTTTGTGTTCTTTTCGGTGCGTGGGTCCTTTTGAGTCCTAGCCGCCTTTTATTGATTGATTGCTCTCTTGTTGCGTGTAGTCACACGAGGTAGTTGCATCGAGGTTAGCGTTGGATTGAAGCTCAATGGAGGAAGAGAGCATGGAGGACAACAGGACCGTGGAGTGGAGTTGCCCCAGGAGGAGACCCCGTTGTACGACTACCCCGTGATGAAGCTAGTACCACTACTTCCTCGACATCGCAGGTGTCATGGCAGCACTTTACTTAGAGAATCCTAATTAGACATATTGCAATTAGATATGCTAGCGCTTTTTACTTTATTCCTTTGCTAGTATATGATGCATGCTTTTGCCAGAGCCTCGATTGCCATGCTTAAAACCCATCCACCACAATTACCCAGCTTGCGCTCGCACTTATATATTTCTACCTGCTTGCTTGCACTTGCCACCTTGTGGCTATACCTCACTTACGTGTATATATATGAGAACCAGAATATATGAGCCGGGCGTTGAGTATGGTGTCGGGCAACCTCGGTGCCCGGAGATCTGTGCCATCTGGGGTGGATGAGTTTTCTGTCTAGACTTGGGTGTGTGGTGAGGGTCGAGTCGACCAGGCAGGATCTGCGGCGAGTCGCTGAGACAAGTTTTGCCGGGGAGTGTGCTTCTGGGCCTCTCCCACTTGCTCTACCTGTGGTGGGTAACGATTAATACGGATACGAGATCCGGTTCGACTCTTGTAGCGGGACGAAGGCCGGAAAAAGGAGTGTGAAGATGTCTTGCCTGGTCAATACTTAAGGACTTGTATCTTCGAGGACCTGAGATCTGGGAAATTGGTGCTCACCTCACGTTTTACGTTATGGGCGGATTGCGGATTGCCCCATCTACTTGGATGATGCCATACTTACTAGGTGGTAGCGGTTAGTGTTATAGCAGTGACAGCCCCGATGGCCTCCATCCCGCCGAGACAAATGGGGTTGATCTTGAGTCGCGGGAGTACTCGATCACGCCGCTTTCACGCCTCTCGGCCGCGACGGTGGTACTCCGGAGCTTCCCGTTTGCCGAGTGGTTTGGTGGCATTGTCCGACTAGGTGGTCTCCGTATGTCATCCTAGACGTTATGCGCCGCGTCGATGATGGTGACCGTGTGGTCTTGAGTACACGCCCTGCAGAGTTGTAAATCTATACGTATAGTCCGGCCTTCGGGCTAGGACCCGCTCTAGACCTGGACTCGCTAAAGGTAACCCTGGCCTATTGCCGGAACCTCCTGCGGCTTGCGCCGGTCTTTTGACCAGGTTTTTCCTGGGTCTTTCTCTTCCGAGTAGAGAGGGTGTTTTCTTTCCTTACCTCGAGTGTGGTGTGGTGGTGAGTGTGCTTACTACCGAGAGCCCGGAGGGCCGAGAGCCTGTTAGGCAGACGAAGAAGATGCGTGGTCGCCTTGTCGACCCGTGTGTGAGCCGAGAGGCTTGTGTTGAGTTGAGTTGGACTTTGGGGAGACGTGGGGAAATGAGTTGAAATGTGTATAATAATATTATTTATTATCGCTGCCGCATGCGCTAAGGATGCAAACCACAACCAAATACTAGGATCGCCCGGATCCCTTATTTTCTCGCTTTTCCACCAAAGCTCATTCGGTGCCGACCATGACCCGCACATACCGGGCGGTGCGCATTGCCCGCCTCGCAAAGAAATAGAAGGATTAGGTGGTCTCGCTTCCTACGCCAAGCCGGATCGAAGATGAAGAGTGCTTCCGCCAATCTCTACGCCAACTCGATGGAGCCCGTGAAGGAGGAGCCTTCACTGCCGACGCCTCTACATGTACCCCGAGATCCCGAAGTTACGCTTCCGCTAGGTTAATCTTGTATTAGGTGAGTCCCCGTGAGCCGTATTTCTCTTGTAATGATGTAAATGTACCTAAGCTTGACTATGATATTAACTCGTGAATAATAATGTGAGGGAGATATCTTGTGTTACTTTCACATTATTATTAAATTCTGTGTATTTTCCCTTAGTGGAAAATCGGGGATGTTACACCGCCAGAGCCTTTTTGGCCGGCCGCCAGGTGGATCCCACCTGTCGGTTTCATCTTCCTAGGTCGGTTCACTACCGACATGGAGGTTGTATCTACACCGTTGCCAAGGTCGGTTTGATCCAATGGTGGAGATTGGCTACTTGTCGGCTACTCTACCTCAGGACTATATAAGCAGCCCCAGGGTCGACCCCAAGCATTATCTCTCATTATTCTCTCATTATCTTTCTACAGAGCAAAAGTTAGGGTTTCAATTAGAAGAGAGAGAGATCCCTCTAGTTGTCTAGTTGACTAGTTGTCTAGTTCATCTAGTTCATCTAGTTCATTTAGTTCATCTAGTTGTAACTAGATCAGGGAGAGAGTAGAGGAGAGAGTCAAGAGCCTACTGTCGGATCTTCTTCAACTTTGTACTCTTGCAACAACTAGTTCGTCTTCAGCAATCTCCAGGTTCTTCATTTATTTCTATGTATTTATTTAATTCTAGTTCTTGCTTTATTTTATTTACTGGATCTCTGCTCGTATTGAATGCTCTAGTTATTACGTGTGATTAGAGTAGTAATCTTTAGTGTAGACGTGGTGTCTAGACTAGATATTACCCGAGGTTGCGCCCAATCCCACGGTTAGTTGTGGTAGCCCCAGGGGTGACAGCCCTGTTAGGCCTGTGTAAGCCACCACGTTCGGGTTGGTGTTTTCGTAGAGCTTTTGGCAGCCTTCTCCCAACTACCTTCTTCCCAGTCTTTATCGAGAGTTGAAAAGGATCTGTTGCTCCGAAGTAGATAAAGTATAGTAAGCCTTTAATTAGATAAAACCACTTAGAAAACTCAAAACCTCTCTATCCATATCATTTATCTTATCTTGGACAATCCTAATTCTCCTAGTACACTTCACGCTCCCGTGGAAATCGATACCTTGGAATACTCTCAGGTGAAAGCTACATCGGTATCCGTGCGCTTGCGCATTTTCCTATTTGCGTTAATTTATACCAACAAGCTTTTCGGCGCCGTTGTCGGGAAACGGTAGTCGTGCTAGTTTAGAACCAAGTTCGCCCTTTTATCCTTTTTATCTTTTTACCACTATTCTTACCACATGGATTTCACTCCCATCTATAAATTCTTTTGCTCCAAAGGGCAACTTGTTGGAGCCTCCACCATCATCGAGATCCCATTCTTACAGATGGCTATGAGCTTTGCCCCGCTCTTATAGCCATGGTTCGGGAGCAATCCTTCTCTCGGGTTAGAAGATGAAGATCCATACAAACATCTTAACGAATTTGAGCATCTGTGTTCTACCAGAGTATTCCCGGCATGACACAAGACACCATTAAATGGAAATTATTTCGCTTCTCTCTTGAGTGAAGAGCAAAAAAATGGTATGCTCATTCTCAGAAGAAGTGTGAATGGAAATTGAATGAACTTCGAGACAAGTTTTGTCTTGCATTCTTTTCTCTTTATAAAATTGTCGACCTTAGAATCGAAGTGCTTACATTTAGACAAAAAGAGAAGGAGACTCTAGGAGCAAAAATGGGCTAGATTCATAAGTCTTACTAATTCCGGTCCAAACCTTTCCTTGCCCGACCATGTCTTATACATTCACTTTTATCGCGGTCTTAACAAGGAAGCTGCTCTACATCTCGACATCGCTTGAGGAGGTTCATTCTCACATAAAATTGCTAGTGAGGCAAAAGCCATACTTGAGAAAATCCTTGAAAACACTCCTTACACTGGTATTTTTGATGAGTTTCCCGAAGAAGAAGAAATCGAGCCAAGCCCCGAACAACAAGAAGAGATAAACGCAACCGAATCTGAAATTCCTATAAAATCCTCTAATGATTTGGTTGCCATAGAACCTTCCATTGTGGGAACACAACACTCTTTAGACAAAACTCTAGAGAGTGATGAACCCCATCCTTGCACATTCCTATCGAAATCGAGGTTGATTTGTTTGAAGATTTTGGCAATGCCTCGAATTTTCCAAAGCAAGCAAAACCTCTCGTGCACTCGCGCACCCGCTTGAGGATGGTCCAAACAATGATCCATTCTTAATGGAGCACATTAAAGGGCTATCATCCATAATGAGCCATGAGTGGTTGGTAGAAACTGAGCTATCCACTGAGGTAGCCCGAATCATTTCCCCTTTAGAGACTATAACTTGCAAAATTAAAGGGACCACTATAGAGGCTCATTATAATCCGACCATTGGGATGAACATTATTTCATGGGCTTTAGCTCAAAAATTATGCCCCAACGAGTCTTGGATCCCATCTCGCAAGCTTCTTAAAATTCCTTCTGGAGTTATTCTTGAAAGCTATGGGGTCATAAGGACTATTATGTTACGCATAAGAGGATCCGAGTATTTTCTAGACTTTCATGTCTATGACATCTCAGACATGTCGATCTTGATTGGTGTACCATTAGGAACACTAATTCAAGAACGACCAAATCAGGGTCTTTTGAATCTCAAGTTAGGAAATTCTCCTATCACCATTTCTCTTGCACGATCACATAATGCGATAGTAGAACCCAAGCCCAAGAAAGACCCAATTGAAGATGTTTTAATCGAATCTTTAGAAAACATGGCTGAACTAGTCTTTGATGTGGAACATTTCATTGAAGAAGAGGAAGAGTTAGCAGAGCCTATTGAGCTAGATACAACAGAGGTACCACCACGACCCTCAATTGAGCTGAAACCACTTCCTCCTGGTCTAAAATATGTCTTTCTCAATAATAACCGAGAAACACCAGCCATTATCAGTGACAAGCTTTCCCAAGAAGAAACTTATAGACTTGTCACTGTTTTAGAAAGACATAAATCAGCCATAGGCTACTCACTTGAAGACCTCATAGGGATTAGTCCCCAACTCGCACTCATCGTATCCCTATTGATCCCGATGCATTACCCTCAAGGGAACCACGGTGAGGCTTAACAACGCTATGCGAGAAGTTGTTAAGAAAGAGGTTCTTAAGCTTTTGCACGCCGGGATTATCTATCCCGTGCCACATAGCGAAAGTGGGTTAGCCCCCGCCCAAGTTGTCCCAAAGAAAGGAGGAATGACGGTTGTTTACGAATGAGAAGAATGAACTCATTCCTCAACAGATCGTCACGGGGGTGGCGTATGTGCATTGACTACATCGGAAACTTAACAAGGCAACAAAAAAGATCACTTTCCGCTACCTTTCATCGATGAGATGTTGGAACGGCTTGCAAATCACTCTTTCTATTGTTTCCTTGATGGTTATTCCCGATATCATCAAATCCCAATCCACCCTATTGACCAAAATAAGACAACTTTCACATGCCCGTATGGAACTTATGCATACCGACGAATGTCGCTCGGATTGTGCAATGCTCCGCCTCTTTCCAACGGTGCATGATGTCTATTTTCTCCGAAATGATTGAAAACATTATGGAGGTGTTCATGGATGACTTTACCGCCTATGGCAAAACCTTCGATGATTGCTTGGAGAATTTAGACAAAGTTCTACAAAGATGTAAAGAAAATTCCTTAGTCCTGAATCGAGAAAATGCCATTTTATGGTTCGGGAAGGAATAGTGTTAGGACATAAGATATCCGAACATGGGATAGAAGTGGATAGAGCAAAGATAGAAGTCATTGAACAACTTCCACCTCCCACAAATGTGAAAGGAGTCCGAAGCTTTCTAGGCCACGCAGGGTTCTATAGGCGATTCATCAAAAACTTTTCTCAAATTGCTAGACCCCTGACTAGCCTCTTAGCTAAAGATGCACCTTTTGTCTTCAACAATGAGTGCTATGAATCATTTCAAATCCTTAAGAATGCACTCATCTCATCTCCAATCATCCAGCCACCTGATTGGACGCTACCTTTTGAGATCATGTGTGATGATAGCGACTTTGCAGTAGGAGCCGTTCTTGGCCAAACTAAGGATAAAAAGCACCATGCTATATCCTATGCTAGCAAAACCTTATCGGGACCACAGCTAAATTATACTACCACTGAAAAGGAAATGTTGGCTGTTGTCTTTGCTATAGACAAGTTTAGATCTTACTTAGTGGGGAGAAAGATTATTATTTACACAGATCATGCTGCTCTTAAATACCTCCTCACTAAGAAAGATGCTAAACCTCGGTTAATCCGCTGGATTCTCTTGCTCCAAGAGTTTGACATAGAAATAAGAGATAAGAAAGGAGTAGAGAATTTGGTAGCTGATCACTTGTCTAGGATTCCATATAAGGAAACATTTGAGTTACCTATTAATGACTATATGAGGGACAACACGCTCCTCAAGGTCACACACGCCGACCCTTGGTATGCGGATATTGTGAATTATATGGTTGCGTTATGTAGCACCGAGGGCGGATAAGAAGAAACTCAAATATGATGCTCGTTGTCACTTATGGGATGATCCATATCTTTATCGAGTATGTTCGATGGATTGCTACGGAGATGTGTCCCAATCGAAGAAGGGTTGAAGATTATAGACAGATGTCATGCATCACCTTATGGGGGCATTTTGGAGCATTCCGCACACATGCTAAGATCCGCAAAGTGGATTCTTTTGGCCAACAATGTATCTAGATACAAAGGAGTATGTGAGAAGATGCGCTAGATGCCGAGGCATGGAAACATTAATGCTCGGAATGCAATGCCACTTCGAGAACAACCTCCGGATAGAGTTGTTTGATGTCCGGGGAATCGACTACATGGGACCATTTCCAAGGTCCGAGATGCCGAATACATCTTGGTGGCAGCTTGACTATGTGTCCAAATGGGTAGAAGCACCGCCATGCCGAGCCAATGATTCAAGCATGCCAAGAAGATGTTTCATGAAGTAATATTCCCAAGATTTGGCACACCTCGAATGGTCATAAGTGATGGAGGATCACATTTCATTGATAAGTCCTTCAGAAAGTTTCTAGCGGAATATGGAGTAAAACACAACGTTGCAACTCCTTACCATCCTCAAACAAGTGGCCAAGCCGAGACATCAAATAAGCAAATCAAGAATATTCTACAAAAGACCGTAGATGAAATGGGAAAGAAATGGAAATACCAACTCTATGATGCACTATGGGCATATCGAATCGCATTCAAAACACCCATAGGCATGACACCGTATCACCGGTATATGGAAAAACATGCCACTTGCCCGTTGAATTAGAATTCGAGCTCATTGGGCAATCAAGAGATGGAACATGGATCTCCATTTAGCCGGAAGGAATCGTCGATGCAAATATCGAGCTAGAGGAATGGAGAGAAAAAAAAAGCTTATCACGCTTCCAAGATTTACAAAGAAAGAACAAAAAGGTGGCATGACAAGAGAATCAAAACAAAAGAGTTCAAGCCCGAGATAAAGTTCTATTATTCAACTCAAGGGTGAAGCTCTTCGGTCATGGAAAACTTAGAAGCAAATGGGAAGGGCCATTCAATGTGCTTGACGTTGCATCACATGGCATGGCGTCACACTTCAAGATGATACAGTAACACATTTAAGGTAAATGGCCAACGTTTGAAAGTTTTTCTAGAACCCGAAAAGTCGAAGAAATTGACTTAATTGAATTCTTGCAATTTAATAATCCAATCTAAGAGCAACTTCAAAACCTTTAGGCAACAAGGACTTAAGTAGTCAACCACTAACGCTTAACATGTTCCACAAGTTTTGTTGTCTATTTGAGTTTTGCGGGATTTAAGGGAAAGAGACATGATAGGATGACACTCTCATCACTTTGTCTACCTCAACTTCCACAACCCGACATGTCAATCTAGCTTGGGGAGGGCACCCCTAGTTATCACGATAAGTATCTCTTTACTATATATTATTAGTTTTTATCTTTTTGTTTTGTTTAATAAGAGTCTAGTCTTTAAAAGAGTATTTGTTAGAGTGTAAGAATAAATGTTCTTGAGGGAGTCTTCACCCGCTTTGTTTTTGCTCAAATAAAATGAACCTTAAGTATGGAAATGATGAATAGTTGCTCTATTTGTAATTCTTTTGAAGTACCTAGTTTTCAACCTTGAATTCTCCCAAGTTTCGGATAAAAACTGTTGTGACATATGATTTACTTTGAAATTGAAAACTTATGAGTAGTGAATGCTTGATCTAAGTCTAGGTAATTGACGGATATGATATATGAAAAGTTGAGTCGCTATTTATTTTGTTCCTAGTGATACTAGAGTCCCGGAGAATTTATTTCAAAAATATCAAATCAATAGCTTCACTTCATCTTTGTGGTAAAAAAAATTATATCCTATTAGAGGCATGTTATGAATATTAAACCAATAAAAAGTTATTTGCTTTGTGTTGAGCTTTGTCAAATTTTGTGACTCAAGTTGAGAGACTTGTCTAAAAGATCAAGATCATGTACACTTGTTTTTATTTATTTATTTATATGCTTCAGTTGTTGATCTCTCTAAACTCAATAAATTATTTTTGTACATCAAGGCATGGGCTATGCAAAAATAAATATCATAAAAAAAAGAAGAAGGGGATGAAAAAACGGACAAAAGTCCTACAGGCGAGTAGAGCCTAGCTCCTTAAGAAAAAGAAAAGAAAAAGGGAGATGAAAAATGGACAAGTGTCCTACTGGCGTAGTAGAGCCTACCTCCCTAAGAAAAATAAATAAAGATGAATAATGGACAAGTGTCCGAGGGTCAGTAGAACCCACATCTTTAAAAGAGTGGAAATAAAAGACAAAAGTCTAGGGCTAGTAGAGTCCACCTCTCTAAAAAGAAAAATAAAGACAAACCCATGATCTTGTTTGCAAAAATATTTATTCTAAAAAGAGAGAAGAAAAATAAGAGCATAGTAGAATTAGCACACTGTTGACACTTGTTATCATATAAATTTATTAATCAAATAAACATGAGAAAGGGGTATAAATCATAATAACAACCTAGAATAGGGTGTCACTAATATATTTCCACCGTTTTGGTAAAGTTGTGAATTGCGAGGACTAAACAGAAAAGCAGCCCGAGATTCGGCGAGCCGCATCGACTCACGCCGACGTAACGCAATCCAACTCCGAAAAAGACTCTAGAAGGCTTCGGATTAATCCCGACGTGATCGAGACTTAGCACCCAAGAAAACATCATCTAGAAGACTCCGTAGAAGCCACGACGCCGCCGCGGACCCGCAGTGGGCCACACTGCGGGCCGGCCGCCCAAATAACAAGCCGACCGGCCTCCCCCTCCGCCAAGTCATCCCCGCCTCCTAAGCTTCCTCAACCGCCTCTAAGACGCAATCTAATCCGCTCGTTTAATGTCGGTTTGATCCGAGGGCGATGGTGGAAGTACGAGATGTATCTAAGTCCAACACCGCACCTCCTCCTGACTATATAAGGAGACCCCTAGACCCCCTTTCGGATCATCAAGTTCTCAATTCATCAACAAATAGCTTCAAGATCCAAGTCATCAATCCCACGCTCTAGAAACACCGCTTTAGGAAGAGTAGCAATCAAGATTAGATCTAGTAGGAAGGGAGAAATCCGCCCTCGATCGTCGGAGGCCGGCTCAAGATCGCCTCGTTCTTGTAAGTTCTTCATTGTAAGTAGTCTTCAAGTTCCGCACACGTGCTTAATATGAATATCTTGATCATATTTATATTCGAGATTATTTGTTCTAGTATTTACTTTGATTACACGTTTTGCATAGTTGAATTACTTGTTATGTTCATGCATGGATTCGTATAGCGCATCCTTTAGATCCGAGGGTGAGTGGTAGAGATGATGTAATCGTGGTGATTAGATCTTATTTACTCGCGTTTGCACCCTATATGCTTAGGTCGTGTGGTAGATCGTGGTGGTGACAAAGATCATTGAGTCCTTTGCAATCCATCCCCCGTATGTAGGCCTAGCGGATGATATTATTCCTGGTTGTTCTAAGTTTCGCCTTAGTCTTCACGGATTACGTCCTCATGTGTGGATTTAATTAGTCTTTTTTCGATGATTGTTAGATGTATTGCACTAATCAAGTAGATCCTAACTTATAGTTTAGAGTTACATATTGGAGTTTCTAATGCTAGCTAGCCTATGAATTGCTATCGCCCAATTTTGTTTTGACACTTTCTACTTGCACACCGGATATGACTTGGTTGAATCTATTTATCGTAACTTTTATCATTATCTTTATTGTGAACTTTGATCCCTCGTTTATGTAATTGATAGATTTAATACTTAAGCTTTGCCTACGAGAGATGATTAAGATGTTTAGATACACCGATGCACGCTTAGTTCTTGATAATAGACTTCTTTCCCCCGTGGTAGAATATAAATTCAATACACGGTTCTTACTCCCGTTAAAATGCTACAATGGTATATTCATATCTCGTAAACTTATGATACCCAGTTATAATTGTTTATTTACTTATTAAGAAGTTTATCAAGGCATAGTACGAATATTTTATTCCTTGCATATTAGTAGTTTAACTATAGGGATGACAACCTTTTCGGATATGCTATGAACTCGCAATGAATTATTTTCTTTTAGTTTTATCTCAAGCAACATCTCGATATTTATTTTTGACGCCATTGCTAGTGATAGGTTTATATCTGTTTCTAGTTAGTGACGTTAGAAATACCAACAAGCATTTTTTGGCGCCGTTCTTGCGGAAAGAAAGTCTTTAACCCAAGAAAATATAGGAATAACTTGCATGCATCTCTCTCACGCATTGTAAAGTATTAAATTTATCACTAATTGCTTAAACAGGTTTACCCTTGTTATTATTCTTTCTATCTATTTCGGGGTAATGTATGAATAGGAATCTTCCCGAAAAACTTCCTTTCCGATCCGAAAAAACTCTTGAAGGAGGCAAGATCCAAGTTGAAGTCTCATCCTAAGATCACTACCTCGAAGACTCCTCCACCGTGTCGAAGCTTTGCACCCGTGTTCAAGTAATGGCGAACAAAACCCTCCGCGAGTACTACGCACCGACCGACGGCTAACATCCGCGACCGGGCCGACAAATCGATGTGGGAGACAAAGCTTTTGAGCTCAAGCCCGCACTCATCAACATGGTACAAGCTAGCCAATTCGTGGAAAAGCACTTGAAGATGCCAATGCTCACCTACAACACTTCCTAGAGATGCGGGCACCTTCACCATCAAAGATGTCTCAAGTGATGCAATCCTACTTCGTCTGCTCCCCGCTCTCACTCTTGGGACGAAGCGGCAAAGGGTTCTACGCCAACAAAGACAAACTCACTACTTGGACACTTTGCTCTCTTGCCTTCCCGGCAAAGTTCTTCCCTATAGGCAAAACCAACGCCTTACGGGGAAAATCTCAAGTTTCCAAGAAGAACATGACGAATCCGTTCCGAGGCGTGGGAGCGCTTCCTAGACTACATCACCGAATGCCCACACCATGGAATGGAGAACCGGGTCGCTCATGCAGACCTTCTACCACGGGCTTAACAACAACACCCGTGAGACCATGGACGCCGCTGGCCGGAGGTGCTTTCCCCGTCCCTTACAATCAATCAAGCTACCGACCTTGTGGAGAAGATGGCGTCAAACCAAGCTTGAATGAGGACCGTCAACCCCGCAAAAAGAGAGAGGGGAATGCATCGCTTAAAAGAGGTAGACATGCTTTGTCTACCAAAATGGACTTAATTATGAAAAAACTTGAAGACAAAGCTCCCGAGAAGAAGAAGGAAGTCATGCAACTCTTCGATTCCCGCATGACATGTGAAGAATGCGGCAACACCGACACTTTCTCGGGCGACCAATGTCCCGAAATGGAAGAGGACGTGAACTACATTAACAACAACAACCAATGATCGTCCCCGAATCAAGGATGGAATCAACAGAGACCCAACTACCAAGGTAACTACTCGTAACTATCAAGGTAATAACTCTTTCAATAATTTCCCACCTTTAAGAGAGCTAGTACAAAACCAAGGTAGACTTATGGATAATCTGTCTAAGAAGTTAGCTTCCAATGACAAAATGCTAGAAACTATTAGTGCTAAAATAGAAAGCTTTTTCTTACGCAATAAAGAACCAAAGATAGCTTCAATAAAATGATAGAATCTCGCTTATCTCACCGGGCTTTATCTACTCCTATTCCTAACCTTGGTAAGATTCCGGCCACCGGAAGAATTAGAATCTGCAAATCTTGTCGATGTCTACTATGCGTATTCGCACCAAGGATGCACGAGAAGGACCGGCGTGCACCGACCGGGGCATGCCCGCCAAGAAAGGAGATCCAGGGAGACCAAATATCACCATTAGCATCGGCGCCCGTACCTACGACGCACTCTCGCGACTTTGGCTCAAGTGTTAACATTATGCATAAGGTAAGCCTTGAGCCAGGTTCAAATTTATTATACACGACTATGTGCCTACAACTTGCGGTCGCTATGCTACCCCGAGGGCATCCTGGAAGACGTTTGTCTTTACATCGGTAAGCTCTATGTGGCCACCGACTTCGTGGTCTCGATACGGGCAAAGGTAAGAACGCCCGATCATTCCGGGACGCCCTTTCCTTGCCACCACCAAGGCCATCATCTACGCAGATACCGCAAAGATCGCCTTTCACCGGCAACAAAACGAGAGGGAGAGATTTAACCGCAAACACAAGACCCTAGCTCCCCCTGCTCCACCTCAGTATCACTACCGCACCCACGAAATACACGCACCACCGCCGAGGAGAGGACAAAAAGAAGAAGCAAGAACAAGAAGAACCGTCAACCTCAACCACACGTGGAACGAGTCTTGATGATCAATCAAGTTGCAAATGAAACGCAAGACTTCGGCGCATTCCACCACCACTAGAGAAACTAGACGACCCCGAGTTCCATCAATCCACCGCTCCATCAATCAATGGAACTTCCAAAGAAGTTGTTCCGACGCGACACGGATCGGGCATCAACTTAATGTCAAAGGTAACATATCAATTGATATATGGTAATCCGCCTTTGTGTTCCACCTATGTAATGCCGCAGATGGCGGATCAATCACACCGATTCCCTAAGGTATTGCACGAAACGTTCCCATCAAGATCAAAGACCGCTATGTCCTCACCGACTTTTTAGTCATGGACATGGGAGAAGAAGAACAAGATCCTCCCATAGTACTTGAAAGACCGTTCCCCGAACACTACAAGAGCCATCATCTACGTCCGGGGCGGGCGAGATCCACTTCCAACTTCAAGGTAAAAAGATACGCCTGTTTCTTCAATACTTACACTAACAATGAACAAATGCGGCCCCAAGAAAGACCAAGGGCCGTAAGCGTCTCCCGAGACTACAAATGTGTTTTACTCAAAGATGGAGTACATCGAGAGGATAGAGAAAGACATCAAGGAAAAGTACACTCGGCTCCTACCCATCTTGAATTCTCGCACCGGCCACACCTCGAGAGGTCACCACTAAAGAAGCAATCCCGAAGAAGAAAGAAGTCGCGCCCACTAAGAAGAGCAACGAGAGTGCACCTTCGAGACCCGACTAGCGGCATCACCAAATGAACAATCGACTTACTTTCGGCTACTTCGCCTACGCCGCCCTTTGAGATCATTGAAGGAACCTTACCAGGTACAACATTTATACGAGGGCCCATAGACGCGACACCACGCCATGAGAGTAAGTGCTCTAAACTCTCCGAGAGGTAACTTCGGTATTTATCTCGCATATTTAATTTTCTCGCAAAGCATATTTCAATTTCCTTTAGCATTTTTTTACTTTTTCTAAACCCGCACTTAGAAAATCTCAAAATATTTTTGCCGCATTCGCATCGCTTTCCTAAAGCCCCATGCAAGCACTCCTTGCCGTGGCGGCATAAAAAAATAAAAAATACATTGCATTCATAAGTTTTTGCATTAGCATCCCTATTGCATAGAAAAATTCTCAAAATATGTGGGCACGTGAAGGTCCACACGCTTTTTCTAAAAATAAAAAATCCAAAAAGAAGTGAGCACATGAAGGCTCACATTAACATCCTAGAATTTGTTCCTTCCGGGTATGTGCGAAATTAATATTAACAGGGAGAACATTGAAGGAGACCCCGAAAGAGGAGCGAGACTCGAGGATGAACAAAGGACTACTTCAAGATCAAGCTTGGGGAGAGCACCCCCGTTTACCACGATAAGTATCACTATCTTATGTCTTAAATATTAGCTAGATATATATTTGCTTAGAGTTAATGAGTCTTAAATAAAAGTCTTAGTGTTAAGAGTCTAATAAATGCTAGATCTTTGCTAGATTGCCTTCTTCCTTTTAATTATGATCTTGATAATATATGCTAAGGAAATGATGAATAGTTGCTCCGCCTTAATTCCTCTTAAAAGTACTTACACTTTGGACTTAGATTCTCCCAAAAGCTTTAAATGCTTAATTTTGCTCTAAACCCAAAGACTGTGGGAAGCACATGCTTAATCCGAGTCTTAGCGTTAAAGGATAAAGATACATGAAAAGTTGAGTCTGCTTTGTTTATCATATTCCTAGAGATACTTGATTCCCGGTTTTTATCTTTGAAAATTATAAAACATTACATGATGAGTTCCTTAGCTATGACCCTTAAGAGTTTATCATTCGCATCAAGATCATCCCACTCCACTAAATACGCTTCTAACTCGAAGTACGCATCCCCATACTCCATCAAGCCGCTAGCCATAATTATAAAAAATAAACTCTTGCAATCTTTGATATGTCTCTCTCAATGTTTTTATGTCAAATAGAGGCTCGGGCTACATTCGAAAAAAAAAGGAGAGAAAAGAAAAAGAAATATCTAGAGAAAAGTGAGACGAGAGAGGGAGAGTAATCTGACAAAAGTGTAACACCCGGTTTTAAGAACAAAACCAAGTAAACACCATATGTGAGCCCCGAAGTCAAATCTCACATATAGTCACAAGTAAAGGGTAGTATCAAGCCAACAATGCTTAAAATATAACGAACAAAATATTAAGAACATAACCTCGCCTAGCGGACAAATGAAAAACACTCCGATCCTCCTCGATGTAGACTCCACAGGGGACCGACCGACCGGTTGATCACAAGCCTAAACTTCACCCGAGGTGTGGGGAATAGCAAGAGTGAGTCCATGTCGAACTCCGCAAGAATAGCAAGCCAATATCTTATCCCAAACCCATGATCACTATAACATAATAATGTAGAGTATAAACGATAAATTATGAACCTGTTAAACAAACATAGGTCATCATCTTTAATGCAAAGGTTCCAAGGCGCGCCGTGACCGTGAGCACGGCCGATATACCAGCTTTTACTCTACGCAGAGGTGTATACTTTCACCGTGAGTCGCGGAATTGCCCTTTCACCCGAGGTAGCGAGCCTCTTAACCCTCTTCCTAGAAAGGTCGGCAGGTTCACTATGAAGTCTTTCAAAAGTTCTTAACCAGTCGGTTAAGCGTCCCCGCTTGGGGAGCAAATTTAGGCGAATGAAACCCTCCATGATCCCATTCTCGCAACCTAGGCTACCGCAAGATCAGCAACAACTAACAAGCTAGGAAAGTTCCTCATACTTGACCAAAGCCACAAATGCGGCACTCTCGGTTGTACCGTAAGTCCCAGAGACTCTAATATAGACAAGTCCACATGTTGCTAATAGTCATGTTTAACGCTCATTGCATAAACATCATTCAAGTCATATGATCATGGTTAAAAGATAGCATATCCCAATACTATACTTGCCTTAATATCGATCTTTCTTCAAGTCTAAAGCTCCAAGATAAATCCTTCTTGTTTGTTAATGTGTTCCAGTTCACCACGTAAATCTCACCGACTGGATAGGATCATAAAGCACCACACAAGCATCCGAACAGACATGCATAGAAAACATAGTACTCAATTAGAACAATACACCAAGCAATGAAAAAGGTTTGAAAACTAATCTACGCATCTCTGTGAACACACAAACGCGAAAAAGCACACTAATCGGAGCTATCATTGAAAAGAAACGACTACCGAGAATTTTATATTACATAAAAGAAAAGGCCTATATGCTTGGTTTATTTTAATTGAGAAAACCATGCAAAGAGTTATTTAGACTAGATTGATCAAAACATAATTTAATTCAAAAACCGAGTTTAAACTACTCATCTTTTATCACATATACAACGTGTTCACTAAGCAACTTTGAATTTAGAAATACTTGTAAATAAGCAACTAATCACATTAATATTTGATGTATAAAATACGGATGTGTCAAATCTATATGGCTTTTTAATTATAAATCGGATGGTATGAGTCCTAATCAAATTAGCATTTAAATTAATAAAATAAAGACACGTTAAATAAGAAAGGCATTAGCACTGCTGTACAGAGCCTATCGTTGTGAACTAGCGTGACTTGACAAAGCTAGCAAAATGTAACTAGAATCAACACATGGTGGGGATCGACTGCTAAGGATAGGTGGTGTATATGGTTGTAGTATTTGTGGTGACGATAGCGTCATCAAGCTAACAGGCAAAACTGGGCATGCACGGACGACTCATCAGGATGAATGTAGGTAATGTGTATTTTCTATGTATTTGCTGATTTGTTTTTGTGAAGGAAAACGGAAAGAAAACAAATGGATGTCATCATGATGTCAACAAGCATGTCATCAAGCTAGCTAAGTAATGGGTATCGAGATGGATCAGATAGGGAGTTCTAGCAGGGCATAACATGTCTACGTGCATGCGAGTAGTGTATGGCGTGGTGCCGCTGGAGCAACAGGCATCTCGGTTAGAGGATGAAAACGTATCTACAGATATTGACCTTGTAAGCTTCATGCTGTTGTGGTTCTTGTCATCGGTAAGGGATCGGCAACGGGTTACGTCAGAGGCATAAAGCGCGCTGGCGGCTGCGTTTGTGAAAGACAGAGACAAGGGCAAGAGATGTCTGTGGATTGCTTACCATCGTCTGCACAGCAAGGGAGACTGCGACCTCCGCGGCGGCAGGCGGATCGACGGAACGGACGAACAGGTGCCTGTGAAATTCGGTGGCGATGAGGTCAAGACAGAAAGATTGATCGAGAGGCGGTACTGAGAGGTTTTCTACCTCAGAGGGCTTCCGGCCGGCGACTAACTCCGAACCACGAAGACGCGGCACCTGGCCACGGCGACTTTGGCAGATGACCGGATCGCACTCGGCGAGACAGTTCGTATTGTGGCGACGCGAAGCTAGGGTTTAGTTTACGGCTGCGCTGCGCATAGGATCCTATTTACGTGGGAGAGGCAGAGCAAGCTGCGGGTCTTCTTGGCCGAAAAAGAAAGGAGGAAGGGGCACTAGAGCAACGGGCCAGGATGAGGAGGCAAGGCCGACTGGGCTCAAAGCAAGGTGAGGGAAAGAAATCTCTTTTCTTTTATTTTGCATTTATTTCTAAGCCTTTTCAAAAGCAATTCGATTAATTTTGAGTTTTGGATCAAAGACACTCAAAACAATAAACAATATGCACCAGCATGTATGCTCAGTCATGTTTCTACTTCCTATGATAATTTTTAATTCAAAGAAAGATTTTTATTCTCCTTCTTCCCATGAGCACAACAAGTCATAAATAAATCATTTTTACTCTATTTCCAAAAGTGCAAAATTTGAGGTGTTACAAAAAGTCATACTAGGCGAGAAGGGCCTACCTCCCTAATAATAAAAATATATTTAGAGATGAATAATGGACATGTGTCCGAGGGTGAGTAGGGCCCACATCTCTAAGGAGAGAGAAAAATGGACACAAGTCCGGGGCAAAGCCCACCTCTCCAAGAATGGATAGCCCAGGTCTTAGCAATTTCTAAGAAAGAGAGATATAGTCCAAGATGCTTGAGAAGAAAAATACTAGAAAAAGGCTATTTACTACCTTTCATCCTCATCCACTTCACCACTATCATCCCACTATGTATGTCCTACCACATGTGTAACTCCACTACCACCATCTACTTAAGAGGGTCATACATAGGACCTCTGAGTTTCTTTTAAAAATATTGCAAAACCCCAGGATGATAGTTGATCAAGGAGCTTGAGACATGGTACTTAACTTGATTGTTTTATCTTGCCTATGATTCGTGAAAAGGCTACGCCCCATAGTAAACAGGTATGAGAGAGCAATCTGGTTAAGAGGAGAGTTTATTTCTGAGAAATACAGTATTTCTGAGGTATGAAAGCGTAGTAGCAACTCCTGATCCTACTATAGCATATAGCTTTGCTAGGGACTAGCAAAGGGTAAGCTTGGGGGAGTTTGTTGACACTTGTTATCATATAAATTTATTAATCAAATAAACATGAGAAAGGGGTATAAATCATAATAACAACCTAGAATAGGGTGTCACTAATATATTTCCACCCGCTTTGGTAAAGTTGTGAATTGCGGGGACTAAACAGAAAAATGCGCCGAGACTCGCGAAGCCGTTTAACTACGCGACGTAACGCAATCCAACTCCGAGAAAGACTCTAGAAGGCTTCGGATTAATCCCGACGTGATCGAGACTTAGCACCCAAGAAAACATCATCTAGCGGACTCCGAAGCCACGCGCCGCGGGACCCGTAGTGGGCCACACTGGGGGCGGCCCGCCCAAATAACAAAGCCGACCGCCTCCCCCTCCGCCCAAGTCATCCCCGCCTCCGGAAGCTTCCTCAACCGCCTCTAAGACGCAATCTAATCCGGGCGTTTAATGTCGGTTTGATCCGAGGGCGACGGTGGAAGTACGAGATGTATCTAAGTCCAACACTGCACCTCCTCCGGATTATATAAGGAGACCCCTAGACCCCCTTTCGGATCATCAAGTTCTCAATTCATCAACAAATAGCTTCAAGATCCAAGTCATCAATCCCACGCCTAGAAACACCGCTTTAGGAAGAGTAGCAATCAAGATTAGATCTAGTAGGAAGGGAGAAATCCGCCTCGATCGTCGGAGGCCGGCTCAAGATCGGCCCTCGTTCTTGTAAGTTCTTCATTGTAAGTAGTCTTCAAGTTCCGTACACGTGCTTAATATGAATATCTTGATCATATTTATATTCGAGATTATTTGTTCTAGTATTTACTTTGATTACACGTTTAGCATAGTTGAATTATCTTGTTATGTTCATGCATGGATTCGCATGCGGCCATCCTTTAGATCCGAGGGTGAGTGGTAGAGATGATGTAATCGTGGTGATTAGATCTTATTTACTGCGTTTTGCACCCTATATGCCGGGTCGTGTGGTAGATCGTGGTGGTGACAAAGATCATTGAGTCCTTTGCAATCCATCCCCCGTATGTAGGCCTAGCGGATGATATTATTCGGGTTGTTCTAAGTTTCGGCCTTAGTCTTCACGGATTCTCGTCCTCATGTGTGGATTTAATTAGTCTTTCTTCGATGATTGTTAGATGTATTGCACTAATCAAGTAGATCCTAACTTATAGTTTAGAGTTACATATTGGAGTTTCTAATGCTAGCTAGCCTATGAATTGCTATCGCCCAATTGTTTGACACTTTCTACTTGCACACCGGATATGACTTGGTTGAATCTATTTATCGAACTTTTATCATTATCTTTATTGTGAACTTTGATCCCTGTTTATGTAATTGATAGATTTAATACTTAAGCTTTGCCTACGAGAGATGATTAAGATGTTTAGATACACCGATGCACGCTTAGTTCTTGATAATAGACTTCTTTCCCTGTGGTAGAATATAAATTCAATACACGGTTCTTACTCCCGGTTAAAATGCTACAATGGTATATTCATATCTGCGGCTTGGATACCCAGCTTATAATTGTTTATTTACTTATTAAGAAGTTTATCAAGGCATAGTACGAATATTTTATTCCTTGCATATTAGTAGTTTAACTATAGGGATGACAACCTTTCGGATATGCTATGAACTGCAATGAATTATTTTCTTTTAGTTTTATCTCGAAGCAACATCTGATATTTATTTTTGACGCCATTGCTAGTGATAGGTTTATATCTCTGTTTCTAGTTAGTGACGTTAGAAATACCAACACACACACATGCACATCTTGATCTAAGAGGATGTCTTTCCTTGGATCCATGTTTGATTTTGCAAATACATACAAAGTAAGTATGCTATATCTTTAACAATCCTACAACTCATATACACTTTATTAGAAGAAGGATGTTCTATATATATGTTTTGTGAAGATCCAAAAATATCATATATATATATATATATTTACTCATTGAGTGATTTGAGAGTACCACGTAAGAAAGAAGTAAGCTATGTTTCTTTTTCAAAAATCATTGCAAAAACTCCGGATAATAGTTGATCTAAGAGCATGAGACATAGTGCTTGATTTGATTGTTCTGTCTTTCAATTGCTCAAGACTCAAGTAAAAGCTATTAGCACCATGATATATATATAAATAAATAAATAAAAAGTTTGAAGTTAGAAAAAATGTTTTATTCTAAGGAGAATTCTTGTTTGAAAGCATGTGTACTTGTGAGGCATGAAAGCATTTTAGCAACTCCCGATCCATTGTTAAGTTTGGCTTTGCTAGGGACTAGCAAAGGTTAAGCTTTGGGGAACTTGTTGACACTAGTTATAATATAATATTAATAGTCAACTAAATATGAAATAAGGGCATAAAATAAATATTAACTTAAGTCTAGGGGTTGTATTAACATAATTCCACTAGTTTTGGTGAATTGTATAATTTCGGGGACTTAACAGATAAATGCAGAGAAAGATGGAGAAACTTCCTAATATACAAGATATATGATGACAAGACTTGACCGTGAAGCAACTCAATCCGAAAAGTGGACTAAAACATTCTAGAAGACACCAGAAGATAACAGGAAGGACCCGACGGCTGGGCCCACCATAGCTGGCGGCGGCCGCAGCCTTTTTATTTTGGGCCGCCGGGTGGATCCCACCTGTCGATTTCATCTTCCTAGGTCGGTTCACTACCGACATGGAGGTTGTATCTACACCGCTGCCAAGGTCGGTTTGATCCAATGGTGGAGATTGGCTACTTGTCGGCTACTCTACCTCAGACTATATAAAGCGACCCTGTGGTCGACCCCCAAGCATTATCTCTCATTATTCTCTCATTATCTTTCTACAGAGCAAAAGTTAGGGTTTCAATTAGAAGAGAGAGAGATCCCTCTAGTTGTCTAGTTGACTAGTTGTCTAGTTCATCTAGTTCATTGTTGACACTTGTTATCACCCATTTTTATATGTCAACAAGAGATGAAATAAGGACTTAATTTGAATAAACATTTAGAATAGAGGATTATACTAATGATTTCCACAAGTTTTGGTGATTTATGTAATTTCAGGGACTTAACAGGTAATTGTAGAGAATAATGGAGAAAGTTCCTGAATACACAAGACCTATGAAGACCAGACTTGACCGTGAAGCAACTCAATCCGAAAAGTGGACTAAAACAATCTAGAAACTACCGTAAGACACCTAAGAAACCGTAGGCCGAGGAAACACAGGGCACCGGGCGGCCGCCAGAGCCATTTTGGCCGGCCGCCGGGTGGGACCCTCCGTCACCTCGGACTTCTAGGTTGGTTTACCACCGACTTTGAGGTTGTATCTATGCCGTTGTTGAAGGTCGGTTTGATCCAAGGGTTGACGCTTCATCGCCGAAAAGTACTATATAAGAAGACCCTCTACCCCCGTGCCTAGCAATGAATTTCATTTGTAATCATTATTAGACGAGTTAGGCGTAAGTAGAAGAGAGAGTTACCACCAGAGAATAGGATTAGCTACTAGCTCTAGTTCTAGTTCATCTAGTTCTAGTTCATCCAAGTTGATTAGCGTATGATATACAATTAGAGCCGGGTGTGCCTACCCGGAGTTCGTGATCATCAAATACTTCGGTATGATTTATCTTATATCTATTACTTTGTTCTTAATTATTATTATGTGTTTGTTTGCTATGTTCTTACTTTATTCTAATAGTATGATTGATATAGATTTAGTTTATGATAGATATATGTATCTATTTGTAGAGCGCCTAATTCAATACTCGAGTGGGTTAGGTGGTAGAAATTATGTAAGCGTGGTGCTTATATATGATTTACCCCGCAAATGCACCTTATATTCCGGTCGTGTGGTAGATCGCGGGGTGACAGACCCGTTGAGTCCTTTGGAGTCCACCCTCCGAATATAAGACACGTGGACATTGATTATGGGGAATATCTTGTTTCACTCTTGAGTTTCTTTGATGATCGTCCGGATACATGATCTAGAGTTTACTATGCTATAGATGATAACATATGCCTTAGAATGAATGTAATGACTTAGTAGATTAAATGCTATAGATGAATTCTGTCTCTTAAAGTAATCCTATGTTAAGTCTAACTTAGTAGTTATTTCCATCTCTCGTGAGTAATGCCTCTGCCTACTTTTATCTATTATTATTATTATATCCTTATTATCGACTTACCCCTCGCTAAAGTTAGCACTAATGACGAACCTCTCATAAGTATGCCACTTATTAATAATGTTAGTGCCCATCTTTAGATTATTCCTCCCCGTGGTAGAATATAAATGACAAAACCCGGATTACTCCCCGGTGAAATGCTACAACAAAGGGTATTTATATCCGTGGCGCTTGCAGGTATAGATCTTTTATATTAATTTTATTAGATTGCATATAACACATATCACAAGTATCACTTTTGTATTTCATAGCATTGCTGTTAGGGATGACAACCTAGCACATAGTAGTGTTAAGAGATGAACCACTTTGAGTTTCTCTAATGGCATATGGCCTAGGGTGAGATTAACTCCACCTTATGTTATAGTGACGTTAGATTTACCAACAAGCATTTCCGGCGCCGTTCTTGAGGAAATAAAAGTTAGCTAGACATATTAATAAATGGAAATTTATGAAGAGAATCTAAATTAGGAAGCTTCTTTAGCAAAAAGCTTACCCTTGTCTTTCTTTTGTTTATTTTATACAGGGTTTATCAAATTGGAAATTTATTCATCTCATTTATCGAATCAAAATCAAGAGAGCACATATCGCTTATTGAAGCTATGGTCGAAAAATCCCTACGAGAGTTTTTCGCTCCTAGCACCGAGGATATTCGTGCACAGACCAACACTTCAACTTAAAGATCTTGAGTTTGAGCTCAAGCCAAGCCTCATCAACATGATACAAGCTACTCCATTTAGTGGAAGGATTTACGAAGATGCACGCTTACATCTGCAGAATTTTCTAGAGATTGCCAACACTTTTTCACCCAAGGATATTCCCCAAGATATCATATTACTCCGCTTATTTCCATTCTCATTGAAGGAGAAAGCAAAGTTATGGTTCTATGCCAACAAAGAAGAAATCAAGAATTGGGATGAATGTTCTACAACCTTCCTATCAAAGTTCTTTCCCACGGGTAAAACCAATACCCTACGAGGAAAAATTACAAATTTTCAACAGCAGAAAGGAGAATCAATCCCAAGTGCATGGGAACGTTTACAAGAATATATATCAGATTGCCCTCATCATGGAATAGAAGATTGGTTGCTTATGCAAGGATTTTATCATGGATTAACACAAAGAGCACAAGAGCAACTAGATGCAACTGCTGAAGGATCATTTTTATCACTCACTCTTGACAAAGCTGAAGTACTCATGAACAAGATATCAGAAAATTGAAGCTGGAATCAAGACACTCAACACTATCATCAGATTGAAAACATCCCGGAAGAAGTAAAAGCACTATCAACCCGGATGGATGTGTTATTAAATTGGCTTGAACAAAGAGCCAAAGATAAGCGGAAAGACAAGATTTACAAGACTATATTGATTCTGCATCAAATTCAAGCATGGCTGTCAACAATTCTACATCAACTCAATCGCAAGAACGAAGATTACAACAGCTATCAAACTATTCAGGTAAGTATCAAGGTAAAATTACTAGACAACCCCTTTTAAGACAGTTAGTTCAAGAACAAACTAAGCTTTATGAAACTCTTTTTTTGAAAAGTGTTTTGCTAATGATAAACTTTTAGAAGATATATCTCTTAAGATGAATAATTTCTCTCGTTGCTTTTAAAAATCAACATCTTTTTAATAAAAAGGTAGAAAGTCAAATAGCAAAGTTGTTTGTCGCAAAATCTGTTGCCACTAACCATGAGCAAGTAAATAATGTTACTACAAGAAGAGGTAAATCTACACGTGATCCTGTTGACCCATGAAGGATAATAGAAACAAAGAAATCGGGACACCTATTATGGCACCCGCAAAGACCGACAACAACAAGACCTGTGGTACAACTAATAAGAGAAGAAGAAAATAATGACATAGAAGATTTGACTCAAGAACCTCAAATGACACAAGACTTTCATGATACAAATCTCTTACCATATCCAAGAAGAAACCGTGGACCCCAAGTGGATGATCAATTTACAAAGTTTGTGGAGGTGATTCAGAAATTATACATCAACATACCTCTACTAGATGCTATACAAGTTCCAACTTATGCAAAGTATCTCAGAGATATTCTGAACAAGAAGAGACCATTGCCCACTATGGAGGTGATCAAGTTAACAGAAGAATGTAGTGCAGCTATCCTTAATATTTTGCCACATAAGATGACCGATCCAGGATACCCGGTAATTAATTGTTCAATTGGAGATCATCAATTCACAAAGATCGTGTGACCTTGGAGCAAGTGTTAGTGTAATGCCCAAGACTATCTTTGACAAACTCAAGTACACAACACCGAGCCAACTTCAATATCATTACAATTGGCGGATCAATCAATTAGATATCCCTCGTGAATTGCGTAAAATGTACCGCTAATATCGAGGATTTTTTATACCGTGGATTTTGTAGTTTTGGATATGCCACCGACTCGAGTGTCGGTCATTCTTGGACGACCTTTCCTAAGTACAAATAATGCAAATATCAATGTCACAAATGGAGAGATTACATTCAATTTAAATGGAAAAGAAGAGAAGTTCGCATTTAACCCCGGTCGAGCTCAGCTTGATAGCAAATAAGATTGAATCGAAATTGAAGAAGAGCCATCATCGGTACCATCTCCTGAATCGGAGGAAGTATCGATAATTAAATTGGTTAAAGTCCTCGAACTGGGTAGGAAACATGACTTTAACTACGGACATTTATCCAAGGTAAGTTAGTAATTATTTATTTTTACTTTATTATTACAGAAAAAAAAAATCTATGCCCTATATAAATAATTTTATGGTGTTTCACAACCTCCGTGAAAATATTTATTGTGGAGGCTCAAAAATATTTATCCTTACATTATCATTTTTACTCCTGCATTTTTATTGAAAATACAAAAATAGAGTCACTAGGTGATGGGTCCCTTTTGTCATACACTAACTTCCATATTACACCTAACTTGGACAAGACAATTACCACTCAAACTCACCTATCACCATGCACCACTACCTGCCATCTCTTTTCCACCGAAAGCACACTCAAAACAATGGCATTGGGGTGAGCAATATGCTGCATGAAGGTGAGTGGGAGAAGGCCCACCACCATGGCGGCTGGCGCCATCACCACTGGCGGCCGCCAGGCTCCCATCTCCTCTATAAAAGCCCCCTCATCCCTCGCTTCTTCATCACACCAACACTGCTTTTATCAATATTTCAGCTCACGTTTTGAAGTTCTAGTAGCCAGAGAGCCTTGAGCTTGGTAGTAGAGAGAAAGAGAAGTGAGAAGAAAGAAGGAAGTGTTTAGTAGTAATAGAAATATTTTCTTGAGAGAGGAGAAGATCTTGAGAGTATTAGAGAAAACTAGAGAAATTAGTGGAGGTGCTGTCCTAATGGAGTAATCAAGATAAAATTTTGCTAGGGGCAGTACTGTCAAAATAAAACAACTTGCAATTTTTGTTTTGGACGACTAACCCCTGGACGACTAACTTTGGACAGCTAACTTATATTTTTTTTCTTCTAACCCCTCCATTAGTCTCTTGTTTGTTTTGTTTGTATATTAATCTTTTGCGGGATGAGTTTCGGAAATCATTCAAAGGGGAGAAGATCAAGACGTCTTCGTAAACTTGAAGAATCATCTTCCGAGCACCATCAGAGACAAGTTATGAGCCAGAGCAAGATGTGCCACCACATCCAGCTCCTGCTGCAGTGAGAAGGTTAACTTCTGATTTACATCTCAAGTTTCATGGCCAATATGAGAGAGAAAGGTACAACCAATTGAAGGGACGTAAGTTCACTCACACTCCTATGATCGATCCTGATCTTCTAGCTCAAACAGGTATGGATTTTGAATTTGCTCATATTTTTCGTTTTTTGGGTTGGGAAACTTTTGCGAATATCACGGAAGAAGGTTCTAAGTATTTGACCATGGAATTTCTTTGCACTCTTCGTTGCACTGATGAAGGAGTCACATTTAGATTTTTCCAACAAACATATTCTCTCACTTGGAGAAATTTAAGTGATGCACTAGGTTTTCTACACTCTTGTGTCATGGATTTAGACGTAGCTTTGGTCGATTTCAACCAAGCAACTGTTTGGAAAGATTTGACCAATGTAGATGCATTCTTAGATGCAAAAGCCAGAGATTTACACTTACCCACTTTCCGCTTTTTCCATAAGTGGATTCTTTTCACTCTTTTGCCTAGGAAGGATGGACACAATGTTAGAGTAGGAGAGTTGCAATTGATCTATGCAGCTATAAAGAGAAGGCAAATTTCACCGATATACATGTTAGTTCAACATTGGATAGCTGTGCCAACTCTCCTAGGAAATGTTAATTGCACATCACTAATCACTAGAATTGCCAATCATTTAGGACTTTTGGATGATAATGCTCATGTTGCTTTTCTAAGGGATGATAGGCCTGTCATAGGTTTTGATTTCTTTAGTAAGGGACACATTTTGAAGAAAGTAGGAAGCACTTATGTCATGATTCACCATACTATTGGTGAGATTCGGTTGCCTAACCCCGATCTCTCTATATACAATGTGCGATCCTATTTGTTGAATGTGCAGCCACGCCCGTCAATGTACAAAGACCCATGCCACTCGACAGACACGCACCCATGATCCAATTTGGACCGGTGCTGACCCAAGACCACAAGAACCAAAGATTTGGAGGATACCAGGTCATGGACCTATCCCCCACCATCACAATCGATTATGGTCGCACCGATCAGTCCCCGAGATATGAACAAGGAGGCCCAAGTGAGCAAGGAGGAGATGCACATATTCGTCGTGAACCTCATCATAGCAGCAGTCGTTTCTACACCACTGCAGGTACTTCACAACACCCTACTCCCGAAACCACCTCGTCACTCTTTTGCAGGATATGATCCGTACACGTTCCAAGGGATGTACAACACTTTGTTCAAGAAATAAGGCACGATCAAGTCAACCAAGTATAACTACGAAAGAGTGGAATGAAAGGACGTAATCGAAACATCACCGATCTTCGAGACACCGCCGAAAGCAAATGTAATGAAGAATTCAAGCATGCATGGACGCCGCCGTCGTGGGCGTCGCTGAACCCCTCGAACCACTACCGGCTTGGGGAGATCCCCGCTTTGGCCGTAAGTCTCATCAATCTGCAGCTTATCTATTTTTATGTTTTTATATATATAAGTCTATATATATTACTATTATAGTTTGTTTAAGTTTGCTTTATTTTTTTCTAAAAAAAATGCATAACCATGAAAAACCAAATAAAAAGAGTGTGTATAATTAAGTTTGCTTGTTTTAAATAAATAATTTAGTAGTCGTCTCTTGGAGATGATGAATAGTTGCTCTGTTTTAATTTCTTACAAGTACCTATCATTGGTTTAGAATTCTCCCATGCTATAAGAATTGTTCAATTTTGAGAAAGATCTAAACTAATCTAGGTAATTGATTGATATGATATGAGATAGTTTGAGCTGCTATTTATCTTACTCTTAGTTACACTAAATTCGAGATTTGCTTTATGAAAATTTGAAAATTATATGATGAGTTTCCTATATGACCGAGAGTTCTCAAAATCCTATCACAGACCATATATATGTTACTAGAATAAAAACTCTTTTACTATTTGCTATTAGTATTGAGTTTAGTCAACCATTGAGACCCCTCGAACTTGTCATACAATTTCATGCACACCACTCACATAGCTGTTGGTATTTGTTAACTTACAGAGAAATAGATCCGCAAGCGCACGGATATCCAAAGTGAGCATTTCACCCTGGGAGGGTTTTAAATATCGAATCCACGAGGAAGATATGATAAGCGCTTCAATTGATTAAAGACAAAGGATAGAAGACTAATGGGATTTGGTGGTTTAGCATTTACTTAAACAGGGGTGAGCCAATAATAGATAGTAATGATAAGGTATATGAGACAGTAGAGGTACACGTGGTGAGTATAGGACAAGATTAATTCCTAGTAAGATTAGGATTGGATTTATGACAAAGGTACAGTTCTTAAGTAGCATACAAAGAATATACAAAGTGTTTAGACAGGGCATAGCATAAGATCATATATATATCAAAACCATAAATAAGAATGTGCACCCAAGATTACTTAAGAAAATCAAGAACGAAACAAGATATTCCCAAGAACCATTATCGACTAGTCTTATATACGGGGATGGATTGCAAAGGACTCAATAGTGCTTTGTCACCACTACGATCTACCACACGACCCGCAAGATATAAGGTGAATCCGCAAGTAAATTATATCTAAGCACCATGCTTACATACTTTCTACTACCTAGCACACTCGAGTAATATACTAGGAGCTCTACGAATAAGTGCTTTGAATTACCATGAATAATGAACATATCAAATATGCTATGACTAGAATAAAGTGTAAGTAGACTAATTGCATGCATAATAATGAAATAGCACAAAGGTGTATGAGAACAATAATAATATTGATCCATAGTGTAACTTACAGATCCAGAACCGGAGCAGACGCTCTCTCTTCTCTAAACTCTGACTTTCTATCTAAACTAGGCTCTAGATTAGAGCTATGAATTAGCTATCCTATATCTTGGTGTCTCCTCTTCTACTCCTGTCTTGGCTTCTTCTTTGATCTACTTCTTAATGAACGTGAAGCTTTAGATCAAATTGGATTGATTGACTTGAGGGGGTCTTGGGCTGTTTATATATGGGTCTTCCTCTCTGCCTCTTCAAATTTCAACAAAGTGATGTGGTATTAATCCCGTGCTCCTACCGACGCCCTCGGATCAAACGACCATAAACGACCGGATTAGATCGCGTCTTAGAGGCGGTTGAGGAAGGTTCCGGAGACCGGGCAGACGTGGTCGCCAAGGCGGCCGATCGGCCGATATTTGGGCCGATCGGCCCGGGGGCTTCCCTCCGGGTCCCGTCGTCGCGTCGTGGGCTTCGGAGTCTTCTAGATGATGTTTTCTTCGTCAAGTTTCGCTCACGCCGGGAGTAATCCGGAGCCTTCTAGACTTGTTTCGAGTTGGATTGCGTTATGCTATGTCGGTCGTATGCCACGCCATTTCTCGCTTTTTTTCTATTAAGTCCCTCGCAAATCACAACTTTACCAAAACTCATGGAAATCATTAGTAGAAATCCCTAATAAGGTTATCTAATTATATTTTAGTCCTTTTCCATGAATTGTTGATGCATAAAAATATGAGTTAGTGAGCATCAACAAACTCCCCAAGCTTACCCTTTGCTAGTCCCTAGCAAAGCTATATGCTATAGTAGGATCGGGAGTTGCTACTACGCTTTCATACCTCGTAAGCACTTCGTGTTTATCGAAAATAAATTCTCCTCTTAACCGATTGCTCTCTCATACCTGTTTACCATGGGGCGTAGCCTTTTCACGAATCATAAGCAAGATAAAACAATCAAGTTAAATACCATGTCTCAAACTCTTTGATCAACTATCATCCTGGGGTTTTGCAATGTTTTTCAAAAGAAAACTCAGAGATCCTATGTATGACCCTCTTAAGTAGATGGTATTTAGTGGAGTTACATGTGGTGGAACATACATAGTGGGATGATAGTGGCGAATTGATGAGGATGAAAGGTAGTAATTAGCCTTTAGCCTTTTTCTAGTATTTTTCTTTTCAAGCATCTTGGACTATATCTCTCTTTCTAAAAATTGCTAAGACCTGGGCTGTCCATTCTTGGAGAGGTGGGCTTTGCCCCGGACTTTTGTCCATTTTTCTCTCTCCTTAGAGATGTGGGCCCTACTCACCCTCGGACACGTGTCCATTATTCATCTCTAAATATATTTTTTTTATTATTTAGGAGGTAGGCCCTTCTCGCCTAGTATGACTTTTTGTCTTTTACTCTCCCTCTCTCGTCTCACTTTTCTCTCTTTTATTTATTTTTATTTTTTTTTTTTTTTTTTTTTTTTTTTTTTTTTTTTATGAATGTAGCCCGTAATCTAATTGGCATAAAAACGTTGAGAGAGACATATCCAAAATTGCTAGAATTTATTATATTTTTTATAATTATGGCTAGCGGCTTGATGGAATATGGGGAGGCGTATTGGATTAGAAGCAAAATGCGTATTTGGTGGAGTGGGATGTTTTGATGCGAGTGACAAACTCTCAAGGGTCATAGCTAAGGAACTCATCATGTAATATTTTATAATTTTCAAAGATAAAAACCAGGAGTTAAGTATCTCTAGGAATATGATAAACAAGTAGCTCAACTTTTCATGCACTTTTATCTTTTTAATGCTAAGACTTCGATTAAGCATGTGCTTCCCACAGTGTTTGGGTTTAGAGCAAATTAAGTATTTAAGGCTCTAAGAGAATCTAAGTCCTAAAATGTAAGTACTTTAAGAGGAATTATGGCGAGCAACTATTCATCATTTCCAAGCATATATCATTAAGGTCATAATTAAAGAAAAGAGAGCTACTACGCAAAACATCTAACATTTATTGGACTCTTAACACTAATACTTTTATTTAAGACTCATTAATTCTAAGAAAATATACTAACTAGCTAATAATTAAAATAGATAGGATAATAATACTTATCGTGATAACTCGAGGGTGCTCTCCCCAAGCCGGATTTTGAAGTAGTCTTTTTATTCATCCTTGGAACTTGTTCATCTCTCGGGTTTTCCTTAAATGTTCTCCCCGCAAAATATTAATTTCGCACATACCCGGGAAGGAACAAATTCTAGGATTATGTTGTGAGCCTTCATGTGCTCACTTCTTTTTGGATTTTTAGAGAAACGTGTGGACCTTCATGTGCCCACATATTTTTGAGAATTTTTCTATGCAATAGGGATGCTAATGCAAAAACATATGAGTGCAATTTTTTTTTTATTTTTATTTTTATGCCACCACAGCAAAGGGGGGTGCTTGCATGGGGCTTTTAAAGAACTAATGCAAATGCAAAAACTTATTTTTATGATTTTCTCGATGCGTGGTTTTAGAAAAAGTAAATATGCTTAAATGAAAACATGCTAATATGCTATGCGTAAGATTTAAATATGCGTATAAATACCGAAGTTACCTCTCGGCGAGAGTTTAGAGCACTTACTCCCATGGCGTGGTGTCGCCTATGGGCCCTCTTTTTAAATGTTGTACCCGGTAAGGTTCCTTCAATGATTTCAAAGGGTGGCGTGACGGCGAAGTAGCCGGAAGTCGATTGTTCATTTGTTGATGCCGGCGCTGGTCGGGTCTCCGAAGGTGTACTCTTGTTGCTCTTCTTAGCGGCGCAGCTTTCTTTTTTTCCAAGATTGCTTCTTTGGTGGAGACTGCTCGGTGTGGCGGTCAGGCGCTCAATATGGGTAGGAGCCGAGTGTATTTTTCCTTGAATCGAAGTGGATTTCGCCTCGCCCCGATGTAGATGATGGCTCTTGTAGTGTTCGTGAACGGTCTTCCAAGTACTATGGGAGGATCTTGTTCTTCTTCTCCTATGTCCATGACTAGAAAGTCAGTGAGGACATAGTCGTCTTTGATCTTGACGGGGACGTTTTGTGCCATACCTTCTGGGACTCGGTATGATCCGCCATCTGCAGATGTACATAGGTGGAACACAAAGGCAGATTACCATATATTAATTGATACGTTACCTTTGACATCGTTTGATGCCTCGATCCCGTGTCGCATAAACTTGCCGGAAGTTCCATTGATTAATGGAGCAAAGAATTGATGAAACTCGTGGTCGCCTAACTTCTCCAATGGTGGTGGAATGCGCCGAGTCTTTATGTTACGCTTGGGACTTGATTGATCATCAAGACTCGTTCCACGTTTGGTCGAGGTTGACGGTTCTTCTTGTTCTTTCCTCGACAGCTGGTACGTGTACTTCAGGGTATGGTCATGGTACGGTTGGAGCAGGGGGAGCTAGGTGGACTTTTCTTGAATCTTCTTAATGTCTTCCATGTCAGCTCCGTATCCAACTTGTGATTTCTCCGCGTCTTGTTCTTCTTAAGTTTGCTTATTGAGTGCTTCGTCCGACCTTGAAGTTGCGTCTCTTGGGTTTGTGATCCCGAGGATGGCATCACCCATGTTCCTTGCTTATTGTGCATGTTTGTAGGCAGGACATTAATCGGCGCAAAGTGTGTCCCGCTCACAAAGTCAAGGTAGAGATCAAGTGCATGGGCTCTGGCGGTGGGAAAACACCAACGAGAACCAAAATTATATTCATTCTACTCTAACCTTGAGCACATATAACCATGGTAGCATAATGTGTTTCATTTATTTGTGACAAAGGTGAAAAGATCAGACGATGGGTATGAATGTGGCATTTATAGCAAACTAAAAGTGTAGAGAAAAATAAAACTAGAGAGACAAGGGTAAGAACAACTAAGAGCTAACATGTTGAGCTATTCAGATTAATCTAAGTGAGGTTGTGAGCTAACATATTTAACTCCTTAGTAAGCATGCCATGATTAGAGTAAAGCTTTATTGATTAGGACACTTACCTTAAGATGTTTACCTTTATTGTAGAATCATGGCAGCATCGTAACACCTCATGGTGGTTCTTTCGTGGCATGTATGGTAGTTGAGTGTCTTGTCCTCTCTTCATTTTTCTGTGTCGGAACAGTGGGAGTCTGAGAAGAGGGAGAGCCTTGTCGGATCATCTTCTAGCGGAATTGGTCTTCCTCCCCCAAGCTCAAACTCTGTGTCACTTGGCGTTTTAAAGTCAGGTTTGATATTATCTCCTTGAGTGTGTTGTGACTGTCGGTCTTTGATGGAATCTTATTGTATTCGTCCTCTCCCTTGCATCAATCCATTTTCTTTTCTCTTTTAATCGGCCCAAGGGATGAGGATGCCGACAGCCAGTTGATCTTCCTTTGTCAATTCTTCTTCATCTTCCTTTACTTCTGGTTGACGAAAGGATGCTCATTTGAGATGTAAACTTGGAGTCCCTCCTTGATTAGCTTTGTCTTCTAACAACGTGGTGTGGAGTGTTCTTCTTGATGGTGTGTAGCACACTGGTTGTCTTGATGATCAAGGGAGAAACCTCATTGGTGACAACCTTGGCCTCCATAGTCTCAGGGCATTATTGTGACTTCTCTTTGTACTGGCCCGTCATTGGTTGGAGTACGTTCCTACCGGTGTATTTCTTGTGTAGGTGATGAGAGCAAGCAAGTCTTTGACAAGATGATGTATGTTGACGTTGATCCTGCTTCTCATCAGCCTCCTAGCTTGGTACTTCTCTGTTTTGTAGTGGAAGTGGTAGTGAGGTAGGTCCATAAACGTGCTCATCACAGATTCTTTTCTGCAATAGATTAGTGGACATATACCCGAAGGATAGCAATGATATTGAAAGGGTTATTGTCCATATGATTTATTTGTGCTAACATAATGATGGTTCTTTAAAAACTTAGCACGATTATGTATATTTGTTTTTGTTTTTATTATTTATTATTATGAAGCGGATGCATTTAAAGAGTGGCTAAGGCAAAGGTAACTTGCGACAAAAGACAAATTGAGTATTTAGGCACTTACAGTTCGTCCTTTTATAAGGAGTAAGTTGAGTCTTCTTTTTTGCAGTTGTTGGAGTTCGTCACATACCTTGCGTAAGCTAATTTCTTTTCCCCAAATTGGATTTGATAATTTTCTCGCAGGGGTTAGTCTAACAAAGATAACCGTAATCTACTAAAGTATACTATCGGTTCAAAAATCAACCTAGACATAATGTCCAACTCAATTTAAGAAGGCAATTTAATCTAACCACCACGTTTAAATTAAAAGCCTTTAGAAACGAAAATCAACACACCTTGCGGTTTTCAGGGGATCAAACTAAACACCATGTCTAACTTGAGCCATGAAAATTAAACTAAGCATCATGTCTAAGGTGTATGAAGATATTTCAAAACTTAAGCATACCAGCAAATAGAGGTAGCATAAAAAAGTATTATAGAGATGAAGGGGTATGATCATGGTGAGACTAATATAATTATTTAAAAGTTTAAAAACCTTCTCACGCTTCGATCATACTTTTACCTTTACTCACAAAATAGAATTTGTGAGTTGTGCAGCTTCTTTATTTGTCACTTGAATTCTTGTGACGTCGACTTGGGCAGGGTTCCAATGTTTAATGGTTCATGAAGTTCAGGTACACCGGATTCTCTTACCGTAGGTCGCTTCGAAATATTAATCAATTACCCTCGCATAAGATAGACTAATAGACAATACACGGGTAATTACGTTTTAAGCGAGAGGTGCTAAGTAGCAAATCCACACTTAGTATTCATCTATCAATAATCAAAAAGAGCAGCTATCAAAGTCTTCCCCGGCAACGGCGCCTTAAATGCTTGTTGGTATTTGTTAACTTACGAGAAAATAGATCCGCAAGCGCCGCGGATATCCAAAGGAGCATTTCACCCGGGGAGGGTTTTAAATATCGAATCCACGAGGAAGATATGATAAGCGTTCAATTGATTAAAGACAGTGATAGAAGACTAATGGGATTTGGTGGTTTAGCATTTACTTAAACAGGGTGAGCCAATAATAGATAGTAATGATAAGGTATATGAGACAGTAGAGGTACACGTGGTGAGTATAGGACAAGATTAATTCCTAGTAAGATTAGGATTGGATTTATGACAAAGGTACGTTCTTAAGTAGCATACAAAGAATATACAAAGTGTTTAGACAGGCATAGCATAAGATCATATATATATCAAAACCATAAATAAGAATGTGCACCCCGAAGATTACTTAAGAAAATCAAGAACGAATCAAGATAATCCCAAGAACCATTATCGACTAGTCTTATATACGGGGGATGGATTGCAAAGGACTCAATAGTGTTTGTCACCACTACGATCTACCACACGACCCGGCATATAAGGTGAATCCGCAAGTAAATTATATCTAAGCACCATGCTTACATACTTTCTACTACCTAGCACACTTTCGAGTAATATACTAGGAGCTCTACGAATAAGTGCTTTGAATTACCATGAATAATGAACATATCAAATATGCTATGACTAGAATAAAGTGTAAGTAGACTAATTGCATGCATAATAATGAAATAGCACAAAGGTGTATGAGAACAATAATAATATTAATCCATAGTGTAACTTACGGATCGAGGCCGGAGCGCACGCTCTCTCTTCTCTAAACTCGACTTTCTATCTAAACTAGGCTCTAGATTAGAGCTATGAATTAGCTATCCTATATCTTGGTGTCTCCTCTTCTACTCCTGTCTTGGCTTCTTCTTTGATCTACTTCTTAATGAACGTGAAGCTTTAGATCAAATTGGATTGATTGACTTGAGGGGGTCTTGGGCTGTTTATATATGGGTCTTCCTCTGTCTCTTCAGCTTCAACAGGCGATGTGGTATTAATCCCGTGCTCCTACCGACGCCCTCGGATCAAACCGACCATAAACGACCGGATTAGATCGCGTCTTAGAGGCGGTTGAGGAAGGTTCCGAGACCGGGCGGCGTGGTCGCTGCCAAGGCAGGCGGCCGATCGGCTCGATATTTGGGCCGATCGGCCCGGGGGGCTTCCCTCCGGGTCCCGCCGCGTGCGTCGTGGCTTCGGAGTCTTCTAGATGATGTTTTCTTCGATTGTCAAGTTTCGTTCACGTCGGGGAGTAATCCGGAGCCTTCTAGACTTGTTTCGAGTTGGATTGCGCTATGCTTATGTCGGTCGTATGCCACGTCATTTCTCGCTGTTTTTCTCATTAAGTCCCTCGCAAATCATAACTTTACCAAAACTCATGGAAATCATTAGTAGAAATCCCTAATAAGGTTATCTAATTATATTTTAGTCCTTTTCCATGAATTGTTGATGCATAAAAATATGAGTTAGTGAGCATCAACAATAGCCTTCATTCATTTGCTAGCCATAAAATATTTCTCATCTTTATATAAATATTCTCTAAACCCCATTTATGCTCCATAAAAATTCATTTATCTCTCAAATTATTCATTTGACAAAAGAAACTTTGGGCTAAGCTAAAAAGAAAAGAAAGGGAGATGAAAAATGGACAAGTGTCCTACGGGCGAGTAGAGCCTACCTCCCTAAAAGAGATGAATAATGAACAAAAGTTCGAGGGCCGATGAGAGTCCACATCTCTTAAAAATAGAGAGAGAATAATGGACAAAAGTCCGAGGGTGAGTAGGACCCACCTCTCTATAAAAAGAAAAAGAAAAACTAATTAGAGAGAGAAAAAATGGACAAAAGTCCGAGGGTGAGTAGGACCCACCTCTCTAAGAAAAATGAAAGAGGAAAATAAAAAAAAGAAAAGCCCAGGTTTTCTTCTAAGTCTTTTGAAAAATTAAAGAGAGATCAAAAATATCAAGAAGGAGCATAGTAGAATTAGAATTATTATATCCCATTATCACCATATATCCACCTCACAAGTACATTCCATACACTCACATTGTATGACTTGTTCCTTTGGATCCGTTATTTGACTTTACAAAATATACTTTGCAAAATATGTGCTTTGTCTCCCACCTATGAGCCCCAGATGTAATCCTTAGTAAGATAGGTTGAGAGAAGATATGATATTTTTTGCCATGTTTCACAATTGTTATATATCATGAGAGAAGGCAGGACATCATTGTCTAAGTAAAGGGTCTAAAAATAAGAATAATAATAAAAATTACTTGAGAGATTTGAAAGAGTCATACAATGGAAACTCGAGTTTTATTTTGAAAAATTATAAAAACTCGAATAGAGGTGAAATGAAGAGTTTGAGACATAGTGCTTGACTTGATTGTTCTATCTTTCAATTACCCGAGATTTAAAATGAAAGTAGAAACTTCATATTATCTTTATGAATAAAAGAATGATGAAAGATTAGAATAATTCACCTTTTTCTTTGGAGGAGAATTCTAAATTGATGACATGTGTATTTGTGAGAAAATAATTCATTGTAGCAACTCCTGATCCACTCAGGTGAAAAGCTTTGCTAAGAGACTAGCAAAGGTTAAGCTTGGGGGAGCTTGTTGACACTTGTTATCACCCATTTTTATATGTCAACAAGAGATGAAATAAGGACATAATTTGAATAAACATTTAGAATAGAGGATTATACTAATGATTTCCACAAGTTTTGGTGATTTATGTAATTTTAGGGACTTAACGGTAATTGTAGAGAATAATGGAGAAAGTTCCTAATATACAAGACCTATGAAGACCAGACTTGACCGTGAAGCAACTCAATCCGAAAAGTGGACTAAAACAATCTAGAAACTACCGTAAGACACCTAAGAAACTAGAGGCCGAGGAAACACGGGGCAATCGGCGGCCGCCAGAGCCATTTTGGCCTACCGCCGGTGGGACCCTCCGGTCGACCTCGACTTCTAGGTCGGTTTACCACCGACTTTGAGGTTGTATCTATGCCGGTTGTTGAAGGTCGGTTTGATCCAAGGGTTGACGTTCATCGCCGAAAATTACTATATAAGAAGACCCTCTACCCCCGGCCTAGCAATGAATTTCATTTGTAATCATTATTAGACGAGTCGGTAAGAAGAAGAGAGAGTTACCACCAGAGAATAGGATTAGCTACTAGCTCTAGTTCTAGTTCATCTAGTTCTAGTTCATCCAAGTTGATTAGCAGATAGATACAATTAGAGCTGGGTGTGCCTACCCAGAGTTCGTGATCATCAAATACTTCGGTATGATTTATCTTATATCTATTACTTTGTTCTTAATTATTATTATGTGTTTGTTTGCTATGTTCTTACTTTATTCTAATAGTATGATTGATATAGATTTAGTTTATGATAGATATATGTATCTATTTGTAGAGCGCCTAATTCAATACTCGAGTGGGTTAGGTGGTAGAAATTATGTAAGCGTGGTGCTTATATATGATTTACCCGCTAATGCACCTTATATTCCGGGTTGTGTGGTAGATCGGGGGTGGTGACAGCCTGTTGAGTCCTTTGGAGTCCACCCTCCGAATATAAGACACGTGGACATTGATTATGGGGAATATCTTGTTTCACTCTTGAGTTTCTTTTGATGATCGTCCTGGATACATGATCTAGAGTTTACTATGCTATAGATGATAACATATGCCTTAGAATGAATGTAATGACTTAGTAGATTAAATGCTATAGATGAATTACGTCTCTTAAAGTAATTCTATGTTAAGTCTAACTTAGTAGTTATTTCCATCTCTCGTGAGTAATGCCTCTGCCTACTTTTATCTATTATTATTATTATATCCTTATTATCGACTTACCCCCTGCTAAAGTTAGCACTAATGACGAACCTCTCATAAGTATGCCACTTATTAATAATGTTAGTGCCCATCTTTAGATTATTCCTCCCGTGGTAGAATATAAATGACAAAACCTGGATTACTCCCTTGAAATGCTACAACAAAGGGTATTTATATCCGTGCGCTTTATGGGTATAGATCTTTTATATTTATTTTATTAGATTGCATATAACACATATCACATGTATCACTTTTGCATTTCATAGCATTGCTTTTAGGGATGACAACCTAGCACATAGTAGTGTTAAGAGATGAACCACTTTGAGTTTCTCTAATGGCATATGGCCTAGGGTGAGATTAACTCCACCTTATGTTATAGTGATGTTAGATTTACCAACATTCATCTAGTTCATTTAGTTCATCTAGTTGTAACTAGATCAGGGAGAGAGTAGAGGAGAGAGCTGAAGAGCCGGACCTGTCGGATCTTCTTCAACTTTGTACTCTTGCAAAGAACTAGTTCGTCTTCAGCAATCTCCGTGTTCTTCATTTATTTCTAAGTATTTATTTAATTCTAGTTCTTGCTTTATTTTATTTACTGGATCTCTGCTCGTATTGAGTGCTCTAGTTATTACGTGTGATTAGAGTAGTAATCTTTAGTGTAGACGTGGTGTCTAGACTAGATATTACCCGAGGTTGCGCCCAATCCCACGGTTAGTTGTGGTAGCCCTCAGGGGGACACCACTGTTAGGCCCTGTGTAAGTGTTGGTATTTGTTAACTTACGAGAAAATAGATCCGCAAGCGCACGGATATCCAAAGTGAGCATTTCACCCGGGAGGGTTTTAAATATCGAATCCACGAGGAAGATATGATAAGCGCTTCAATTGATTAAAGACAGTGATAGAAGACTAATGGGATTTGGTGGTTTAGCATTTACTTAAACAGGGTGAGCCAATAATAAATAGTAATGATAAGGTATATGAGACAGGTAGAGGTACACGTGGTGAGTATAGGACAAGATTAATTCCTAGTAAGATTAGGATTGGATTTATGACAAAGGTACAGTTCTTAAGTAGCATACAAAGAATATACAAAGTGTTTAGACAGGCATAGCATAAGATCATATATATATCAAAACCATAAATAAGAATGTGCAACCCGAAGATTACTTAAGAAAATCAAGAACGAAACAAGATAATCCCAAGAACCATTATCGACTAGTCTTATATACGGGGGATGGATTGCAAAGGACTCAATAGTGCTGTCACCACTACGATCTACCACACGACCCGGCATATAAGGTGAATCCGCAAGTAAATTATATCTAAGCACCATGCTTACATACTTTCTACTACCTAGCACACTCGAGTAATATACTAGGAGCTCTACGAATAAGTGCTTTGAATTACCATGAATAATGAACATATCAAATATGCTATGACTAGAATAAAGTGTAAGTAGACTAATTGCATGCATAATAATGAAATAGCACAAAGGTGTATGAGAACAATAATAATATTGATCCATAGTGTAACTTACGTATCGAACCGAAAGAGACGCTCTCTCTTCTCTAAACTCGACTTTCTATCTAAACTAGGCTCTAGATTAGAGCTATGAATTAGCTATCCTATCTCTTGGTGTCTCCTCTTCTTCTCCTGCCTTGGCTTCTCCTTGATCTACTTCTTAATGAACGTGAAGCTTTAGATCAAATTGGATTGATTGACTTGAGGGGGTCTTGGGCTGTTTATATATGGGTCTTCCTCTGTCTCTTCAGCTTCAACAGGCGATGTGGTATTAATCCCGTGCTCCTACCGACGCCATCGGATCAAACCGACCATAAACGACCGGATTAGATTGCGTCTTAGAGGCGGTGGAGGAAGGTTCCGGAGACAGGGGTGACTTGGCCACCAAGGCGGGCCGATCGGCCCGATATTTGGGCCGATCGCCCGCAGTGGGTCCCACTCGGGTCCCGCGATGCGTCGTGGCTTCCGGAGTCTTCTAGATGATGTTTTCTTCGATTGCCAAGTTTCGTTCACGTCGGGGAGTAATCCGGAGCCTTCTAGACTTGTTTCGAGTTGGATTGCGTTATGCGTTCGCCGGTCGTATGCCACGTCATTTCTATTTGTTTTTTCCGTTAAGTCCCCTCAGAAATCACAACTTTACCAAAACTCATGGAAATCATTAGTAGAATCCCCTAATAAGGTTATCTAATTATATTTTAGTCCTTTTCCATGATTTGTTGATGCATAAAAATATGAGTTAGTGAGCGTCAACAAACTCCCCCAAGCTTACCCTTTGCTAGTCCCTAGCAAAGCTATATGCTATAGTAGGATCAGGAGTTGCTACTACGCTTTCATACCTCGAGAAGCAATCGTGTTTTATCGAAAATAAATTCTCCTCTTAACCAGATTGCTCTCTCATACCTGTTTACCATGGGGCGTAGCCTTTTCACGAATCATAAGCAAGATAAAACAATCAAGTTAAATACCATGTCTCAAACTCTTTGATCAACTATCATCCTGGGGTTTTACATTGTTTTTCAAAAGAAAACTCAGAGATCCTATGTATGACCCTCTTAAGTAGATGGTATTTAGTGGAGTTACATGTGGTGGAACATACATAGTGGGATGATAGTGGCGAATGGATGAGGATGAAAGGTAGTAATTAGCCTTTAGCCTTTTTCTAGTATTTTTCTTTTCAAGCATCTTGGACTATATCTCTCTAAAAATTGCTAAGACCTGGGCTGTCCATTCTTGGAGAGGTGGGCTTTTCCCCGGACTTTTGTCCATTTTTCTCTCTCCATAGAGATGTGGGCCCTACTCACCCTCGGACACGTGTCCATTATTCATCTCTAAATATTATTATTATTAGGGAGGTAGGCCCTTCTCGCCTAGTATGACACTTGTCTTTTACTCTCCCTCTCTCGTCTCACTTTTCTCTCTAAATATTTATTTTTCTTTCTTTTCTTTTTTTTTTTTTTTTTTTTTTTTCGAATGTAGCCCGCAATCTAATTGGCATAAAAGCGTTGAGAGAGACATATCCAAAATTGCTAGAATTTATTTTTTTTTTATAATTATGGCTAGCGGCTTGATGGAATATGGGGAGGCGTACTTCTTATTAGAAGCGGCGTATTTGGTGGAGTGGGATGTTTTGATGCGAGTGACGAACTCTTAAGGGTCATAGCTAAGGAACTCATCATGTAATATTTTATAATTTTTAAAGATAAAAACCGGGGAGTCAAGTATCTCTAGGAATATGATAAACAAAAGTAGCTCAACTTTTCATGCACTTTTATCTTTTAATGCTAAGACTCAGATTGAGCATGTGCTTCCCACAGTCTTTGGGTTTAGAGCAAATTAAGCATTTAAAGCTCTAGGAGAATCTAAGTCCGAAATGTAAGTACTTTAAGAGGAATTATGGCGGAGCAACTATTCATCATTTCCAAGCATATGTCATCAAGGTCATAATTAAAGAAAGAGAGCTACTGCAACATCTAACATTTATTGGACTCTTAACACTAATACTTTTATTTAAGACTCATTAATTATAAGAAAATATACTAACTAGCTAATAATTAAAATAGATAGGATAATAATACTTATCGTGATACTGAGGGTGCTCTCCCCCAAGCTGGATCTTGAAGTAGTCTTTTCTTTTATTCGTCCTTGGAACTTGTTCATTTCTGGGTTTTCCTTAAATGTTCTCCCTGCAAATATTAATTTCGTACATACCCGAGGGAACAAATTCTAGGATTATGTTGTGAGCCTTCATGTGCTCACTTCTTTTTGGATTTTTAGAGAAACGTGTGGACCTTCATGTGCCCACATATTTTTGAGAATTTTTCTATGCAATAGGGATGCTAATGCAAAAACATATGAGTGCAATATTTTTTGTATTTTTATTTTTATGCCACCACAGCAAAGGGGTGCTTGCATGGGGCTTTTAAGGAACTAATGCAAATGCAAAGAAACATATTTTTATGATTTTCTAATGCAGGTTTTAGAAAAGTAAATATGCTTAAAGGAAACATGCTAATTGAAATATGCCATGCGAAAAATTAAATATGCGAGATAAATACCGAAGTTACCTCTCGGCGAGTTTAGAGCACTTACTCCCATGGCGTGGTGTCGCTTTATGGGCCCTCGTTTAAATGTTGTACCTGGTATGGTTCCTTCAATGATCTCGTAGGTGGGCGTAGACGAAGTAGCCGCGGAAGTCGATTGTTCAATTGTTGATGCCGGCGATGGTTGGGTCTCGGAAGGTGTACTCTTGTTGCTCTTCTTAGCAGCTTCTTTCTTTTTCCAAGATTGCTTCTTTGGTGGAGACCTCTCGGGTGTGGCCGGTACAGCGTTCAATATGGGTAGGAGCTGAGTGTATTTTTCCTTGATGTCTTTTTCTATCCTCTCTATGTGCTCCATCCTTGAGTCCAGCTTTTGTTGTAATTTCTGAAGACGCTTCTGGCTCTTGGAGTGTTCAGGAACGGTCTTCCAAGTATTATGGGAGGATCTTGTTCTTCTTCTCCCATGTCCATGACTAGAAAGTCAGTGAGGACATAGTCGTCTTTGATCTTGACGGGGACGTTTTGTGCCATACCTTTTGGGACTCAGTATGATTGGTCCGCCATCTGCAGATGTACATAGGTGGAACACAAAGGCAGATTACCACATATTAATTGATACGTTACCTTTGACATCAGGTTGATGCCTGATCCTGTGTCGCAGACAACTTGCTGGAAGTTCCATTGATTAATGGAGCAGTGCATTGATGGAACTCCAGGGTCGTCTAACTTCTCCAATGGTGGTGGAATGCGCCGAGTCTTGCGTTCTGTTGGGACTTGATTGATCATCAAGACTCGTTCCACGTTTGGTGGAGGTTGACGGTTCTTCTTGTTCTTGCTTCTTCTTCTTGTCCTTTCCTCGACAGCTGGTACGTGTACTTCAGGGTACGGTAATGGTACGGTTGGAGCAGGGGGAGCTAGGTGGACTTTTCTTGAATCTTCTTAATGTCTTCCTTGTCAGCTCCGTATCCAACTTGTGATTTCTCCGCGTCTTGTTCTTCTTAAGTTTGCTTATTGAGTGCTTCGTCCGACCTTGAAGTTGCGTTTCTTGGGTTTGTGATCCTGAGGATGGCATCACCCATGTTCCTTGCTTATTGTGCATGTTGTAGGCGGACATTAATCGGGCGCAAAGTGTGTCCCGCTCACAAAGTCAAGGTAGAGATCAAGTGCATGGGCTCTGGCGGTGGGGGAAACACCAACGAGAACCAAAATTATATTCATTCTACTCTAACCTTGAGCACATATAACTATGGTAGCATAATGTGTTTCATTTATTTGTGACAAAGGTGAAAAGATCAGACGATGGGTATGAATGTGGCTTTTATAACATAGCAAACTAAAAGTGTAGAGAAAAATAAAACTAGAGAGACAAGGGTAAGAACAACTAAGAGCTAACATGTTGAGCTATTCAGATTAATTTAAGTGAGGTTGTGAGCTAACATATTTAACTCCTTAGTAAGCATGCCATGATTAGAGTAAAGCTTTATTGATTAGGACACTTACCTTAAGATGTTACCTTTATTGTAGGATCATGGCAGCATCGTAACACCTCATGGTGGTTCTCTCGTGGCATGTATGGTAGTTGAGTGTCTTGTCCTCTCTTCATTTTTCTGTGTCGGAACAGTGGGAGTCTAAGAGGAGGGAGAGCCTTGCTGGATCATCTTCTAGTGGAATTGGTCTTCCTCCCCCAAGCTCAAACTCTGTGTCACTCGGCGTTTTAAAGTCAGGTTTGACATCATCTCCTTGAGTGTGTTGTGACTGTCGGTCTTTGATGGAATCTTATTGTATTCGTCCTTTCCCTTGCATCAATCCATTTTCTTTTCTCTTTTAATCGGCCCAAGGGATGAGGATGCCGACAGCCAGTTGATCTTCCTTTACTTCTGGTTGACGAAAGGATGCTCATTTGAGATGTAAACTTGGAGTCCCTCCTTGATTATCTTTGTCCTACAACGACGTGGTGTGGAGTGTTCTTCTTGATGGTGTGTAGCACACTGGTTGTCTTGATGATCAAGGGAGAAACCTCATTGGTGACAACCTTGTCCTCCATAGTCTCAGGGCATTATTGTGACTTCTCTTTGTACTGGCCCGTCATTGGTTGGAGTACGTTCCTACCGGTGTATTTCTTGTGTAGGTGATGAGAGCAAGCAAGTCTTTGACAAGATGATGTATGTTGACGTTGATCCTGCTTCTCATCAGCCTCCTAGCTTGGTACTTCTCTGTTTTTGTAGTGGAAGTGGTAGTGAGGTAGGTCCATGAACGTGCTCACCACGCATTCTTTCCTCAGTATGCATTAGTGGACATATACTCGAAGGATAGCAATGATATTGAAAAGAGGGTTATTGTCCATATGATTTATTTGTGCTAACATAATGATGGTTCTTTAAAAACTTAGCACGATTATATATATTTGTTTTTGTTTTTATTATTTATTATTATGAAGCGATAATCACTTAAAGCGTGGCTAAGGCAAAGGTAACTTGCGACAAAAGACAAATTGAGTATTTAAGCACTTACGGTTCGTCCCTTTCATAAGGAGTGAGTTGAGTCTTCTTTTTTGCGCAGAGTTGTTGGAGTTCGTCACATACCTTGCGTAAGCTAATTTCTTTTCCCACATTGGATTTGATAATTTTCTCAAGGGGGGTTAGTCTTAACAAAGATGACCAGAATCTACTAAAGTATACTATCGGTCCAAAAATCAACCTAGACATAATGTCCAACTCAATTTAAGAAGGCAATTTAATCTAAACACCATGTTTAATTTTAAAAAGCCTTTAGAAATAAAAACAACACACCTTGCGGTTTCGTGGAATCAAACTAAACACCATGTCTAACTTGAGCCATGAAAATTAAACTAAGCATCATGTCTAAGGTGTATGAAGATATTTCAAAACATAAGCATACTGTAGCAAATAGAGGTAGCATAAAAAGTATTATAGAGATGAAGGGGTATGATCATGGTGAGACTAATATAATTATTTAAAAGTTTAAAAAAAACCTTCTCATGTTCGATCATACTTACCTTTACTCACAAAATAGAATTTGTGAATTGTGTAGCTTCTTTATTTGTCGCTTGAATTCTTGTGACGTCGACTTGGGCAGGGTTCCAATGTTTAATGGTTCATGAAGTTCAGGTACACTGGATTCTCTTACCGTAGGTCGCTTCGGAAATTTTAATCAATTACCCTGCATAAGATAGACTAATAGACAATACACGGGTAATTTTGTTTAAGCAGAGGTGCTAAGTAGCAAATCCACACTTAGTATTCATCTATCAATAATCAAAAAAGAAAAGCCATCAAAATCTTCCCCGGCAACGGCGCCAGAAATGCTTGCTGGTATTTGTTAACTTACAGAGAAATAGATCCGCAAGCGCACGGGATATCCGAAAGGAGCATTTCACCCGGGGAGGGTTTTAAATATCGAATCCACGAGGAAGATATGATAAGCAGTTCAATTGATTAAAGACAGTGATAGAAGACTAATGGGATTTGGTGGTTTAGCATTTACTTAAACAGGGTGAGCCAATAATAAATAGTAATGATAAGGTATATGAGACAGGTAGAGGTACACGTGGTGAGTATAGGACAAGATTAATTCCTAGTAAGATTAGGATTGGATTTATGACAAAGGTACAGTTCTTAAGTAGCATACAAAGAATATACAAAGTGTTTAGACAGGCATAGCATAAGATCATATATATATCAAAACCATAAATAAAAATGTGCACCCCGAAGATTACTTAAGAAAATCAAGAACGAAACAAGATAATCATAAGAACCATTATCGACTAGTCTTATACACGGGGATGGATTGCAAAGGACTCAATAGTGCTTTGTCACCACTACGATCTACCACACGACCCGGCATATAAGGTGAATCCGCAAGTAAATTATATCTAAGCATCATGCTTACATACTTTCTACTACCTAGCACACTCGAGTAATATACTAGGAGCTCTACGAATAAGTGCTTTGAATTACCATGAATAATGAACATATCAAATATGCTATGACTAGAATAAAGTGTAAGTAGACTAATTGCATGCATAATAATGAAATAGCACAAAGGTGTATGAGAACAATAATAATATTGATCCATAGTGTAACTTACAGATCCAGAACCGGAGCGCACGCTCTCTCTTCTCTAAACTCGACTTTCTATCTAAACTAGGCTCTAGATTAGAGCTATGAATTAGCTATCCTATCTCTTGGTGTCTCCTCTTCTTCTCCTGCCTTGGCTTCTCCTTGATCTACTTCTTAATGAACGTGAAGCTTTAGATCAAATTGGATTGATTGACTTGAGGGGGTCTTGGGCTGTTTATATATGGGTCTTCCTCTCCTCCTCTTCGGCTTCAACGAGCGATGTGGTATTAATCCCGTGCTCCTACCGACGCCATCGGATCAAACCGACCATAAACGACCGGATTAGATTGCGTCTTAGAGGCGGTGGAGGAAGGTTCCGGAGACAGGGGGTGACTTGGCCACCAAGGCAGCCGATCGGCCCGATATTTGGGCCAATCGGCCCGCAGTGGGTCCCACTCACGGTCCGCGATCGCCGTCGGCTTCCGGCGTCTTCTAGATGATGTTTCTTCTTGCCAAGTTTCGTTCACGTCGAGTAATCCGGAGCCTTCTAGACTTGTTTCGAGTTGGATTGCGCTATGTTACGCCGGGTCGTATGCCACGCCATTTCTCGCCGTTTTTTTCGTTAAGTCCCCTCAGAAATCACAACTTTACCAAAACTCATGGAAATCATTAGTAGAATCCCCTAATAAGGTTATCTAATGATATTTTAGTCCTTTTCCATGATTTGTTGATGCATAAAAATATGAGTTAGTGAGCGTCAACAAGTAAGCCACCACGATCGGGTTGGTGTTTTCGTAGAGCTTTTGGCAGCCTTCTCCCAACTACCTTCTTCCCGTCTTTATCGAGAGTTGGAAAGGATCTGTTGTTCAAGTAGATAAAGTATAGTAAGCCTTTAATTAGATAAAACCACTTAGAAAACTCAAAACCTCTCTATCCATATCATTTATCTTATCTTGGGCGATCCTAATTCTCCTAGTACACTTCACGTTCCCGTGGAAATCGATACCTTGGAATACTCTCGGTGAAAGCTACATCGGTATCCGTGCGCTTGCGGATTTTCCCTGCTTATGTTAATTTATACCAACAAATCACCCTAGCTCACAACGCTAAAGAAATGCGTGAACGGATATTCTTTATATGACACTTGAAACTCTTGCAATGATATTATAATTCGCGGTATCCGCAGTTTACGATAGAATTACCCAATTGTAGCACTTCACCGTGAGTCTATCCGTATCGTATTTATATTCTACCGAAAAGGAGAGGGGTAGGCTATGGGTAGGTTGATGATTTAATGATGATTCACTTGCAAAGTGGTGTAATGTAGAGTAAACCATATGCATCATACTAAACTCAAACTAGGTAAGTCACATAATAAAGATAAATAATGATAAATAATAATATAAGAATAATATCCAAGTCAAAGATCATGGTATGCCACTAGATGGTGTTATAACTGGCTAAATATCATGGTATAGGTAGAATAGATAGAATATTCCTAAGTTACTCCTAATTACATATCAATGCATACTACAATTAGTGCAATACATCTAGTCATCATTGTATGAAAGCAATATATCTACACATGGTGAATATTACTAAGGAAGATTAGGAACAAAACCAACCTACCATAGTAACAAAATTCAACTAGCCCTACATTCGGGGGGTGGACTCCAAAGGACTCAATGGGAGTATCACATCCATGATCTACCACACGTCCCGGAATATAGGGTGATGTCGCAGGCAAACGTTGTATAAACACCACGTTTACACATTGTCGACCACCCACATAGTGATCATCTAAATGGGCGCTATACGACTCCATGCTTGAATATAAAGGCAAACATACAAAACTAAATATATAATCATAATAAGCATGGAAACATATAACTAAGAATATAATCATTAAATAGAATAAATTCATAGCAATTGTATTCTAACTAAATACTGACAATGTTAGATACAAGAGAGAAGCCACGAGAAGCTCGGCTCCCACTACTTCTTGACAATTAGGAATTCAAGACAATACTTGACTTCCTCTAGAACTAGCCTAGATAGCTATTGCTCTGGTTATGGTGGAACTAGGGCTTAGGATCTTGACTTGGGGTCTTGATGATGGACTTGGTATGGAGTAGAATGACTTAGGGTTTCACCCAGGGGTCAGGGGGTCTTGTTATATAGCCCCGGAGGATGCACGATAGCCCTTGGATCAAACCGACCTTGATGGATGGACTAGATTACTCCTCATAGGCGGTGGTGAACCGACGTTGAATGGGAGGCTGACAGAGGGCCCCACCAGGGCGGCGGCGCGGGGCCCCGTGGGCCCCACCCTTCTTCTGGTGCTCTCTGGTCTCTTCTAGAATGTTCTTGTGTATGTTCCGAGTTGGGTTACGTCACAAATACGTCTTTATGTCATAGGGCTTGCAAACTCTTGAGCATTTTCTGTTTAATCCCTGAAAAATATATAAATCACCAAAACTAGTGGAATCATGTTAGTCAAGCCCCTATACTATGTTAATACTCATTTTAAGCCCTTATTTTCGTTTTAAAATCCTCTATATTTTATGCTATAAGGTATACCAACAAGCTCCCCCAAGCTTACCTCTTGCTAGTCCCTAGCAAGACTCTGCTGTTGGATGAGGAGTTGCTGCAACGCTTTCATACCTCAAAAGTACACATGCTTTCAAACAAAATTTCATCTCCGGATAAGAATAAACTATTTCAACCTTCAACTTACCCATATTACCTTTAATCATGGAGCTTGTAGCTTTTTCTTGTGATCTTGGGCAATTGAAAGATAGAACAATCAAGTCAAGCACTAGGCCTCAAAACTCTTTGTTCAACCATCATTCCGGAGTTTTTACTGGTTTTTGAAATAAAACTCAAAGTTCCTTCAGCATGACCCTTTCAAGTCTCTCATATGTGGTATGGTGGATCCTCACTAAGGCAATAAGATTGTTTTGCCTTTCTCTCATAGTACGTGGTATTTTTGGACTAAGGCAGTAGGACACTATGCCTTCTTCTCTCTCACCCTATATCTAAAGCTTATATCTGGGGTTTATAGGTGCGAAGAAAACTAAATCTACTTACTAAGCATATATTGTAAGTTCAAACAATGGATCCAAAGTCACGAGTCACACTGATGCATGTGCATGATGGAATGAATATGATGGTAGGTGTGAATATGATAAATATGATGAGAAAAAGTCTAATTCTACTCTAGCTCTTTTAGAAGTCATCTCTTTCTCTTGAAACTTGAAAACACCTGAGAGAACCTGGGTTGTCTTTCTTTCTTCTCTTTTTTTTTTTTATAAAACAACCCAAGTCTCTTTTTGCAATAAACTTTTTGGAGATAGACTAGAGCTTTATAAGATTGTTGACTGGAATGGATGGAATATTTTTTTTTTTTTTTGGTTTTGGTTGCTTTTCTCCCGTGATAGGAGTGGACATATTTGGCGGATATATAATGGATGTGTATGGTGGATGCATGGATGGAGTGTACATCAGCATGACAAGTTTCTAAGGGTCGACAAAGATTGAACAAACTCAATGCAAAGCAAGCAGCCTATTATAGATATATATCAAAAAAAAAGTTTCCTACTCTATGGAGCATGTATATATGGCTTGTGGTAGGAATTTCAACACTCTGTCATACAGGAACTTATCATATGTATTTCTTTTTTATAATTTTCAAAAGATAAATCTCCAGAAATCTAGTGTCACTAGGAGTATCAAAACTTTCATATATCATATCCGTCAATTACCTAGACTCTAGAGCAAGCATTTGCAATCCACAGATTTCAGGTTTAGAGTAAACCTCAAGTCAAAGCAGTTTTACATTTAAGCTTCGAGAGAAATTAAGCTTGAAAGCTAGGTACTTGAAAGACATTACAACGGAGCAACTATTCATCATCTCCTTTATTTTTAAAGTTCATTTTAGTTGAGCAAAACATAAAGGTGTACACTCTCTCTTGATTATTTTATTCATACTATAACAAAGACTCTTAAAATTATATAGACTCATTCTAAGCGAACTTAAACAAACTAAGCAAACCAAATATTTAACTAGTAATAATAGTAGTAGAGATACTTATCGGGATAACTGGGGGTGCTCTCCCCCAAGCTAGATTGGAAAGTCAGGTTCATGATATGGAAGTCGAGGTAGATGGTGACAATGGTGTCGTGTCATCATGTCTCTTCTCCTTTGAAATCCTGCTAAACTCAAATAGACAACAAAGCTAGTGGAACTCGATTAAGTGTTAGGGGTTAGCCACATTGCTTTTGTCGCCTGAGATCTTTTAACAGCACAAATATTTTTGGGTTTTCTTTATTTGTATGCAAGAAAAGATGAAGAAATTATGAATGCATCTTTATTTCTAGTTTTATGCCACCATAGCAAGTATCTCTAAAGGTATTAAGCCTTAGATTTACTTACATGGGGCTTTTGGTTTTTTAATCATGCAAGCGCTAAATATTTTTATTGTTTGTTTTTTTTAAATGCAACTGAAAAGGAAAATATGCTATGCAATGACGGGAATTAAATATGGATAACTTACCGAATTACCTTCGGTGAAGGTTCGGGGATTTAAAGTCCTCCGAACAAGACTTTCTTGTTTCGCTCATTACTCCCCGGGTATGTCAGTAGTCACAATTGGGGGTTCAATCGATATTTCCTCTGATGGCGTACTGGGAGTCACCTCATTCTCACTCCGTTGTTCTTTGTTGTCTGGAGTGGTAGGTTCTTCTACTTTTTCTAAGGATGATTCAGGTGTAAGGATCTTTACCTCTTTAGCTTTTAATTCTTTTCTGGCTTCTTCTAGCAAGGAGAAAACTTGTTGATCTCTATTCCACCAATACTCATTGCGTGCTTCTTCATAATATTCCCATGATTCTCCTAGTTCTTCAGAGAACTCACTGCGTGAGACAAACTGTCTTTCTGGTGAAAGTCGAGCAAGTTTTTCCTTGATGTAGGCTGAGTCTTCCGTTATCTTCATTTTTATTGTCTTCATGGCTTCTTTGTGTGCCTTAATATGATGCCCCATTATTGAATCTGCTGGTACCTTGGTGTTATCTTCTGGATTCATAATCCATTGCTTCTTTTGACGGCGTCTTCGTGCTAACCTGTTCCTCTTTGGCCGTTCATAATTAGTATAATCTGTTGAAATGCAAGCGCACCTTTTCTTTAGGGAATTGAAGGTGGATCTCCCCGATCTCATGCGGATGATGGCGCAAGTAGTGTTGAGGAACGGTCTCCCCAGCACTATTGGTGGATCCTGTTCTTCCCCCATGTCCATGACTAAAAAGTCGGTTGGGACATAGTGATCATTTATCTTTACAGGTACATCTTTAGCAATTCCTTCTGGGTATCGAAAAGTCCGTCCGCCATCCGCAAATTTTAAATATGTTGGGTGCAAAGGCATTTTGCCAAATATCATTTCATACGTTACCTTTCCCATCAAGTTGATGCCGGAGCCCGTATCACAATAAGTGTTATAGAAATTCCATTGGTTAATAGAACAATGTATGGTTGGGATTCCTGGATCATCTAACTTTTGTAGCATTGGGGATTTAAATAGATGGTCGTTTTCTGAACGTACCTGATTAATCATCATTACCTTTATAGGCTGTGCCTTCTTAGTTCCGTTCTTGTTCTTCTTGGCCTTGCTCATTGGCTCTGCTGGCATCTCATATATGTATGGTGTTTGTGGTTGAGCAGGGGAGGAAAGTTTCTTATTTCTGAAATAAAATGTCCTCTTTCTCCCCTGAACATTGTTGGTATTTATTAACGCAAACAGAAAATCCGCAAGTGCACGGATACCGATGTAGCTTTCACCCGGGAGTATTCCAGAGTATCGATTTCCATGGGGAACGTGAAGTGTACTAGAAAGAGTTTAGAACGTCCTAAGAAAAATATAATGATGTTGGGAGAGAGAGATTGTTTCTAAGGTCTCTAATTGATCTAGGAATTTGAGATACTTTCAGGTTTATTTATATTGGGACATCAGAACACTAGCCGCGGAAAGGGATGAGAAGGGGGCTAGGAAGCTCCAACTACGGTCCTACAAACACCAATCCGAACGTGGTGGAATACGCCGGCCGTCGGACTGTCACTACACGGGCTACCACAAACTATCCGTGGGATTGGGTGCAATTCCGTGTAACCGCTAGACTAAGCACCACGCCTAATCTAAAGATTACTACTCTAGCGTTGCAAAAACTAGAGCACTTGATACAAGCGGGAATCTAATAAATAAACTTAAAGTAAATGCTGAATAAAAGTAAATAAATAGAGAATTTAGAATTAATAAATAAAGAACCTGGAGATCGCTGAAGAACGAACTAGTTGCTGTAGATGTACAATGTTGATGAAGATCCGACAGGTCCGGATCTCCAGCTTTCTCCTTGCCTCTCTCCTTGATCTTACAACTAGATGAACTAGAAGAACTAGATCTAGAACTAGAACTAGAACTAGATGAACTAGACAACTAGAGGGACCTCTCTCTCTTCTAATATGAAACCCTAGTTTATGCTCTGTCGATAACTAATGAGAAGATGATCTGAGATGATCCTTGGGGCTGAGCCTGGGGCTGCTTATATAGTCCGGAGGAGGTGCCAGGTGTTGGATTTAGGTACATCTCGTGCTCCACCGTCGCCCTCGGATCAAACCGACATTAAACGGGTGGATTAGATTGCGTCTTAGAGGCGGTTGGAGAAGCTTCCGGAGACGGGGGCTAACTTGGAGTAGGCGGGCCGATCGGCCCGACTATTACCGATCGGCCCGGGGGGTGTCCCACCCTGGGTCCCGCGATGCGTCGTGGCTTCTGGAGTCTTCTAGATGATGTTTTCTTGGGTGCTAAGTCTCGATCACGTCGGGATTAATCCGGAGCCTTCTAGAGTCTTTCTCGGAGTGGGATTGCGTTACGTCGCGTAGTCGTACGGCTCGCGAATTCTGTTGTTTTCCTGTTTAGTCCCTGCAATTCACAACTTTACCAAAACTGGTGGAAATATATTAGTGACACCCTATTCTAGGTTGTTATTATGATTTATACCCCTTTCTCATGTTTATCTGATTAATAATTTTATATGATAACAAGTGTCAACAAACTCCCCCAAGCTTACCCTTTGCTAGTCCCTAGCAAAGCTATATGCTATAGTAGGATCAGGAGTTGCTACTACGCTTTCATACCTTAGAAGTACTGTGTTTCTCAGAAATAAACTCTCCTCTTAACCAGATTGCTCTCTCATACCTGTTTACCATGGGGCGTAGCCTTTTCATGAATCATAAGCAAGATAAAACAATCAAGTTAAGTACCATGTCTCATGCTCTTTGATCAACTATCATCCTGGGGTTTTGCAATGTTTTTCAAAAGTAACTCAGAGATCCTATGTATGACCCTCTTAAGTAGATGGTATGTAGCTAAATTACACATGTAGTAGGACATACATAGTGGGATGATAGTGGTGAAGTGGATGAGGATGAAAGGTAGTAAATAGCCTCTTTCTAGTATTTTTCTTCTCAAGCATCTTGGACTATATCTCTCTTTCTAAAAATCGCTTAAGACCTGGGCTGTCCATTCTTGGAGAGGTGGGCTTTGCCCCGGACTTGTGTCCATTTTTCTCTCTCCTTAGAGATGTGGGCCCTACTCACCCTCGGACACGTGTCCATTATTCATCTCTAAATATATTTTTATTATTAGGGAGGTAGGCCCTTCTCGCCTAGTATGACTTTTGTCTGTTACTCTCCCTCTCTCGTCTCACTTTTCTCTCTAAATATTTATTTTTTTTTCTCTTTTTTTTTTTTTTTTCCGAATGTAGCCCAGCCTCTATTTGACATAAAAACACTGAGAGAGACATATCCAAAGATTGCAAGAGTTTATTTTTATAATTATGGCTAGTAGATGATGAAATGCGGGGATGCGTACTTCCGGGTTAGAAGCAGCGTATTTAGTGAAGTGGGATGATCTTGATGCGAATGATAAACTCTTAAGGATCATAGCTAAGGAACTCATCATGAAATGTTTTATAATTTTCAAAGATAAAAACCAGGAATCAAGTATCTCTAGGAATATGATAAACAGTAGCTCAACTTTTCATGTATCTTTATCCTTCAACGCTAAGACTCAGATTAAGCATGTGCCTCCCACAGGTGTTGGGTTTAGAGCAAAATTAGCATTTAAAGCTTTGGGAGAATCTAAGTCCAAAGTGTAAGTACTTTTTAAGAGGAATTAAGGCGGAGCAACTATTCATCATTTCCTTAGCATATATCATCAAGATCATAATTAAAAGAGAAAGGCCAACTAGCAAACTCTAGCATTATTTAGACTCTAACAAACTAAGATTCTAATTAAGACTCATTATATATAGCAAGGCAAACATAAATAATTAGCTAATATTAAAATAGATAGGATAGTGATACTTATCGTGATAACTGGGGGTGCTCTCCCCCAAGCTGATTGTTGACGTAGTCGAGTGGTGATGGCGAAGTGAGGTAGACAGTAGTGGTGGTGTTGACCTTCCTTGATAGGGCATCAATGATGTTGACGATTAAGATTGTGCTCGATCAAGTGGTCATACGCCTCCACACCGCCGCGTGTCTTACTCCTTCAGGGTGCTCCAAATCTGCTAAACTCAAATAGACAACAAAACTTGTGGAACAGGTTAAGCGTTAGCGGTTGGCCACTTAAGTTTTTGTTGTCTAGTTTTTTTTTTTTTTTTTTTTTTTTTTTTTTTTTAAAGAACCTTTTTAGAGTGGATCATTGATTTGAAAGAATTCAATCAAGTCAATTTCTTCTAACTTTTCAGGTTCTAAAAAGACTTTCAACCGATGACCATTTACCTTAAATGTGTTACCTAAATCATCTTGGATGGTGATGGCTCCATGTGTTGAAGTGTCGACGACATGATATGGTCCATCCCACTTACTTATAACTTACCATGTCCAAAGAGCTTAACCCTTGAATTGAATAGTAGGACTTTGTCTCCGGGCTTAAACTCCTTGTGCTTAATTCTCTTATCATGCCATCTTTTTGTTCTCTCTTTATAAATCTTAGAATTGTGATAGGCTTTTTCTCTCCATTCCTCTAGCTCAGAGAGTTGCATTAGACGATTCTTGCCAGCCAGGTGGAGATCCATGTTCCATTTCTTGATTGCCCAATGAGCCTTGAACTCTAATTCAACAGGTAAGTGGCATGTTTTTCCATATACGAGTTGATAGGGTGACATGCCTATCGGTGTTTTGAATGCAGTTCGGTAAGCCCAAAGTGCATCCGAAGCTTGTCCTTCCATGCCTTCCCCATTTCATCTACGGTCTTTTGTAGAATATTTTTGATTTGTTTATTAGATGTTTCCGCTTGACCACTAGTTTGGGGATGGTAAGGAGTAGCGATGTTGTGACGAATTCCATGGTCCGCTAGGTACTTTCGAAAGGTTTTATCGATGAAGTGAGGACCTCCATCGCTTATGACCATCCGTGGTGTACCAAAACGTGGAAATATGATTTCATGGAACATTTTCTTGGCATGTTTGGAATCATTTGTTCGACATGGTAATGCTTCTACCCATTTGGACACATAGTCTACAACTACCAAGATGTATTCACAATTCCCAGAATTAGGGAATGGCCCCATAAAATCAATCCCCAAACATCAAAAGAGTTCAATTTGGAGATTGTTTGTGAGAGGCATTGCATCTCGTGCATTAATGTTTCCATGTTTTTGGCATCGATGGCATCTCCTCGACAAACTCCTTTGTATCTCACATACATCGTTGGCGAGAAAAACCACTTTGCCATATCTTGGCATGCGTCCCGTAATGCTCCATAATGTCCTCCATATGGCGAAGCATGACATCTTTCCATAATTTGAATTGCCTCAGCCATAGGGACACATCTTCTCAACAATCCATCGGCGCAAACTCGAAAAAGGTATGGCTCATCCCATAGGTGCAAACGGCTTTCATGGATTAACTTTCTTTTGTCTGCACCAGGTGGGACATAGCCCGTGACTATAAAGTTCACGATGTGCGCATACCATGGATCGAGTGTGTTATCTTGAGCAAAGTGTCATCCCTTAGGTAGTCATTTATGGGTAGGTCATGTTTTTTCCTTGTATTGTAGCCTAGACAAGTGGTCGGCTACTGAATTCTCTACTCCCTTTTCTCTCGGTTTCAATATCAAACTCTTGGAGTAGAAGAATCCATCGAATTAACCAAGGCTTAGCATCTTTCTTAGTGAGGAGGTACTTAAGAGCAAAGATGATCTGTATAAACAATTACCTTTGCCCCCACTAAGTAAGATCTAAACTTGTCTATAGCAAAGACAACAGACCAATAGCTCTTTTTCAGTTGTGGCATAATTGAGCTGCGGTCCAAACAAGGTTTTGCTAGCGTAGGATATGGCATAATGCTTCTTATCCTTGGTTTGGCCTAAAACAGCACCAACCGCAAAGTCGCTAGCATCACACATTATCTCAAAAGGAATATTCCAATCGGGTGGTTGAATGATTGGAGCTGAAATAAGTGCCTTCTTAAGGATTTGAAAAGATTCATGGCACTCATCGGTAAAGATGAAAGGTGCATCTTTAGCTAAGAGACTAGTCGAGGGTCTAGCGATTTGAGAAAAATCTTTGATAAAGCGCCCGTAGAACCCCTGCATGTCCTAGAAAGTCTGGGATTTCTTTCACATTCGTGGGAGGTGGGAGTTGTTCAATAACTTCAATCTTTGCTCTATCCACCTCTATACCACGTTCAGACACCTTGTGTCCTAGTACTATTCCTTCCCGAACCATAAAATGACATTTCTCCCAGTTCAGGACTAAGGAATTTTCTTCACACCGTTGTAAGACTTTATCTAAGTTCTCCAAGCAATCGTCGAAGGTTTTTCCATAGACGGTGAAATCATCCATGAACACTTCAACGATTTTCTCAATCATATCGAGAAAAATAGACATCATGCACCATTGGAAGGAAGCCGAGCTTTGCATAACCCGAACGACATTAGTCGGTATGCGTAAGTTCCATACGGGCATGTAAAAGTGGTCTTACTATGGTCATCAGGGTGGATTGGGATTTGATGATACCTAGAATAACCATCAAGGAAACAAAAGAAAGAGTGCTTTGCAAGCCGTTCCAACATTTCATCAATAAAGGGTAACGGGAAGTGATCTTTCTTTGTAGCCTTGTTGAGTTTTCTGTAATCAATGCACATACACCACCTAGTGATAATTCGTTGAGGGATGAGTTCATTCTTGTCATTCCTAACGACCGCCATTCCTCCCTTCTTTGGCACTACTTGGACAGGACTAACCCACTTTCGCTATGTGGCACGGGATAAATAATCCCAAATAAGTAGGAGCTTAAGGACCTCTTTCTTAACAACGTCTCGCATAGCGTTGTTAAGTCTCAAGCGTTGTGGCTCCCTTGAAGGTGTGCAATTAAGATCAATAGGGATGCGGTGAGTGCGAGAGAGCGGGACTAATGCCCTTGAGGTCTTCGAGGGAGTAGCCTATAGCGATATATGTCTTTCAAGAACAATGATAAGTTTTTGTGTTTCTTCGTTTGAAAGTTTATCACTAATGATTACTGGGGTTTGTCGATTATTGTGTAGGAAGACATATTTCAAACCAGGAGGAAGAGGTTTCAACTCTATTGAAGGAGGTGGAGGTTTCTCATTTTGGTCTAACTCAATGGGTTCTGCAAACTCGTCCTCTTCTTCAATGAAGTATTCGATGTCGAAGGATGGTTGGGCCATTTCTTCTAAAGATGCCATTAAGACCTCCTCAATAGGGTCTTGCTCAGGTTTGGGTTCCACCATTGTGTTTGTAGATCGGGCAAGAGGAATAGTCATAGTGGAGTTTCCAACTTTGAAGTCTAAGTGACCTCGTAGTGGCTTTTCCTGTAGAATCCTCATGATTGGTCTACCAATCAAGAGAGGAACCTCCGAGATGTCATAAATGTGAAAATCTAGACATATCTCCAAGTTGTTGATTCGAACAGGAACCGTCCTTAAAACTCCATGGCATTCAAGAATAAATCCTGATGGGCCTTGTAAAAGTTTTTGAGATGGAGTTAAGGACGTGTCGGGATAAAGAGCATCAGCTAACTCTTTTGAAATAATGTTTATCCCGACAGAAGGATTGTAGTGGACTTCTCTAGCGGACCCTCTAATTTGGCATAAGAGAATGGTTGAAGGGGAGGTGATTCGAGCTACCTCGGGTGATAACTCCGCTTTAGTCAACCATTCATAACTCATAATTGCTGAAAGGCTTTTGATATGTTCTATGCTAACCGTTTCTTCCTGTGGATCAGGTTGAGTGGTCTTTTCTAGAGGTCTCGCTTGAATAGGAAAATTCGAGGTATTTCCATAATCTTCAAAGATATCTTCCTCGAATTCAAAGGGAAATTCTAGAGGAGATGGTTCATCATCCTCCGCTTGGGTTTGTGTTCCCTTTTCAGAAGGTTTCTCAACAACCAAATTACTAGATGAGTCAATTGGAATTTCTAATTCGGCTGTATGTTCCTCCTCTAATGGTTCGGGGCTTGGCTCGACTTCTTCTTCGGGGAATTCATCGTAGACGCCATTGTATGGGGTATTTTCAAGAATTTTGTCAAGGATAGCTTTTCCCTCACTAACGGTCTTATGTGAAAATGATCCTCCAGAAGATGTATCGAGGAACAGGGCTGCTTCTTTGCTAAGGCCATAATGAAAGTGTTGCAAGAGGACTTGGTCAGGCAAAGATAAATCTGGGCCAGATAAGATTAAACTTGAAAATCTTGCCCAAGCTGCTCCTATAGTTTCTTTCTCTTTTTGTTTAAAATTAAGAATTTCAAGACGAAGAGTAATGATCTGAGAAATAGGGAAGAAAGCAAGACAAAATTTGTCTCGAAGTTCCTCCCAATTCCCGTTCACACTTCTGGAATTATGAGCATACCATTGTTTTGCTCTCTCAGAAAGAGAGAACGAAAATAATTTCCATTTTAGGGTCTCATGTTTCATGCCAGGGATATTCAAGCATGAACATAGTTGCTCAAATTCTCGGATGTGCACATATGGATTTTCGTCTTCTTTTCCAGAGAAAGTTTGCTCCCGAACCATAGCTATAAAAGCAGGGCGAATCTCATAGCCATCCGTAAGAATAGGATGTGCTGATTGTGGTGGCTCTATCAATTCACCCTTTGGAGCGGAAAATTTATAGATAGGAGTGGAATCCATAATGGTAATGGTATGAAAAAGGTGCGAAAAGAAAAAGATAAATGGACGAACTTGGTTCTAAACTAGCACAGCTACCATTCCCCGGCAACGGCGCCAGAAAGCTTGTTGGTATTTATTAACGCAAAAGCGAAAAATCCGCAGCGCCGGATACCGATGTAGCTTTCACCCTGGAGTATTCAGTAGTATCGATTTCCACGGGGAACGTGAAGTGTACTAGAAAGAGTTTAGAACGTCCTAAGAAAAATATAATGATGTTGGGAGAGAGAGATTGTTTCTAAGGTCTCTAATTGATCTAGGAATCTGAGATACTTTCGGGTTTATTTATATTGGGACATCGTAACACTAGCCGCGGAAAGGGATGAGAAGGGGGCTAGGAAGCTCCAACTACGGTCCTACAAACACCAATCCGAACGTGGTGGAATACGTCGGCCGTCGGGGATCTGTCACTACACAGGGCTACCACAAACTATCCGTGGGATTGGGTGCAATTCAGTGTAACCGCTAGACTAAGCACCACGCCTAATCTAAAGATTACTACTCTAGCGTTGCAAAAACTAGAGCACTTGATACAAGCGGGAATCTAATAAATAAACTTAAAGTAAATGCTGAATAAAAGTAAATAAATAGAGAATTTAGAATTAATAAATAAAGAACACGGAGATCGCCCAAGAAGAACGAACTAGTTCTTTGTAGATGTACAATGTTGATGAAGATCCGACAGTCCGGATCTCCAAATTTCTCCTTGCCTCTCTCCTTGATCTTACAACTAGATGAACTAGAAGAACTAGATCTAGAACTAGAACTAGAACTAGATGAACTAGACAACTAGAGGGACCTCTCTCTCTTCTAATATGAAACCCTAGTTTATGCTCTGTCGATAACTAATGAGAAGATGATCTGAGATGATCCTTGGGGCTGAGCCTGGGGCTGCTTATATAGTCCGGAGGAGGTGCCAGGTGTTGGATTTAGGTACATCTCGTGCTCCACCGTCGCCCTCGGATCAAACCGACATTAAACGGGTGGATTAGATTGCGTCTTAGAGGCGGTTGGAGAAGCTTCCGGAGACGGGGCTAACTTGGAGCAGGGGGCAGGCCGATCGGCCTGACTATTGGGCCGATCGGCCCAGGGGGTGTCCCACCCTGGGTCCCGCGATGCGTCGTGGCTTCTGGAGTCTTCTAGATGATGTTTTCTTGGGTGCTAAGTCTCGATCACGTCGGGATTAATCCGGAGCCTTCTAGAGTCTTTCTCGGAGTGGGATTGCGTTACGTCGCGTAGTCGTGCGGCTCGCGACTTCGTTGTTTTCTGTTTAGTCCCCTCGCAATTCACAACTTTACCAAAACTGGTGGAAATATATTAGTGACACCCTATTCTAGGTTGTTATTATGATTTATACCCCTTTCTCATGTTTATCTGATTAATAATTTTATATGATAACAAGTGTCAACAAACATCAAAACAAATCTTTGCACTATGGGCGTAGAGGATTGCCTTGGTTGTGTTCAAGAAAGGTCGGCCCAATATAATTGGAGCCTTCTCATCTTCCCCTGTTTCAATTACTACAAAATCCGCAGGCACATATGCATTCCCAAAACTAATGCAAACATCTCTAAGTATACCTTTTGGGTAGCACGTGTGGATCGATCTCGCAAAGCCGCAAAGCACATAGATGTATATAATAATGGTCTACCATGAATTTTCTCATAAATTACCTTGGGCATTATGTTGACGCTTGAACCAAAATCATAAAGTGCATTCTTGAATTCATGTGGTCCTATCTGGATGGTGATGACTGTTGGCGTTTCTTAGCGCAATCACTAAGAATAAATATTATCCTTAATGATAACGTCAAGAGAACGTCAGGTGATAGAAGATTTAAATATTGCAAGGGTCAACCCGCAAGCGCACGGATCTATCATCGTAGCATTTCACCCGTGAGTATTCGGGTATCGTTCATTTATATTTTCCCATGGGAAGACAGGTTTAGATTTAATATGATGATGATAGCCCACAATGTATGTATGGATAGCCACTAATCATGTACAGGGGGTAAGTGACAATAATATTGGAGATAGTGGTGACACACACACTTCTTGAGCACTAGAAGGAATAAATAGAAAATAACATTAGAAGGGAAAATCTATGTTGAGTTGGCTATTCTAATATCGCCAATGCGTCGGACTATAGTCTACATACATCATTCATGGTTCATAGTAGAGATGGGCTAAAGTGATGAGGAGATGCCCGCGCCTGGTATATGCTAGCCGGTGACACTTGATAAGACTCCAACCCGACACCCGGACGTGGAGGAGTGCGACGGACGAACAGAGTTGTCACCCTCTGCCGCCTACCTCACTACCGTGGGATGCCGGCATTTCCCAGATGATTCTCTATAGACCTAAGCACCATGCTTACGTTTATAGAGAACTACCTAAACCCCTTTCAAGGTACCCCGACCCTACGGATCGACAGGCAAGAGTAAAGGTAAACCCGAAGGTACACTAGACCATCACTCGAACTTAGTTCTACTATGTTCCAAGAATAAAATATGATTCAATTAGCCTAAAGTTAGTCATGTTAATTATCACATTATACTAACTATATTCTACTTGGCATAATATGAATATAACATGAGGATAACTATACTCTAGTTCATATGCATTGCGATATAAATAATGAGACTTGAATAAAGGAAAGAACTTCATAGTAAAATTACCAAAAGATCCTTCCAAAAAGAGACAAGCCCTCCTTGAAGCTTCGCCTAACTCAAATACTAACACTAAACTAATGAAGGGGAGAGAGTGGTGCTCAAGGTGAGAATGTAACAATGTGATGTGTAGTGTGTTGTGTGTTGTGTTGTGTGAGGAGTGCCTCTCTTTATATAGTGGAGAGGAGGAGGGAATGGAGGGCTCTCCTTGCTTCGGGGTCTTCTTGGCGGGAACGAAACTTTGCACCGCATGCAACCGCTGCTTGAAGATCGCTCCAAACCGCCCGGAGAAAGGGCGGGAACTTTGGCCGAAATAATGCGCCGGCCCGCCGCGGTGGGCGGCCGCCCCGGCCGGCCTCCCGGCCCCGGCCGCCTCCCCTCGCGCGTTTCTTCTTTTTAAACATTGGGCCTATGATGGTGCATGGGCCAAATTGTGCGCTGGGTTTGGTCCTCTTGATTGATCCACTCCTTGGCGTCTTTTATTCAATGCGCTTTCTAATTTACTTGGCGACTTTTTGTACTGTTTCCACTTTTATACCGCAAGACATAATTTCTACGAATACAAGTGGAACTAGGTTAGAAGTAAAGGTATATGTATCATAAGTTTGCCCCTTTCTCATGAATTGGATATAAGTTGGCGGTATAATATACTCGATAATGACCGCCAACAAGTCCCCCAAGCTTAACCTTTGCTCGTCCCGAGCAAATAGCTAAGTGTTTGGTTATTGATCAGGAGTTGCTACAATGCCGATATATTTCAAAATGTACCATGCTCATAACAAAGTATTCTTCCGTTGTTTAAATAAATTGGCATTTTTATCCTTGATTTCTTAAATCATGTGGGGCTTATAACATTCTCCAAATTCTTGGGTTATTGCAAGATAGAACGGTTTTCATAGAATCACTAGTCATTCATTCTTTGATTGATCATTCATGCGGAGATTTGTGTAATGATTCCTTAGATCATCTCGGTGTGCAAACCATAAGGAGAAACAAGTCATAAGCCTTGATCAAGATGTGCAAGTGAAATTTTATTTCTTTTTGATAAGGTATGGGCTAGCTCTTTTTTTTTTTTTAGAAGTGGGCTCTACTCGCCCTCGGACACTTGTCCATTATTCTTCTCTCTCTTCTTTTTTTTTTTTTTTTTAGAGGCGGGTATCGAAGTACCCATTGTTTTATTTTTTTGGACACACGTCCATTTTTTCTAGCTTAGCCCATAACCTATTTTTGGCAATGTGAATGTGAATCTTGATCAAAAGCGTATGACAGGTGTCTCACATAGGCTATCATGAGAATTTTGATCAATAAGGAATTTTGGAAATTATTCTCCGAATGATGAATCTTTCTTAGAACAAAATCATAGTAGATTCTATTTTTACCATATCATATCCGGCAATAGCTTAGAGAAGAATCATGTGTTTGCATACCCACAAATCATTAAGTTTTAGGACAAGACAAGTTAAGCCAATAAACTTAAACATTGGGGAATACAATGTTATGAACTAGGTGCAAATTGAACTATAGACAGAGCAACTATTCATCATTTCAACTTTAGAGAAATTAAGCATCCTTATACTACATATTGGAGTGGAATCATTTTTGTTCTTTTCATTTTTTTTTCTCTTTTTTTTAGGAAATGAAAATGAAAAATTAAGAGATAAAATAAAATGATAGGGGAGGTAGGTACTTACCTCCGTGGGGGTCCTCCCCCAAGCTAGCTGATGGCCTATGGGTTAGGGGGTAGTACCCCATGTGGCGCCAGAATGCCATCTGTGCCGTGCTCCCGCCGTCTCCGTTCGCCTCTCCTCGCTTGGTTTTGCGTGCTGCCGATGGCGTTGATTGGAAACCCGCACAAAACCGGTGAGTGATCAATCTCACCTGTGCGGAGTTCCACATTCCCGAGTCGGGTGTTGATCTCTTGGAGCGCTCTGGGGTCCACTGTAGAGTGACGTGCTGGTGGCATCCCTTCGGAGTCGGAGGACACTGTGTGTGTCTCATGCCATGTTGACCCTCCTGCTTGGTCTGGATGAGGTGTGAACATCCCTTCATACTGAAAGGTCGGTGTGAGCCCGGGGTTCAGCGTTGGTGTAAAGAACCCGGGCGTGGGCACTGGTACGGGTGTAGGCTGTGGCATCTGTGAACCACTAGCCTCGCCCGTAGCTCTCCTTCGTGATGACCTGCGAGAAACAGAACTCCTGCGTGCTTCGTCTAGCTCAACTAGAGCGAAGGTGAGTGATGGGGATTTATATAATGAGAGTTCCGGGTTAGGGAGCGGAATCTCATTTATATATCCTGAGAAATAATAAATAATCTTCTCATGGTCATTCTCATCAAATTTTATTATGTGCCCTTGTATTAAGTGTGATAATGAAATTTCCAGAGGTGGAGTATCTAGGTATGTGACATTCTCGCCCTCCAATTCACCAATGTTACTAGCAATCCTTGTCACAAGAGAGGTACAATAAACAGGTGTGGATTGTTTAAAATTGCTAAGAATGCATTTTATGATTTCTTTTACAGGAGCAATTTTTCTCTTGTGAACTATGGCATAGAGGCATTGCATCTCAACATCTAAAAGACGGTGAAATTCGTGCCTAGGAAACAAAGTTATGGCAATCCATTTTTGAATGAATTTCAATGTTGGATGATGTATGTTGGCGTTAGAAGGACGAAAAACCTAGGATCTGTAGGAACTATGGTGGAGATTTCAGTGAAAAAGCGACACGATTAAAATCACGGTAAAAAACAACGGCTAAGTTTGTGCAACACTTCTTAGCATCAAAGCCTATGTGCCTAGCCAGTTCTTGCCAAGTGTAATAGTAGTATTTACTAAAAAGTCTGAAACTAACACCCTGCTCATGAACTTCCAAAGATCCTAGAAATTGGATGGTGAGGAGGCGAGAGCCTGGCTCATCCAGGGGAGCAATCCCTGACCATCCGACAGCTTTCCAAATGATGGGGAATTCGATATCCATACCTAGTTTTTCGAGGGGCGTCGTTGGGGAAGCGAGGAGCGGGAGCGAAGTCTCGATTCTTGAGGATGTTGTAGGCTTGCATTTCCCGTTCTCCTTCCAGGTCGAGGTGCGGTGCATCGGCTTCCTCGATCGTCATCCCCAGGGGTGCTTGTTCTTGCTCTTGCTCTTGCGAGGGAGTGTCCTCTTCATATGCTTCGGTGTTGTCGAAGTGCGTGCTCGAGCTTCCTTGGGAAAGCCTCGCGCTTCTTCTCACGCCCTTCTTGATCGCGCTTGTCGCTTTCACGAACATGTTAGCGAACAAAAACGAACGGAATGGAAACAAGTGCTTACTCTTGGAGAGAACTTGGGAGGGAGCTTGTGAGAGAGAGTGTGCTAGTGTTCTTGCACTAGAGCTTGGGAATGCTTTGTGGAGTGCAAGAAGTGAGCAAGTAGCAAAATGAGAGAGTGAGGGAGTGAGAATGAGAGGGGTGGAGAGCTCTCCCGGCCACCTCGCGAATTTATAGCCCGATGCACCCCGACACTCGGACGAGGGCAACGGCTAGTGCTCGTGACCGTTTGGCCCGTGACGAGAGGTCTTTGCCGGGGCGGCCGCCCAATGCGGCGGCCCCCCATCCTGGGCCCTCTCGTCGCCCGCTTTGGCGGTGTGTTCAAACGGTCGAATCCGACCGTTGTGCGATGGTGCAAATGGTCGGGTTCGACCAAAACTTTGTTTTTTTTTATTTTCTCTCATTTTATAAATGTTTTAAGAATTTTTTTTTCGAATAAAGTTTTATTCGAATATGGCATTATTTATAAAATCTTATCAATATATGAATTTTATTTATATTATTATTTTTATATTTTAATTGACATGGGAAATATGGCAATGAGATTAAAAATATGAAAAGGAATTCTTTTAATATTAAAGAATATGGTAATAAAAAGGAAATTAATTAATTAAAGAGGTTTTGAATTCAAATATTAAAAATAATTTAATATGAGGAAAATAAATTTATAGAAGGAAAATATTTATTTCTTACCTTTAGTGAAGCTTACCTTTAGGCCTGCTTCACACGCCATGCCTTCTTCGTATTTTTGGATGGTGACGTGGATGGCGACTTTATTTCTTCTTGAATCTTTTCGGGGGTTGCAGGGGTACGTTCTTCCTCCTTCTTGGCAGGAACAGGTATAGCTTCCTCTTTGGTTTTGTCTGTCGTCTGTTCCTGGGGTCCTGTTGCCTTGACTGTTGTCTTTGCTTGAGGTTCAACCTTTTTCTTTTTCTGGGATTTCTTCCGGTTGTATCCATTGAATAGGCATTGGACCACCTGTCCTTGAATTCGGAAGTCGACCCTTCCCTTGCCAACATGGATAGTAGCGTTTGTTGTGTTGAGGAACGGTCTCCCCAACAACAATGCTACGTGATCTTCTTCTCCCATGTCGACGACGATGAAATCTGTGGGGACGTAGCTATCCTTCACCCTTACCAGAATGTCTCGAAGAATCCCTTCTGGCTTTATTACTGTTTGATCTGCCATTCTGAGTTTGGTCTTGGTGCGGGATAATGGGAAGTGTAGGAGTGTGTCATTGGCCTTCTTTGACATGATGTTGACACTTGCCCCTATATCACAGTAGGCGTTGCCGAACGTGTATGGGCCTATTGAGCAGGTGATTGTTGAGCTCCCTGGATCCTCCTTCTTCTCTGCAAAAGGTGAGTCCACAACAACATCCGGTATAACCCGTTTACAGGCGCGGTTGTTTATTGTTACCATGTTAACGGATTCAATGGGGCCCTCAGCTTCGGCTGAGTCCTTTCCCATGTTGGGTGCAACTGCAGCAGTTAATTGAGCTATTTGGGTTTCTATCATTTTATTAAAGCTCAATTGATTCTTTACTGCAGAAGATAGGGTTTCTAGTTTTGTGTTTACATTTTCAAGCATTTTGTCATTGAAAGATAATTTCTTGTTTAGACTTTCATTAATTTTAGCTTGACCATAAACTAAATCTTTCAAGGAGGATTGATTGGAATTAAAATTGGAATTGTAACCAAAATTGTAAATGTTACCTCCTTGTGGGCGATTCTGATTGTTCCACCCATTGTTATTACCTGGACGAAATCCATTGTTGACGTAGGCTACTTCTTCTCGAGTTTCGGAGCTTGGTGAGTCCATATGTGAGTCCATGGGGAGTGTAGCACTGCTTGACGGAGCTTGGTCGTCCAGTCTTTTTCATCGAGATCGATCTTTGCAGCAAGCGGATCTGTCTCCTTTTATTGTGTGCATACTTTTTTGTGTTTTCTGAGGGGCCCGTTCTTCTCCCCAGCCTTGCTTCTCGATCATCTTCTCGATGAGCGCTTACGCTTTGTCACACCCTAAAATTCCTATTTTAGGATGTGATGTAGAAAACACTAAATAACAACAAATGGTTTTGTTATTTCCTAAAATTTATGAACTTTAGTTAAGTTGTTGATATTCTAGATAGTGTAAAATGTGAGTTTCTAAAATTTTTGCAATTTAATTTAATGGTTTCTTGCATTCATGCCTTTGCATAGTGTTTATACTTGAAAACTGAATTTAAATGTTTTCAAGATGCGCTTAGGGTTTCATCTCAATCTTGTCTTCCAAAATATCATAATCAATCTCTAAAATCCTAATCAAGTCTTTTACCAACATCCTACAAAACCATAGTCTTACCCATCCTCCTTTGTTGTCCCCCACGCCATTGCTACTCATACAAAAATAGATGCAAATTTATTGGACACACATTTGCTCCATCGAATTCTCTCTTGCTTTTCAATTGGATGCATGTAGTAAATAACCAGCAATATCTCCTCTCTCTCTCTTTCTCTTTCTATCTCAAGTGGAGATGTTTCCTCTCTGCTCTCTATGGCGCTTCCTCCCTTTCCTCTCATGCAAAGATAATTTCTCTCTTAATTTCCTTTCCTCGTGTTCAATTGCATGCACATACAACAGCCATTCCCTCCCCTTCTCTCCTCACATGCAAAAAGAACAGCAGCCCTCACTTCTCCTAAACCGCAATTTCCTCTCCTCAAGCAAGAACAACCACACATATTCTCCTCCTTAATTCCTTAGCCCTTTAATTCACCTCTCTCTTTCAGCCTCTCTTATATATGTTTCTTTATTTACTCTGTCATCTCAATTGCATGCTTGAATAAACAATCAGCAGCGCCCCTCCCTTTTTCTCTCATGCAAAAACAGCAACACATAATGTTTCTTATCTTAATTTCCTTACCACAGAATCTCCCTTCGTTTCTCCAACAATCACCTACTTTGATTGATGCCTGAGAAAACAACCGTGGCTTCGTCATCTCTCTTAATTTTCTGCATGCACACATGCAACATAGATGCGTCTCTTCTATCCCTTCCTCTATCACGCACAGCAGATGGACATCACCTCTCTGGTCGCCATCCTGTCCACATGCTACCGATCCTTCCTTCTCTCCCATGAAGCAATTGCAGCAAATGTTCCTCTCTTAATTCCCTTTACACAGCCCCTCTTTATTCTCTCCTTCACCACTCTCTAACTGCAGGAATGAAAGACTCATAACAGCCATGCGTCTTCCCCTCTCTCCTTGCAAAACAGATCAACTCCTCTCCTCTCCTTCCTCCATCTGCCATGGACGCCCCCCACCTTCTCCTTCTCCTTCCTCCTCTTTCTCTCCCCACGAAATTGTAGCCCCATGCAGCAGTAGTTCCGATTTGCCGCTGCGATCCCCATCCCGACCAGAGAAGGCAGCAGGTGTTGTTCTTCTCTGCACAAGTCATGGTGAGGTCGTCCCTCCATCTTCCTTCTCTGATTTTTGCTGCTCGTATCACTCATATCCATCTCTTGATCTCTAGTGTGGTGTAGAATCATCAACGGAGTGGAATTGGTGTTGTCCTATTGATCATAGGCCCTGTCATAACTTGTCAATGCAGGCTGTCATCTTCCTCCTCTACAATACTGCATGTGGTCATGTCCATGGTGAGATCACACCTTCCCCTGTTGATCTTGTTCCACGGCACCATCGGCCCCTCACATCCCCTCTTGATCTTGTTAACATGTTGCAGATCATCTCCAAGGAGAATCGCAGCAGCCCCGTCGATCTCCGTACATCTTGGCGCTGTCCCGTTGATCGCAGGCCCGATCCTATCACCGTCGTCAATGTCGGATGGCATCACCCTCATCTCCATATTCTTCCAACCATGATGTGAGGCCCTTTTCCCTTAATACATCTTGTATACATGTCCCCTGTTGTAAATCATGAATTATCAATCAAGTTTAATCGAGTTTTGATGAGGTTTGCTAGCGATATGCTCACTGTTTCCACGTCCAGCAATACTGCCGCCAACGGCAACAGCGTTCCCGGTTGATCTATTGAATTCTGGGTTCAATTCTTTGGCTAGAACATAAATTATCTACCTGCACACAAGTCATAGAAATCTCATGTCCATAGGATCCAAGATCAAAGAGACATAATCATTTTTTGTGCTTGCTGTCCCAGCTGCTCCGCAGCAGAGTTCCTGCTGGTCGGCATACATGTTCCCGTTGTTTCATTACTCCACTAGTCCTTCCCTTTTGAGCCACACACTTGTATCACATACTTGTAGATGTATCCACAAACTTTCATGGCAAGAGAATCCAAGACCAAACATATATCATTGTTATTGTTCTTGCTGCCCCTGCTGTATCGCGGCGGCGCTGCTCCCGGTTAGCAATCGTGTTCCCAGTGATCTAAAGCTCCTATCATCAAACCCTTTTACCATAGTGTATATATAAATCTTGCACATGCCTCTATAAAACAAGGGACAAGAACTGAAGCATGGGGGTGGCAACACCCTGTGGAATTTGACCTGACAGGCTATTGTTTCCAAGGTTGATGCGGTCGAGGTAAGGCGTGTTATTAAACAGATATACCGGTATGTTGCCGCTCAACTCATTTCTTGCTAGAGAAAATTTCTCAAGGTTGCTCATATTCTGTAGCAGCCCTGGTGGAATATGTCCCGAGAGACTGTTGTTACCTAGTTGAAGATACTTGAGCCTTGTGAGGCTTCCTAGGGTGGGAGGGATGGAACCCGACAGCCGGTTTGACATTAGAACGAGATATCTAAGACGGTGAAGCCTTGAAAGATCACCAGGGATGACACCAGTGAGGCCGGTGTTTGTGAGGTTAAGCGTGTTGAGAAAAGAGAGGTTACCAAGCTGGGGGCTGAGCTCTCCTTGGAGGGGCATGTCCTGTAACCGTAGAGCCGTGACATGCTGCTGGCGACGGCCGCATGAGACACCAGCCCAGCAGCAGAAGGACACGTTGCTTGTCCAGCTGCTGAGCAAGATGCCATGAGGATCAGAGAGCTGAGCTTTGAAAGCTAGAAGTGAGGCGAGGTCATTGTGGCTGCCATTGCTCGGAATCTGACTACATGGAGCAGGGCGAGCAGAAACCAGAGCAACTTCTATGGTAGAGAATGCCAGGAGGAAAAGCAATGCTAGAGCCATCGAGGTCATTGTGGATTTGGTGCTAGCTAGCGCGCCAGTGAATTAAATGCAGGGAGTATGCCTAAGGAATGGTAGACGTCACTTTTACTCCTATCCAGATAGCAACATATGGAGTACAGAGACCAGCTTGGTGCGTAGAGCCATATATAGACATCAGGGTCCGGTCCCTCCTTTACGTCTACCATAGGCAACTGTAACAACTTGTGTCAAATGTAGCCATGAAAGACTTGTGCTGCCATGACTCCAGTACGCCCACTAGTACAAACCTGTAGGTTTCATGCAGATGCAGGTTAGGCATGGATCTTGACACCGTCTTTGGTTGAAGTCATACTAGCAGGCCAAACCAAAAAACCGTTTCATTTGTTCCAACCGTTTCCACACGACAGACAAAGTTCCTATTTTGGAGGTGAACACTCTAGATCCACGTTTTCAAGGTAAACACTCTAGATCCACGCAGGTCCTTAATTTTTGGAAAAGAACAAAAACAAAAAAAAGGATCTCAGCCCTTCCTTTGAGAAACTAGCATAAAGTACATAACAAAGAAAAATAACTGAACATAGACTTTATTCAGATTTAGTTAAAATATAAACAGAGGTCCTCTCATACAAATGCGCTCCTGCTGACGGAGATTTGACTCGTGCACAACAGGCGGGCTACACTGTGTGTCATTCCTTACTTCCTATGGGGTATCTTGTTGTGCGCCTGCGTGGTTCGGTGTATCTTGTTGTGGCTCGCCGCCGCCGGGAAACTTGGAACGATGCACTCAGATAGCTCGGTGAGATCGGAGTTTTTGGTGCTGTAAACTGGCAGCAATTTTCAGTGTATATAATTTGGCAATGCTACGGTACATTCTTTACTTCCTATGGGGTATAATATCTCAAATCGAGCTGTTATTTTTTTATTTTAAAATTTATTAATTAGTTAATTAACTTAAGAAACGGAAAAAAAAATATATCAAATCCTCGAATCAAGGGAGAGACATGAGTGGGCGCTGGCCCTTCCATGTTTGATGCATGACGTGTGTAGCCCTCTATGCATGCGGTACTATTTTGGTATTATTTTGTTTGAAAAATTTAGATCAAATGCAAAGAAAAAAATTAATACTACCTAGTACACGTGATAAAAGTTGTCACACACCTCATATATTGTATTATTTTGTTTGAAAAAAAGTTAATACTACATAGCACACCTAATAAAAGTTGTCATGCATCTTGTATTTAATATTATTTTGTTTGAAAATTTAAGACCAAGCAAAGAATATATACTTTCTATTGATCACATTATAAAAAGTCACATTAAATATCATGTCGTACACAACTTTTGTCTACACCACGTTATGTCACATTTTTTTTTTTAAAAAAAAAAAAATCACTGCTAACTTCCATCATGCTGAAAAATATATCAGTACAGAACTTTCCAAAAAGAATTAGACAACATACTTGGACACTTTATTTTCTTCCAAAATTTGAAATAATTAAATATTTTTTAATTATTGTCGTATGAAGTAATATATGGTAAAAATAATCAGATCGACGGTTCACAGTTATTTAGGTATACCACAATAAAGGCCTAATTTGCAATATAAAGGAAACTTACAAGGACCTATACTTTTAGTTAAAATAAAAAAAATGCGTGGCACGCGCGTCGCACCATCCGACGACCATGCAAAAGCCGCGCAGGAGTGGGACGTGCCTCCGAATGAATTAAGCGAGCTTGCGTCAGGCTTACAAGAATTAGACTGACCAAACTAACGGAACTGAAACCAGCTCTGAAAGAGAAAGACAGTCTGAAACTTTGAAAGGAAACTGAAAATCAGAGTGGCGGTGAACAGCTGGAGTAGATCGATCAACATATCTTCCCCTCCATTCTTTGATAGCCCAACATGTTTGCCATCTTTATTTGGCCAATAGATGCATTTCAGCCGACGTCGGGCGGGTCCATGTCCTTCATGTGGCCAGCAGTCCTGCCGTTGCTGCCTCGCTTAATTCCTTCATCCGATCCTGTTTTATTTGTTCATCCAAGCCCCAGTTGCTTACGTACCCGCTTGCATACGTGCTCTGATCAGCAGTGTGCATCTAGCTCCATCTTCTTAGCACACGTAGATGCGGATGGATGATTCAGCTCATCACAATTCACAAGCACATACATGAATGTACATGCAACCTACTAGCTTAGCTTCTTCGAGTCATAAGTCGATCATATCCGGCCAGCCGCATCCATGTGCATGGCCATGCAGGCTTCCAGAAGGTTCTGGGCCATGCCGTGCATAGTCCACACACATACAATACGTACTTCGTACGTCTAGGCGAATATACGCCTGGACGACGCATGCCAGGCTAATTAGCTAGCCATTTTATCTTGCTTCTTCGGTGTACGTGACGTGACCACGTGCTCATTGGTCTCTATTTCATATTTTTTAACTAGTCCATCAACCTGTGCTCTCGCACGGACTAAAAATTTTTAAAAAGATTGTATGTTAAGATATTCCATTAATAAAAAATTACTTCTTTGTTTTTTGTTTATTTTCTATAAAATAGACGTAATTGATACTTTGTAGTCTATAACTAATGATTGTAAACGTATTAATTATTTTTTTTTGCAAGGGTTTGACTTGTATAATTTTCATGCATATTCACTTTTTTATATTTTAATATGCACCTTATATATTTTAATATGCAATTAATTTGAAACCTTGTCTGTTAACTATGTTGACCATTGTGGCATCACATACAATTAGTCATCAATCTGAATTTTGATTTGTTTTAACTTTATTTTTATTAATTGCTATAATTCATTTCTTAAGTTAAGGCTCTTGTGCTTATTGTATCTTTTACTAACTCTCATTTTGGACTGTTTTAAAATAAAGAATTTAGGTCGTATAGTACATTCTTAAATATTATAGTAGCATATGCAATCATTTGAAACTTGCACCTCCTCACCTAACATAAGTGGTAGAGCTTGAAATGAGATCTTGGATGGGAGTAGGGTGCTAACCTCCAGAGAATTTTAAATCTTATTAAGCCTTATATTGCCCAAATGGCCGAATTACTCTAGAGTTATGTTAATGGGAGTAGGGTGCAAAATCCAAAGTTTCTTAACAAAACACATGCTTATAATTTTACACTTTTCCTAAATGCCAGGTGCCTGAATATTAGACTTACGTCAGGTGACATATTGGCCGTGTGGCACAGCCACATTGTATTTGTCCTCTTGCGATTTGTTTATGATTTGTTAATTGTCTTTGTGTTACAATTTATTAACTTTTTGTCCTTGTCTGATTATAGAAAAAAATATAAATTATTAATTGTCTTGTGCCAACATATATTAGATTTCGTCAGATTTGTGATTTTTTCTAATGCATTTTTTATTCTCAAATCTGAAAATTACAGATTATGCCTACAGAACTTGCAACGAACTAAACCTGCAATTTCAACATAAAATATAATAACCGTCGCTTTTTTAGTATGAGAACTAAGTTGAGTATTCATTGCTTTTTTATTTCTAGGGAGATTGGATAATAGAAACACGATTTCTAGGTTTGTGTTGCTGTGTGTGTGCGCCGCAAGTTTTTAGAAACCCTTGATGACAATGACTCACCTTTTCCCCGGCCTCCACAACACTTTTAGAAACCTTTGACGGCGATGGCTCACCTTTGCCCAAATTCCACGACACTTTTAGAAACCTTGAACGAAGATGGCTCAACTTTGGCCGGCCTCCATGACACTTTCAAAACCTTTGACGATGACGGTTCAAGGTCAAGTCAAAGTCTTTGATGCTACCTAATATCTGAACATAAACTACCTGTTCCTAAGTTGTTTTGAGTTGTTTGTGGAAAAAAAAATCAGAACTGGACTCAACTGATCTGGTACTTCACGGTAGAAAACTATATTGATAGTCGTTCGTCAGCTTACAATCAATATATAGAGAGAGGGAGTGGATTTTCTAAAACGGAGGGTAGCTGCCCTCTGGGGGGCTGATACCTACCGTTGCTGGTGGATGTTGAACACGTGTCCTAGGAACACAATCGGATGGACGGAGATAGTTCACCATAAACGGTATAGTAGTACGATGCCAGCTTCTCTGTACTTTTGCTCAGTTCGGTTTTGGGGAAGACGCATGCAATTGGGACCATCCTTCCCTTCTTCCAGCTAAAAAAAGCATTCAAGCCGCATGCAGCACTATACGGGAGCCGCATGCACTGTACTGCTGAAAAAGGTCGTTTGCATGCACCGAGTTCCAAACTTTTACAAAATCATGCTCCAAATGCTTTTATTTTTCAGCCATATTTCTGATATGTAATCTATTTTCACCATAATATTTCTTTTGATTTTATCTATAAAACACGACCCACATGACTATATTTCCTTTGGAGAAAAAATAATGTCCATGTGTTTGGATTGCTTCTCCACACCCAGGAAGAAAGTGGCTTTAACAGACCCAAGTAGAAAATGACTGGTCCACTTTCAACCCGTGCAAAAAAAAAAAAAAAAAAAAAAAAAAAAAACCGATGTATGGTTAAGTAGATATTAGGATTTGAAGCTTGAGCATCAACCAGTTTCGAACTCCGTGCATGCAAGCATGCTGGTATGTTCGTTCAGGAATTGTGCTACCACCCGGGCTTAAGGTGCATGCAAGAACTAATTTGGCCGGGTGGCTGCCTGTAGCCGTGCAGCTGCAGGCATGCACCTGCTTTTATCTGCGTGTAAAAGAACGATTCCGCATGGTCCCCTGTTTTCCCCAAAGTAGCGTATCTGGCAGGGCAGAAGGAAATCCTTCTTTCGCTGGGACCAAACCAAAAGAGGATTCCTAGCCTCTCTCCAGCGCCCCCTCTCCTTTTTCACTCCCTGTGGCAACGACGCTTTTTTCAAGGGACCACAGCAACAAGCCGGTTATGTTCCTTCACACGCTTTTAGATGTTTGATTTTTTTTCGAGACTTTAGATGTTTGATTGATAAGGTGATATTATTTTCTAAACCACAAAACTAATTTGTATTTTTGTTTGCATCATATTATTTGTATTGATTTTATATATAAAGTAAGTCCCATATTGACTATATTTTTTTAATATAAAAAACAAGTGGAACGTGGACCACACAGGTTCCTCGGTAACGTCCGGCCGGATTTGGGATTGTGGTTTGTGGACCAATAGCGTAATTGTAAACGTTGACAGTACAGACTAGAGGAAGCTAACAGTACGTACTCGTACATGCATACATGAATTCATGGAAACAAAGGAGCGCTCCCTAGGCTCGCGCTAAAAAAAATATGGATGCACCAGCTCGTATAATCGTGGTGACGCGATGTGAGAGAGAGGAGAGATTGGCTGCACTGCATTGCACTGCTACTGTGTGGTGGAGCACGGGGTCACGGGGTGAGAGCATCTCCAGACCAATCTCTTACTTGAGCCCCTACTCTAAATTTTAGGAGTTTAAGTAAAAAACCCAACTCGAGTGGAGCTCTAAATGAGCTCTCATTTTTCATGCCCTCTTAAATTATAATCTCAGGCCCTAGGAATAGGATCCTCCTATCCCCTCTTATCGATGGTTCCCACCCCACTTTCTCCTCTCCCTGCCCTGCACGCGCCGTCCCGCATCACCGTCTTGCCGTCGAGCGTGAACGGGAACGCCCTCTCATCGTAGTGGTGCACGAGGTCGGCGGCGTCCGGGTGAACAACCACGCCATCCGGAGCGAGCACCACCAGGAGTGGGATGCCCTCCACCTAGAACCTCTTGCTGAGGCGCTTCTTGCAGCGGAGGTCACCGAAAGGCTCGACTGGCCACTGCATGGTCCAGTGGAATCGCTCGAACGATGGCCGGTCCTCGTCGCACGACACCAGCACCACCTCGAAACCAGCGCCGCGCTCCTTGAGCTGCTCGTACACCACGGCCAGCACCGGGGTGAAAGCCTCACATTTCGGGCACCAGTTCACCGCGAAGTAGAGGCCGATGATCTTGCCGTCAATCTCTGGAAACTGAACCTGCTGGGACGAAGACGTACGACACGTACCTTTTGTGTTTTGATCATGATAGTTCACATGAGCAACAAACAGAGAAATGGAAACATGGATTTTGAAAAAAAAGAATATAGAGAATGATTGCAATACCATGTGTTACGATTACTAGACAGATGTGAGGGTATAGTACATAAAGAAAATGAGAGCTAAGTTTTGAGTAATGATGCAGGACTGAGAAGTGAAAAATAAGGACCTAGAAAAATAGCAAGTCCTTTAAATGGTAAGTAGGGACCTTGATTTAGGAGCTCCTGCTGGAGATGCTCTTACAGCCTCACACGGTGGCTCCGTATTTACCCTAACACTCAGAAAGGTGACAAGATTAGATACGCCTGAGCAAAACTAGACACGCTGTCCCATGGTGGTTCCGAGAATTTGCAGTTGCATAATAACCATTTCTGGTGTAATTTGTCTAATGAATCTCTTAGCAGTAAAAAAAGGAACAAGCTGATGCGATTCCTTTGCCCGCATATATGTGCGGGGCCTACATGTCACTTACCGTAAAGAACTATCATGGAAAAAAAAATTACCTAGTTTGCTTGCAGGTGGTGGTTTCTTGTGTAATGAAAGTGACGTGTGAGGAGGGAGGTGAGAGAAATGTGAGTGCGTTCTGCGTTGGCTGCAGGGTGGTTCACGAGAAGCTAGCTGTGCGCGTGTGCCTGTAGGTTTGCAGGTCTGGTCAAAAGAACCGGTGAGCATATTTTGTTTTGCGTTTGCTGGACTCCTTTTGCTTGGCCAATGGCAACTGGCATTTTACTGAAGAAAAAAAAATAACATATGAACCTTAACTGTCATGCTTACAAATATTACCAAAATTTGTCTTGCCAATCATCCAAACATTCTTAACTACTCCAGATTTGGCACTAGCTAAGATTTATACTTGGGTCACAAACCAAATCAATTTTTAGGTCTGATTTTGTCACAACTTTTTCACCAATTGCCCTTATTGATGATTGCTATTTGGGATGGAAATTGATTAGGCATTTTTTTTTGTATGTGAAGAGATTTTGGATTTTAGTAAATCAGCAATTTTGGTTTTACCTGTAATTCCTATGCCTCTAAGGTGCAGCTTGCCTCCTCTTGGAAGAGGCGCAGAGCAAACCCAGAAGAAAAATCTTGGCCAGTGACTTGAAAAACTCAGCTGAAAAGATGTAGGCTGTGTTTAGGTCATGAAAAGTGAACCTGAAAAGCACTGTAGCACATTTTGTTTGTTTGTGGTAAATATTGTCCTACCATGGCCTAACTATGCTTAAAAGATTCGTCTCATAAAGTATATCCAGACTGTCCAATTAGTTATTTTGTTTACCTACATTTTATGCTCCATACATGCGTCCAAAGATTCGATGTGATGGGGAATCTTGCCAATGTGATGGGAAATTCATGTGAACAAAACACGGTCTCGTTTTAGCTGACTCGTGTCGTCAGCAGATGTAGTACGACAAGCATCTATGTGTCGCTCGGCAAATCACCAGAGTAGAAAATAGAGATGTGTCGACCAATTCTCTTGCATTGAAGATGACGAAATGGAACTTAGCATTGGTTCCTGTACGGTCGGAAATCAGGCCTGGCTCTTGGGGGAGGGCAAGCTGTGCCACCGCTGGGGCCCTTGGAGCTAGGGGGCCCAAGATCAAATAGATAATTAGTAGATATATTTAGCAATTGCCATATAATCCTTTGAAGGCTCAACAAAGATCGATCAGGCCAACAAGCTAAGTCTAATATCAGCCGTATGTTCTCCTGTACAGCAGCGATTTGTTTCATTTTCTGCCGACGGCGCTTCGCACACCGGCAGTCCAGCACACCGCCGCGACATGCAGGCTGTGACTCTGCCAGGACGCACGACAGTCTACACACATCACAATAAGCAACACATATTGAAGCAAATGAAGCCTATTTTTTCTAATTTTTTTTGTGTATGTGATTTGCTTGTATAGTGGTAGGGTTATAAATTTCTAATTCGGTTTATTTATTTGAATATGTCAGATGTTGCCTAAAAGGCATTTGTTATTTGAATACTAGTTCAATGGACTCTTATTTTCTTCCTTGTCCAAGGACCCTTGAAATTATAGAGCCAAGCCCTGTCGGAAATGGATGCACCTGCTAACGCTTGCAACGACTTACTAGGGTCTATTTGGTTTTTAACCAAAAAGCATAGCAAAAATTTGGCCTAGGCCAAAATGAGGCTTGTCAATTGATGTTTAGTTAACTACAGTCCAAATTTATAGAGGTGCCAAACATTGGAGGGGAAATATTGTTTGAATTGCTTTTTGGATAAAGTTTACTAAGATTTGTAGGCATGAAATGTTGGGCCTACATATAACTTTTTTTTTTTTTTTTTTTTTTTTTTTTTTTTTTTTTTAGATTTGGTCGAGACAAACATAATCGAAATTACAAAATAGTACAGTAGCAACGTATCATTGTTGGCTTAGCTGCCTATCTTACTAGTACTAGTTACTATATCGTTCCCGTCCTTAACAGTAATGGCCGCTTCAGCAGCTGCTACACGGAATTGTATGGACACTCCACAGAAGGGTTTGCATATTGCCTGAAATGCAATACGCGCTACGGCGTGTTCTCGAAAAAAAAAATATTGCCTGAAATGCAACACGACACTACCACCAAACTCATGTATCAGCTATGATTCAACAAATCAAGCACTACCAAAATGGTGGAATTCTCCAAGTGTTTTTAATTATTAATAAAAGAACCTCGATCCGTGGTGGCTAGACAGCCCGGGTATTTCCCATTTAAGAAGAAGATTTTGACAGCCCGGGTATTTCCCATTTAAGAAGAAGATTTTCTCACGCAGATCGAGAAAACCCTGAACCCCTACCCCACCCATACACAGCGGCACCGCAACTCCGTAAGATGAGCTGACCACAGACATGTGCTTTGGACCTAGGGCAGACGAGGGAGTTTTTTTTAGCTCGCTTGGTGAAAAATCCCTGAAAACAGCGCGCCAGTGTGCCACACTTGGGCCCGAACTCGCGCTGCGAGGGTGCCAATGAGAGTGCTACACCAGCCGGTCTAGCACCTCTTGGCCACTACCACTAATCGTATCACATGGGATTATCACTTGGAGGCATTTAGTAGAGAAAGTTTACACTAAATTTTGAAAGGCAAAACACCAGAAGAAGCACACCTCACTCGGATAAATTTGAAATTGCGGTTGTGAACACCACTTCACCACTAGATAGCAATAATTACGAACGACAAGCAACTCGTCTACAGAAGTAAATTGGAACATCAATCTAATCAGGGAGGGCTTTTATGTGGCCTTCTTGGAGAGCTGACGGGAAGTCTGTCGGACATCCAGGACAGCTTGTACTTACTACTTAACATCAATACAGGGCAAAGATCAATACGTTATAGCTGCTTGAATCAGTGAAACAGCCGAAGGATGGAGGGCTGCACTTGCAAAAACTCACCCAGGCCTAGTAGTCAGCGGGGGCTTTCACAGATGCAGCAGACCATGGCGTACAACCGGAAAGCTGGTGCTGAGAATCAACAGCGCCAATGCAACGTCGTGCATCTTGCCCGGGGATCTGGGGAGGCATCGCAAGCGCCACTATGAAGAGTAGCCAAGAGCTCCAGGGCGAGGAGCAACACGTGGAGAAGGGAAGGGACCCACGAAAAAAATAGCGGGCTAAGCCCTTTAGCGGTCACCTCCCCAAAAGCTATGAGTAGTTATAGCGGGCTATAGCGGCAGCTAAGCCATTTAGCGGTTTTATAAAAAAATGGCAAAATATGATTGTATAACAAAGAACTAGACCAACTTAACTAAGAAATACATAGTTCATTACAGTTCTGAGCTTGAAATAAATAGTTCCTAATATCCACGCTGCTGACCGCGCTGCTGCTTAGGGTAAGCCGGTTAGTGGGCCAAGTAGTCGGCTGAACCAAATAGGCTGAAAAAAATAGTGGCGAAAATTCAGCCCATTTAGCGGATTGAGCGGGATTTAGCCGGCTCTTAGCGGCTGACTCAGCTTAGCGGCTAAATTGGAAAATTTTAGCGGTTCATCTTCCCAGAGGAGATATCTGGCTATAGCGGCAGCTATAGCCGGAGATTTTTTTCGTGGGAAGGGACCACCGCTTTAGCAGCCGCTCGTCTCTGCAGAACCATCCAGATGCACCGCACGCCACGCCACATTAGAGGAGTCCGCCTTACCTACGCCACCACAGCTACAGCTCACCTCCGTGTTGTCGTAGTTCCGACTTTGGCCGGAGAACGACGATGACCCGGACTCGGTTGATGTGGTTCCACCGAACGAGGTTGCCACACAACCAGCCCACCACCACCTCTGGCCCATTCATTGGCCCACTAGGCCCACCCCATATATATCCTCCAAAACCCTAATTCCACCCACCCACCTCCCGGCCTCCAGCCCACGCCACCCGACGCCCCCCCACACCGCGGCCCCCCGGAGAGCATGCCGCCGAACCTCTTCCCTACCGGTGCCGGCGATCCCTCCCCACCTTGGAGCCCATATCCGAGTCCACTCCGGTGCCCGCGCTCCTCTTCGCCACCGGTCGCCGGCGCTCCACTTTGCCACTGGTGCCGGCGTCCCCTCTCCACCATGGCTGGCGACGCCCTCTTCCGGCATCCCGGCACCCTCCATCTCCGCCGGCGGCATCCGGTGTCGGCACGGCATCCTTCCCGTGGCGGCGACGGGGCCCATCCTATTTTTCGTCCCACGGCGGCGGCGGCCTCCTCTCCACTAGCGGCGGTGCCGCCCATCCCTTTCCTTGGCCGAGGCTTCCCAACTCCCTTCCACTCACGGCTACGGCAGCGGCCCCTTTCTACGGCCGTGATGAGCTCGCGTGGGGCACGATTGGCCGGCTCCCGCTCTCCACCGGTGAGGAAGCCGATGACGGCGTCTTAGGGTGGAGTGCGACGGCGGTGGATGGGGGCGACAACGGCCTTTGCTTCCTCCCTCTCTAGCGGCATCTCGCTCCTTCCCTTCCTTGCGATGCTTCCTTCCCGGTGGATCTGGCGTGATGTCCCCCTTCCATCCCGACGGCGGCGGCGTGGCTCCCACCCACCAGGTATAAAATCCTTTGCTCCCTCTCTCTTCTCCAAATAATTTTGATTTCTCTGTCCTCCCTTCTCACCTTCTCCCCACTAGCGACAGCGGCTCCCTCCCCCGACGGATTATGCTTGTGGACGACGCAGCCTCTCGGCGGTGGTGGCGGTCTCCTCTAGGCAAATGACGGATGAGCAGCTCCCCTCACAGAACGGCCATTAATTTCACGGATCCTATGCTGATGGATTTTTGTGTGTCCAAAATGTTGATTAATTTTTGTCCCCCTATGTGTGGTGGGAGTTTCAATCTTAATTTGGATGCATAGAAATTGAAATTGAAATCTTAATCTGTGAATGCATAGGAATTGAAATCTTATTTTTTGAATGCATATAATGTGAATGAAATTGAAACCTTAATTTTTGAATGCATATAATTGCTGTTGTACTAGGACCACATTTCTATGCATTTTTAGAACACATTTATACACATTGTTGCAACAATTCATATGCATGTGATTTTTTTTCTATACTTGCATCGGTGAGTTTCTATGCATAAATATTTGCCTTTTTGGATGCGAGAGACGGATGTCCCGCAATCATGGTTCGTGCCAGAGATTTATAGTAACAGTTATCCAAGCATTGTTGGAAGACTTTTTATGCGGTGGCTCGTGAGGACTGCGGCCATAGGTTACTATGTTTGCAAGCATAATTTTCTATATATAATTTTAGTTTTGATCCGGTGTGTTTTTGGCCAAGAAATCACGGCTACGTGCTTTCGGACGATGGCATCACGCGGCAGCCACGCTGGTGACGACGGCCAGAGCGCGGGGACAACTTCATCGGGATCGGGCAGCTGCGAGCTCAGCCCCGTGGACTGCAGCTCTCCTTCTTTGCCGGCAGCGATGGCGCTCCCCTCCGGCGGCGCCCCCCCCCTTTCCCAACATCTCGGGCAACGGCAGTGGCAACATTGGTTTGTTTGTTGATTTTTGTGTTATTATGCTTGTGTGTATAAGTTTCTATGCATGGCTAAACTGTAAACATTGGTATACATCTAAGCGGTTTGGTGATTTCGAAGCTGATGGGTGGTTTGTATGCTTAGTTGCATAGGTTTCAACACTAGTTGAATTCAAATTCCGTGGTGGCTACTTGTGTTGATTTTTGTTCTGTTGATTTTATGTTCTTATGCTTGTGTGCATAAGTTTCTATGCCTTGTATGAATAGGTGGTTTGCATGAAATGGATAGCCAAATATGATTATGCTTAGTTGCATAGGTTTCCATCCGAATTGAATTCGAATTTCAAATTCCAAAGAAGTCTATATACATTGTTGGAGCACACTTATATGCATTGTTGGAGAACATTTTATTTAATGTTAGAACACATTTCTATACATTGTAGGAACGGTCATCCATGCATTGTGGGTAGTGTTTTTGTATGTTCTAGCCATTATTTCTCTAGGTTGCACTTTCAGCTCATGTAGGAACACATTGCTATGCATTTTATAGATGACTGTCTCAATGTCTCGCATGTGTGTTTGTTCGGAGAGGAGGACCTTAGCAAACTCATCAAGCGCTATATGGACCGACATATTTTAGATTTATCACTTGAACTCACCATCGAAAGGTACTCCGCATTTTTAAGTGTTTACTTGCTTTCCATCTTTTAAGAGTATATATGGCGAGATCAACTTTGGTCGCTCTAACTTTTTTTTGCTTTTTGAACTAGAAGGCTTTGCATGCGTGGATGTTCTAGTTATGGGCATATATTGATTCTTTTTCTTCTCTTGCTAATTTTTTTCATCTGACCTATTTTTTATAGCTAATATACGATCTAGATCAAGTAGGTGTGTATCGTTTACAAAAATAAAGATATTGATTTACCGTTGTTTAGCTTGTAATGATCGTTCTTTTCTTATTTGAATATGTATTCATCATTTGTAAATTTGTCGCTGATCACCATGTTCGAAAAGTCCACCGAATAATAGATTTAACACCAAAATCACTTTGATAAGGCTGAGCTGTGGCATTTGGGGAGATGTGGTCGAACACTCCTATTATACTCGGTTAAGGTCTTGGACAAAGATTATTCACTCCTTCCACATTAGATGTATTTTAGATATGTTATATGAAATAGGACATGGCAAACAGTCAAGCCAAATTTCATCAAGTTAGAGAAGTTGGCAATAAACTATATGGTGAATCCCTGCTCCTAATTCCATCTCCATTTTGTTCAATTTCATCCTATGATTTGGGAATTACGGGGATATGGTCCGTTATTTGTACAATTTAGAGTGGGGTTGTCTTGCATTTAGTACAAGTTTGTGTGTCGGTAACATTTGATTACTGTATTTAGTCTACCATTTGCTATTAGTGATATTTGTTGCAATACAATAGCATATATAGTCCAGTGCAAAAACATATTTTTTCGGATAGCATAGGTGCAGTTTTTAGTCCAAAATGAGTCATTTGCTTCTCACTTGTCTAAATTGAGCCTTAAACTATCGGAGATGGAACAATAGGGGCATAGCGGATCATGTGTCTCTAGTTCTTTGGTACCTAGGTCAACATTAGTATTAGAAAGCATACATGCATTCCTTTGGTACCTAGGTCAACGTTAGTATTAGAGAGCATACATGCATTCCATTAGTAAATTTTATCGATTCGGCAAGTTGCGGTTCCATCTTTTTGCTCCTTGTATGCATGTTGTGTATCACATGAATAAATAGTTCAGTTCAAATTTGCCCATCACTAGTACCTAGGCAGTGTGCTTGTAGTAGTAGCTCATCTAAGGCATGTATGCCTGAAAAACGAGCTTATGGAGTAGCAAACATAGCAAGGCCATTAGAGTAACCTTGCTTGTAAGTTTCTGCGCCTACTAAAACATTTTTCTACGCTTTTCTTCTTTTTGTAAGTTTTCTACGTCTGCTAAAACATGTTTCTATGTCTTTCTTGCGATCCGAGTGGAAGTTGACATGATCAAGGCACAAGGATGGTTGGAAGGATTCCTCTCTATTTGGTGTGAGAGGTTGGTGGCTCTAACATAGGGCATGGCTTATGTCCACAACTTCCTTTGGCTTGCGGCGGTGGCGTAGTGTGATTTTGATGTAGTTGATGGGTTAATGTAAAAAATTAGTTTTCGTTATGTTTACATGCTTGGATGACACGAGGAAAACTATTTGTTTTTATGTAACCTCAATTGGGTTTCAATATTTTGTTGGACTGAGTTTATATGCACGTTGTGAGGGGACCATTATGGACTACTATGACTGAGTTTTACCCCACCATTATTTTTTATGCAACATTGACGCCACCATCATGTTTCATGATTTCAAATTTCAAAGAAGTCATTGGTATCTATGCTTATGTGCGATTGCACATGTATTGAATTATGTGCTCATATGTACATTATCCATAGGATCCAAAGGTCAAATTTTCTAGCAAAAATCATTGGTTTTTATGCTAGTAAGTATAGAGATTTATGAATGATTAAACTGTGATGTTGGTGGAGCCAACTATGATTGTGTCACGTGAAATGTAATCGCTGCGTTTTTTACGTGGTAATGAAATTGTTTTTTATTCATCAAACCAATATTGGTGTCAAAAACAGTTGTATGCATCTTGACAATGATTATATGCATTCCATCGGCCATCACGTGCCATCGTGCAAAAACAAAATTAACTTTTATTCATTCAATCACTAATGTTTATGCAACGTTGGTGGCATATGATATTAAACACCCTGAATTCACACGGGGATTATATGCAAAATACCCGAGGTCATAGTAATAGAGATTATATGCTCTCATCCATACTCTCGGTAAAATTAATATTAAGCACCCTAATTCACACAGGTTGCCTAGATGCTTCACAACCGCCTCCGTGACTCATCGTTGTAATGAGATGCTACTATCAGAAGCACCTCCGGTGAAGTCAACCTCCTTATTACTCCATCCGGGTGCCCTGATCGGCAGAGCACGTAGGCATACCAACGTGTGAGCATGCCAATGCTACATGGCAATTCCTTGTACCCTATATCTTCCAAGTTCAATGTTTGTAGAAACTTTAGGGCGCCTATTCCTTCCGGGAGCTCCTCAAACCATAAACAACCTCGTATCCCAAGGTACCTCAAATGAAGTAGATTTCCAATATGCTCAAGGTCGTGGCATCCTTCTCCAAATGTGCAATTCTCCAAAGCTAGCACATGGATGAGTTTTAATCTTGGATGCACGGCCCACTTAACAATAGCACAACGCCGGACAATAAATGACCTCACTTGTGGAGGTTCACACAAGTATCCTGAGTGAGATCCATTTCTCTATTTTAGGGCGTAACCAACGTGCCGGCTTTGTGATAATGTATCATCATCACCGACAATGTTTTCATCACGTGACTTATAAACTATGAGATCAAGAACCATATCATGAACACGACAACCATCTACAATGCCATAGACTTTAGAATCCACCCCATGGATCATGCTTCTATTTATGAGGTCGTTGAAGTATTCCTCTCCAACCTCAAATGACCCACGCCCTAGTTTCTTCTCGACAAATCCCTCGGCTATCCACTTCCATATCAAAGAATCCTTATCAATATGAGAGTCTTACTGAAATATACTTAATATAGCAAACAAGTCTTGGATGAGAAGGAAGGTCATAGTAACAGCTCCATCGGCTCCGGCACCACTTTGTTCACCAAATCCGTTTTCTCTCTCCTCCTCTCACGAGTTGGTGGAGCTAGTTTTTTCGGCTTCACCTGCTCCGGCTATAGTACGGGCCGGGCCGGCAGGAGCCCTCCCAATGAGGCCCTCACATCGGCCCCGCTGCCGTGTGTGCCCTGCCGGCCGGCCATGCCGCCAACAAATCAGGTTGTCCTTGCGTTCTCATGAATTCAAGCGCGTCACTTTGCATGCAAGAGGGTCCAACTGAAGTGATCACATGGCATTGCCAAATGACCGGATGCCACTCGCACTCTTCAGGTAGAAGCCTATGATGAGGGTCCAGCGACCAGCGCTAGTGGGCGATGGCATCTCCCCGGCCCTGCCCCAGGCCAAGTGGCCACCCAAATGTGTTCGTCGTTGCGTTTTGTTGAGTTACAGCGCCGCTGCATGCCCAGCTGTGCATGATCTCATGCCTTTGCCTGTCGGTGAAAAATGTATCCATTATTGCCCCAACAGTGACCAGTCGTAGTAGGCACTTTACCGGCCAGCTTTACGGTGAGTGCAACATCACAAGGAGCCAAGCAGCCAAGCAGAAGGAGCCCCCGTGAACCGAGTCAGTCGTCGTCGTCTCTTCAGTATAGGACGAGGAGCCTGGTGTTAGTACTACTACCCTGGTCGTGTGGCACATGTGAAAGGGAGGAGGAGGCTGCAAGAAATTCATCCTGCTCGCAACGTTTACACTTGCTGGATTTTTATTTGGGCCCACTACGAGAAAATGGTTCATTGGATAGGGTAGTTTTCTTTGAAACTACTTGTAGTTTCTTGGAAAGGGTAGGTTTCTTACGAGTTCTTTATAATGGTCCTATTAATTCATACCATACAACTTCCCACCTACAAAAGGCGTCATTCTCACTGCGCGACAAGTCAAATGTTGCATAGCCTTCTATACACACCTTGCTTTCTCCGTCATCGCACTAGCAAGCAGGGGAGACACAGGGAGTCCGGACTCGAGTCGTCGTCGTCTCGTCAGTCATCAGCCATCAGTCTTGCAGGAGGCTGATGAGGTAGTAGTACATGCTGCTCATGGTTATGTGGCTCCCACCATGGAGGGCTCCCGTTTACACCTGCTGCCCTATGGTACTAAAACTCCATGTCCATGTGCGCCACGACTATTGCCTCTGGTCTTTGCACCACGCATCTGAAGAAGCTAGCTACCCGTTTGCATCCTTATCTTTTCATTTTGTACATCATGGATGGGGACACCACCCTCCTCTAATGGTGTAGTCAGCTGTCAGCTCGCTTTTTTTTTTTCCAGCAACAGCATGCCATAAGATGTGTTTTTATTAAGCGAGAAAGAGAGTTTTTTGTTTTCAGAAGCATGCCAACTGACATGTATGTGTTTTATTAAGTGAGAAAGATAGTTTTATTCAGTAACGCGCCTATGGCACTTTGTGCATAGCTTGAGAGAGGCATGAAGTTTGAAGTGATAGGACGCTAGCGTGAGGCAACCGACATCCTTACAACTTTTTGCTAGATTGCAAAATATCACAAGGTTTGCGACCATCCGCGTCCAGCGACACGAACAATGTATCCATTATTATTGCCGCGAGGCACTCCGCACTTGTGTCTTTCGTCACATTATTGGTTTCTACAGCGTGTCGCTTGAGGCCCAGCTGATAGCAACCCACCTATGATCACGTGGCTTTGCCCCCGGTGAAAAATGTATCCATTATTGCCACGAGGGATCCCAGTCTATTATAAAATAAAAACAACTTTACCAAAAGTCGCTGAATGCAAACACCTTTACCTTGAGTGCATCTTCACAAGGATGGAAGACAAGATACAAGATGTCGTACAATTCTACAAAGACGCGTTTGGTGGAGCCATGATGGTTCCTCTGCGTGCAGCCAGCATGAATTACAGTTAATGTAGAGAGCAAGAATTGGAGCCAACACTGTTGTGTATTGATCTCAGTGAATATGTATATATGTTGAACATGAGAGGAGGTTGCTCCTTGGGCTACCGAGTCTATGCTACCACTGGCGCAGAACGTGCGCATACATGGGAGCATGGTGACTGCGCTCCCCCTCTCAGGCAGTTACAAGCCGTATTGCAGGGTATACAAAACATATGTGCTCAACCCACAGCCCCCCTCCCCCCAGGCAGTCGGGCGTTGGATCGGAGCGACACAAAGACTAGACTGAAAAGCTTCGAACGTCGGTGTTGGTAGACCCTTCTTCATGATGTCCATGTATTGTTCACCGGTGGGAACGTGGAGCGCATGGAGGTCACCGAGCTGCGCTCGTGGACGAAGTGAATATCGAGCTCGATATGTTTTGTGCGCTTGTGATGAACGGGGTTCGAGGGCATGTATACCACATAGATGTTGTCACAATACGCCACTGTGGCCTTGTCGAGGTGGTTGTTGTTGGGAATCAGTTCCTAACAAAGGTGACAAGAAACCAAGGGCCCTCGGCTTTTGTTTGAAGGCCTAATTTCAGATAGTTGAAATGGATACAAGCGGGCCGACACAAATTAGGGGTTCCATAAATGAAATCAACTAACTCTCACCTGTGGTTCACTTTCCCCTTTTATAGGTCGTACAAGAGGGGACTCCTTTACATTCATGCCCCTTGGGGGTACAAGTATATTCCCAAAATATTCCAGCCCTAAGGCTAACCTTCCAAGGGTGACATTGTCTTCTCAGCTAGAGAACCGCCTCCATTCATGGGCTTCGACCGTGCGCCTTTGTGGTCCATCCACCTATGGAGGCGCATCGGCGAATGCTCTTGGACCTATGCCTCGATCGCCCGGGTCTCGGCTTCGGCATGCTTTCTCCTGAAGTCATCACTGCCGGCCTTCGGCCCCTCAGCCGCGGCCTCCGCCATCTTGGGGGCTGCCTCCGCCTGTACTCCCAGTACTTGGCCTCCATCGAGCAGGACCTTCGCCATGCCGGGGAAGGCCTTCGCTGCCGCAAGGATGCGGGGCGGAGGTTCTGCCTTTGTGCCCTGCAAATCGCAGCTCAAAAACCTGGTTGGTTAATTAGCATACAACATTGCGTGAGGCGGTCGTTGCATCACACAAAAGAAACAATGTAGATCCCCACAGGAATCCAAGGACACGGTCCTCCACTTTAGCAGCTCCCAATGTTCCCAATGCAAATGAAAGGGTGCAGGAGTGCAGTGCAGGCACTTCGCACTCACCAGGAAGATGCCTAGCTACGAGGGTCCAGCGACCAGCGCTAGTGGTCAGTCGCGTCTTTCTGCAGATGAATTACCGAGCCGGCGTGCTGCTGCCCTGGGCCACCGCCCCGGTCGAAGTGGCAACGCCAAGTCTGTTCGTCCTTTCGTGTTTTTTGTTACTGGCCTACTGCATTATTACAGCGCGTCGCTGCTGGCCCAGCTGACAGCAACCCACCTATGATCACATGTTTTTTTTTTTTGTGAGTTTATCACATGGCTTTTTTTTTTTTTGAAAAATGTTGTCCATTATTGCCGCAATGGTGCCCAGTCGGTGAAAAATGATGTCCATTAACAAAAGTCGGTCAATGCAAACACCTTCACAAGCATGGAAGACAATTTCGCAATACAGAACAAGTAAGCGTGCAGCCTGCATGAATTACTATTAGCAAGCAGCCAAGCAGGGAAGACCCCGTGAGGCGAGTCAGTCGTCGTCGTCTCGTCAGTGGAGGCTAGCTTTTCTGATGTAGTATTATCATGGTCGTGCCACAATGGAGACCATGTAGGTTGATGTACTATCATCATCAGTCGACTGGCGTAGTCTCTTTTCTAATAAAGAAAAAACAACATTATTAAAGCTCCAAAGCAGCAGCCAACTTCACTTGGATAAAGCAAGTAGTTCATGTACACTGAGGTAAAGAGTTCCTTTTTATTTTTTTAATTTTTTTTTAATGGAACTCGTGATATTTGTCGTAGTTATATATTAGAAGAAGAAAGGAAAACAGCATAAAAAACAAATTTACAGGCAAAATCACCGAGACAACAACTTGCCAATTACACACTCGACAAGAACAACTAGAGCCAGGTGAAAAAAGAAAATAAAACTAGAAACACGTCTGGGCAGGAACGAGTCCGATATCCACAGAGACAACAACCTCCTGCATGATAAATGAAGATCCATCTTTTGTGGCCCTTCATTTATTTTTTTGTAATAATACATATTACTATTTACATGTAGATTTCAGAGATTTTTGTTTAATTTTTATAATGTCTATGGTAGATTTAAATATAAAGGTAGTACCTTATATTATCTTTCACAATGACATATATTGATATGTTAAACGCAAACTTAGAATATTACTTAGCATTATCTTTCATAATGATAAAGGTGGATAATTTATAAAATCATTAGGATCTTAATTAAATTATCTTTCATAATGGTAGATGCGGGTAATTTAGATACAAAGCTAGTTGATTATTTTAAATTATCTTTCATAATAACAATCCTAGGTAGACGTAATGTTAGAGGGTTATTTTAAATTATGTTTCAAAACGGCCAAGGTGGGTAATTTAGATGCAAATTGAGGGGGTTATATTGAACTATCTTTTGTAATGGCAGAGGTGTTAAATGCAAAATTAGGGGTTATGTAATAGATCCGACCAATTTATAAGAAATCAAGTATAATTGCGACTAAGGAAGCAATCACACGATCACACTTGAGTCCATATAAACCCCGGTATTCGGAAATCTTGAAGGATTTCAAACTTTCAACAAATAAACAGCCAAGACCGTATAGATTCAGTGATCACAATCCACAAGTTACATAAAGTTTGAACATAATTAAAATACATCGGAGTTCAATAACATAAGTTCAAATTTAAATAGCGGAAGCAATTTTAGTTTTGAAAACACCAACACCACATTTAGTTCAAATACATGTGCCATTATATAGTCAATACCACAACAACATGAAGATAAAGGGATATGGAATTGCCGTTGCCCTCGACTTACTTCTCATCCATAGGATGGAAGCATACGTAGACGCCACGGACCTATTAACCTTTTGCAACAATGGGAATAAAACCACGAGTACGAGAAGGTACTCGCCTAGACTTACTCGACAGGGAGAGAAATAAAAAAAGACTCACAAGGATATGCAAGGCTTATTTGGTGGAGCTGGTTGGATAGCATAATTTTGCGAGAAATAGCATTACTAACATGAGTCCTTACTTTCCATATTTATAGTCAATATTTTATCATCATATTTTAGTAGAGCTTAGCATATTTAGATTTGCACCAATTCTAGAGCAATCACTTGATTAAAATTAAGCAATCAATAATAACCATATCAGGTTTAGCATTTTCATCATATTCCATAAACATTACTATGATGAATGGAAGAAACGATCAAGTTTCTCCTTTGTCGAAGAGATATCAACTCGAATCGATTACTATCCAGTTTGGGGAAATCTATAACACTAACCCCAGGGCATACCTGTGAAGGCAACCTTAGTTCACCTTTGGAACTGTTAGGTGCGTATCACGGGCGTGGCGGCAATCCCCTCATCAAGGGCCAACGGGATGCCAACTCTAAGCCATGCTTACACTTGGTCATTGCACATTGCCCAAGCACATCCGTCCTTCCTCCATGAGGAGCGTTAAGCGGCCACGTCTTGGCCCGACCGCGTCTACTCGGCCGGGGTCGGAACGAGTTATCCGACCAACTAAGTGAGGGCTGCGTTCAATCTCGACTAATGTCCAACAACGATCGGTCATTAACCGACACTGACGAGGGGATATATAACACCCAAGACCTCCATGCCTTGATGCTTCTCTACCACCCTCCGCCCGGTCTCGGCAATTATACTTCAACACTTGGTTATTTTCCACGATAGCAAATATAGCTAACCGTGACCAGGTAACAGGTAACCACCTATATCTCGCGGATGACAGGAAATCACCCGACTTCTACCGGTCTAATTAAGCAGGGCTAAGCAAGTATCGTACCAATACTAGTAAAGATTCAGGTGTTTATTTATAGTAGACAAGATAGGAATATATGCATCAATGGTTTCATGCAACTCATATCACCTAATGCAACATATAAGATTATACTCAAAGTGTATTTTATAAAAAGACTGGGTAGGAGGCTTAGAATGCTCCGGGCTTGCCTTCACAAAGGACGCGGAAAAACTGCTCCTAACACTCGGGAAGCTTGACGACCTACCTGGCGTCTTATGGAACTCCTTCTTGCTGCACCTTGAGATGGTTCACCTCCACTTCACGATCCTCATTCCCCCGAAAGCGTGATCCGATTGATCGATCCCGATATGAATGCATATGCAAAGACATTTGCATAAGTATGGTGAATGCACAAGGAATGACATGAACATGATGCATATGTGATAATGAGAATGAGTTATGTTAATTGAGTAGGTGCATATCTCTTCCATGGCAGCAAAAACTAGTTACAATGCAAACAAGATACACAATCATCATATATGGACAGCACAGGACAGCAGTATCGGAAACAAAGCGTAACTTCAGTTTTATCAATCCAAAAACAGAAAACGTAGACTTGTTGGAAAGCTTAGGAAATTATCTACAAACTTTATTAAACTCATATCATCAGATTCCAACATCTACTGCACGAAAAACAGCAAGATATCAGATCTGTTTTCAGGACAGCAAGCAAGCATGCAACCTTTATAACTTTCTAACCATTCATGCCAACTTTACCAAACTTGAACAGCAAGTAAAAGAGATGATTATGCATCACATAAACCTACTGATCAACACAAAAGATAAACTAATTCACATGAAATGATAGCTGCAAAATAAAGCAATATATAGAAATACATAACAGGCATTATATAGCAATTTAAATAAACACCAAATGCAGGAAAGCATGTAATCAGCAAACTAACCCTACCAACAGTTTCTAAACATGATAAAAACAGGAAGTTTAGCCCACTTTTATTTTTACCATATGGTCATCATGCATATATCAAGCATTTTTTCTTGCAACTATAAAAGGAACATATATGCAAACACTTGAGAAAAATCTAAAAATTACGAAGCATCGTCTGCGGCATCACAACACTACCATCAAATTTTCACAACAAACACATGCATATATCATCCTCTACTGAAAAAGATCGATTGCATGAAAACAGGCATGAAAATCCTTTGTACTACAAAAAAAGTGTGAAACAACAGATTCATCTCCACTTTATACTACTTCACATCAACACAAGCATGTACAAACATTATCATGGCAAAACTCACTGTAATTATTTTATTATGAATTTCCTAAGATTGCAACATAAATAGCACATAAATCAAAAAATGATATTTCCACCATAGAACATAGAGTCAATCATATTTTTACTGAATAGAGCATAACAAATAATGACTAATTGCACGGGAATCACATTTTTACCATGTACCAATCTCGAGTTATAGATTTATCCATTTTTAGAGCAATTAAAGCAATAAATGGATCTATATATAAAACTATCACAAAAATGCAATCTCATATTTTAAACATGTATATCTACTGATAAGAAGCACGAGCAAAATTTGTTTCACAATTTTTTGGAGCACTACAACTCAAGTTATGCATTTTACAAGTAATACAAACATGTTGGAAAAAGAATAACGAGAAAAGGAAAAAGCTACTTGTCGGTGGGCCGGGCGTGTCGTGAGGCCTTGACGGGGCGGTGCGGCGGCGGCGGATCTCGCCGGTGGCGCGGACTCCGGCGGAAACCAAGGGCACCGGCGGACTCGTCTCAATGAGATCTATCCGTAGGTGGCCCTAGCACGTGCTATGGCGGACTCTAGCGCGGCGGCGGCGGCGGCGGCGCTGCGGGCGGCCCTCTCCCGTTCCGCGATGGCGCGATGGGAGGTGCGTGCGCCGCGGGCTCCACTACGGCGCGGCGATGGTGTATGGCTCGGATTAAGGGGCAGTTGCAGCGGCGGCAAGGCTTGGCCGCGTGCATGGCGGCGGTGTCTTGCCTATGCGTGATGGCGGCGCGTCTGCGTTCCGAGCGAGGGCGAGGCGCGCGATTGGCTGGGGACTCACCTACGGGACCTCAAGGTGCCGCGCGATGCACGCACTAGGAGGCGGAGAGGGCGGGCGAGCACGGGCATGGCGAACGCCGCGGTGGCGCGATGAGGGGCACGGCGGTGCATGGCCGGTCCGGCAAAAGCGGTGGCATCAAGCGTTGATTCAACTGCGGGTAGACCCAACATGGCGATGTGGTTATGGAACATGAGATATGACAAGAAAAATGCTAAAGGAATGGCGGACGGGTCGCATGGTGGCCTTACCCTTGCTCGGCGGCGGTTTCTAAGCGGTCGGGGAGGTCAAGCACAAAATTGTGGAGCTTTTGGTGGGCTTGGACATTTGGATATCGCGGTGGTGGCGGGGCTTTGCGGTGGCGGCGCCGGCAATGGTGCCGGTGGGCTGCTGTTCCCTTCTTCTTCTTCTTTGCGCTTGCTTTGGGGTAGAAGGCAAGGAAGAGTGGAGCGGCGTGTGGCTTGGCGAGAAGGCAAGGCGAGCACGTCTACTTCAAGGCCTAGGTCTTGGCGGGCGTCGGGCATCGCGTCCATGCGTCACATGCTTGGCCGGCGCGACGATGGGTCGATGGCGGCCAGATTTTAGTGATGGCCCGGGTCAAGCCGACACGAAAAAGGGCTCCCCAAATCAATTTCAAACTGTTTTGCTAAATACCTTGAGATCCGTGCAGATTCGGCAAAAACTCATCAAATATGAAATGAAGTGACAAAATTCTAAACATTTCATATATATAAACATTTGCTTAATTCTACCTAGATTTGAAACTACAAGCGCCAAAGAATCGGCATTCAAATTGACTTAACTCATTAAAATCAGCATGCAAATCAAAAGCCCCATTTTCAACTTTTTGAACATGATCCATACATTTTCATGAGATGAGCCTTTAAAAACTTTTATTCTATATAAAATTACCTACACTTTTTATTTAGGGTGCACCAACATGCAAACATTCTAGCTATTACTTTTAAGCGAGGTCAAAGCAAATCACTTTCCTTGGTCAAATCAAGTCAAACAACATAGTTAAGCCTAATTAGACTAAATGATCAACATGAGCATTGACCCCATTTACATCTAAACATGTCTAGGTGTGTTTAGTGATCAATCATAGCAACCACATGTATTAACATCAAAAGGTAAGCATACAAGCATAATTAGGCAAAATCAAGCATATAAATAAAGTGTGTATGATCACATGCAAATGCTCATATGCAAATGATGATTATGCTCATATAATGCAGATGAAATGCAATGCTTAACACCGAGGGTGTTATATCCTACCCCCCTTAAGAAAATCTCGTCCAGATTTGTGTTTACTTACCATTCTTTATAAAAATTGGGGGTAAACTTGAAGATACTCTTCTCCTTCCCAAGTGGCATCATTCTCACCATGGTTTATCCATAACACTTTATATAACTTGACCAATCTGTGCGAGTCACCCTTTCCCGATTTCCAAGACCGGACCCGGTTCTTCTTTATAGGTTAGATCAGCCTCAACTTGGATATCCCTCACTTGAACTTGCTCTTCGGGAACTCTCAAACACTTCTTCAATTGTGAGACATGGAAAACATTGAAGATTGTTCTCTCATCTGGAGGTGGTAACTACAACTTGTAAGCCACTTTTCCTTTTCTTTCAATGATTTGGTAGGACCCTACAAACCTTGGTGCTAACTTGTGTTGCACACCAAAACGTTGTACTCCTTTCATTAAGCGATACTTTCGGATAAACATAATCTCAACTTTAAACTCAAGATCTTCTCTTCTCTTATCAGGCATAACTCTTTTTGACGTGCTTGAGCTGCGGTCATGTGTTGTTGAATTGTGCGAACTTTCTCTTAGTCTTACAGAACAAAGTAAATACCATAATACCTTCTTTCTCCGGACTCCACCCAATTCAAGGGAGTTCTACACTTTCTTCCATACAAAGTTTCAAACGGAGCCATCATTATACTTTCTTGGTAACTATTATTGTAGGAAAATCGCTACTTGGTAACCATTTTCCCAAGGACCTTTGGATGATAACACACATGCCCTTAGCATATCTTCTAGGATTTGATTCACATTACCGTTGTTTGTCCTGTAGGCGAGGATGATATGCGTAACTATGAACCAAAGTGGTACCTAACTCTTAATGCGGCAGACGTTCCCAAAAACGGTTCATCCATTGGGATCCTCTATCTGATCCAATTTTTCTTGAATACGCCATGCGCAGCGTGCTACTTGGAGAAAAGTAGATCTCTGCATACTCATGTGGTCAATAGGTAACATTGATAGGAATAAAGTGGCGATTTAGTTAGGCGATCCACAATTACCCATATAGAGTCAAAACCCTTCGAGTCATTGGAAGTCCAACTATAAAGTCCATGGTTATTTCTTTCCAACTTCCATCCTGGAATAGGTAACGGCTGTAATAGTCTGGCGGGTTTCAAATGAATTGCCTTGACTCTACAACAGTTATCACATCTTGCAACATATGCCGCTCTTTCTTCATCTTTGTCCACCAGAAATGTGGCTTCAAGTTTTTATACATCTTGCTACTACTAGGATGAATGGATAGCTTCAAAGAATGTGCTTCAGATAAGACTTATCTTATGAGTTCTCGCCTTAGGTACCATGAGTCTAAGTTATCAAAAACCTATAGAATACAATTCTCATCCACCTGAAATGCTTGCTTGGCTTGTTTTGTCTTTTGCGAAGAATATTCCTCTATCTCGCTTTTCGACCTTCAATGATATGACTTCCAAGCAAACCACAAAGGATATTCGCACAACCGCCAGTAAGATTGAACCCGTTTTCGCTGGGGCAAAGGTTGCACAAAGTTGCAACGCGCTGACTCAAGGCATCGCCACAACAACATTCGCTGTCGCGAATACTTCCAAGTTATAATCTTTTATCACCCCTAACCATCTTTGTCGGCCTCTTGTTTTAACTCAAAGTTGGGTAAAGATGTACTTGAGACTTTCCCAGGATCCGTGTATAAATATGGCATACATTTCCAAGGAGATAATGTCGCCATATATTTAAAGCATGTACCATGGTCGCCAATCTAGGTCACAAGTGTGTCGTGTAATTAACCCTCGATGTCTCGCTTTCTAACCGGCCACAATGGCATAAGCACTACCCGCCTTTGTTGCGACATATGCACACATCCGAAACCTATACCAGCATGCATCATCACAAAATACATCTAAAGGTTTCTCTCATGCTTCGAGTTGTGCAAGCACTGTGAGCTTTGCTAGGCACCTCACAAAGTGCGAAAGAGTCGTCAAGCCACACGTGGGGTCCACAATAAACTCTCTCATCTTTCTATAACAACCCTCGCCATAGGTTTGCGATCTAGAAAAGTCGTGAATAAAGCAACAATAGTACAATAAATCGCGAAACGAACCTCGCTGATCGAAAGTTGGCGCTTTCACAATCCATAACCTCTTGCACTTTACCTGAACCTAAGTTCCTCCTCTCAGGAGATAAGATGTAGCCCTAAGGAAGGTACCTTATTTTACCAAAACCTCACACTTGCCGAACTTGGCATACAACTTGTGTTCTCTCAACTTGGCTAGAACCACACGTAGATGTTCCTCATGATCCACTCATTCTACTGAACAGATCACGCATGTCACTGAGCAAACATGACCACAAACTTATCCAAATGGCATGAATACCGAATTCATCGTACATAAAGTATGCAGAGCATTTGTGTTGACACCGCTATTGCAAATATTTATAGTCAACTAAACATAAAAATAAGGGCATAAAAACAATATCAACATAGTTTAGAGGCCTCGACTAACATAATTCCACGAAGCTTTTGGTGATTTATATATTTTTAGAGATTAAACAGGAAAAACGCCGGAGTTTGCAAGCCATACAATTCAAAAGACTTATCCGCGACGCTAACTCACACTCCTGGCTACCAAGCAAGAACACTCTAGAAGACCCCGAAGATGGGCGAGGAGGAGGCCCACACGGCATAGAGCCGTAGCCGTACAGAGCAAGCCAGCTGAAGGCGCGGCCGTGTTTGCCCTACGGTGAGCATGGCACTCTCCCCTTCACGGGACTCTTCCACATCGCCATTGCCATGCACAAGCCCGCTGCTCGTTGGGTCGAGCTTGATCCAAGGGCCGCGTGCAGCATCCTCACGGGCTATATAATAAGACGCGGGTGAAACCCTAATTCATTCCATTCATTGTCTCGCGACACGTTGGTCATCGAGGTAGTCCCAATGTGAGGACAACCTCTCTTCCATACTAGAGAAGTGAGGGCCCCAGACTCTCTCCAATGCTTAGTAGATTAGCAACTAGAGAGTTAGAGAGAGCGGAGTCGCATGTGCGCTGCTCGTTACGGAGAAGTCTTCGGAAGTTTGGTATGTCTTTGTATCCTTCCTTTGTAAGACTTTATGATTTATATATTTATCTTCTCTATTTACTTTCATATCTTTCATATAATTGGTTAGTATAGTTGTTATGCCTTTGCACGGGATCTCCGGCTCAGTATTGGAGGGCTTTAGTTATCCATGGTAGCTAAGAGTAGTAATCAATAGTGTAGCTTGGTGTCTAGGCTATGGGTTACCCGAGGGTTGCTCCCAATCCTATGGATAGTTGTAGTAGCCCGTAGGGGTGCACTTCAACGGCCTCGTAAATCATTCATGGGTTGGTGTTTTCAGAGAGCTTTTGGCGGCCTTCCCAACTACCTTCTTCCCGCTCTTCTATTGGGATGGACTGCCACCGCTTTTGAATGACTATCATAGAACCTAAGTAATAGAGAAGAACATAGGAACCTTGATCTTACCGTCCTCTCAACTTGCTATTACACATTTATCATGAAAATTCTCTGTGTATGATATTGTCCATAACTCTTATCATATATCATTTACCC